>JAAWVA010000273.1:0-24678 GCA_015227895.2 Colaptes auratus
ATCCCACTTGATTTGAAGATGTTTTTCAAGGGCTCCAAGGTTTTGGGGGCTGTTAGTAGTATATGCTGCAGCATCTAGCAGTAGCTAGATCCTTTTGGGGTTTATAGGTAGCAGACTTCTCCTAAGTAGCTACAGGAGATCCTGTCTGTGTCCTTATATGGTTCCTTGCCTTGATCTCAAGGCAGGGGAGGGAGAGAGTGGCTGGGTAGGTGCCAGCCAAGGTCAGTTCAGCACATCTGGGATCTCCAGCAGAGTAGGGCTGAGTGTCTCCTGACAGACACCTTCCATCTCTGTTTACACCTGTGGAAAGTGCATATAACTATCATATGGGCAGATTCCATCTACCTGCTCCTGGGATAAAGAATGATCCATGTTGTGAGTAAATAATCCAACCCAGGGAGTGGCAATACTTATCAGTCCAGTTCTGGAGCCCCTATTACAAGAAAGATCTGGAGGTGCTGGAAGGTGTCCAGAGAAGGGCCACGAGGATGAGCAGAGGGCTGGAGCTGCTCTGCTATGAAGACAGACTGAGACAGTTGGGGCTGTTCAGTCTGGAGAAGAGAAGGCTCTGAGGAGACTATATTGTGGCCTTCCAGTATCTGAAGGGGGCTACAAGAAAGCTGGGGAGGGACTTTTGAGGGTGTCAGGGAGTGATAGGACTTGGGGGAATGGGAAAAAAAACTGGAAATGGGTAGATTCAGATTGGATATTAGGAAGAAGTTCTTCCCCATGGGGGTGGTGAGACACTGGCACAGATTGCCCAGGGAGGTGGTGGAAGCCTCATCCCTGGGGATTTTTAAATCCAGGCTGGATGTGGCTCTGAGCAACCTGCTCTAGTGTGAGGTGTCTCTGCCCATGTCAGGGGGCTTGGATTTAGATGATCCTTGAGGTCCCTTCCAACCCTGACTATTCTCTGATAATGTCTGCTGAAAGGAACATTTCAAGGACTAGATGAGACCTGTATTCTGTGTCAACTTCAGTGGTGAAACCCCACTACAGTTAAGTGTTACATTTCTAATAGAGTGGCCTCTGTGCCCTGTGTCCCATTTTATGTGGAAAAAGCCATTTCCACTAGAAATCACTAACCAAAGTACAGCATTGAATGCTTTTAGTCCTCAGCCCAGTAGTTCTAGTTAACTATCAGGAAATACTAGGAGATACACACAATGTAAGGATCTGAAGTTGCTGAATACCTGCTTTTAATGGTGAAATCAGGAGGAGCCAGGGGTTGTGAGAAGGCAAAAATGCTGCAGGATGGGATTGTTATGGCTTTTTTATGCACTTTATGTTTTTACCTATGAATTTAAACCTAAGCCTGGACATTAGGAAACACTTTTTTTCAGCACAAGAGTGGTCAGGCATTAGAATGTGCTGCTCAGGGAGGTGGCTGAGTCCCCAAGCCTGGCTGTGATTCAAGGTGGTTTGGATGTGGTGCTTGGGGATCTGGTTTAGGGGTGAGCCTTGGGTTGGACTTGGTGATGCTGAGGGTCTTATCCAAATTGAATGTTTCTGTGATTCTAAGATTGCAGATCACAGAATCACAGAATCACCAAGGTTGGAAGAGACCTCTAGGATCATCAAGTCCAACCTGTCACCACAGACTTCATGACTAAACCATGGCACCTAGTGCCATGTCCAATCCCCTCTTGAACACCTCCAGGGATGGTGACTCCACCACCTCCATGGGCAGCACATCCCAATGGCGAATGACTCTCTCAGTGAAGAACTTTCTCCTCACCTCCAGCCTAAACTTCCCCTGGCACAGCTTGAGACTGTGTCCTCTTGTTCTGGTGCTGGGTGCCTGGGAGAAGAGACCAACCCCCTCCTGGCTACAACCTCCCTTCAGGGAGTTGGAGAGAGCAAGAAGGTCTCAATGTCATTCTTACACTGAGGGGCCCAGAACTGGACACAGGACTCAAGGTGTGGCCTAACCAGTGCAGTGTACAGGGCAGAATGACTTCCCTGCTCCTGCTGGCCACAGTATTCCTAATGCAGGCCAGGATGCCTTTGGCCTTCTTGGCCACCTGGGCACACTGCAGGCTCATGTTACATTTTCTTCAGAAGGGGAAAAAAACCCAGAATATCATTAAATTAGTAGTTATTAAGATTGCTCCTTGATAGGAAGAAAGCAAAAATCAGTGGTAATACGTAGCACACAGTAGTCATCTGTGTGGCCACTAGAGCTCACTGGTGTGCTTCTTGCTCTTCTATATGGTTACTGCAAGAGGACAGACTAAGGACTTTTGGCAGGTGTGTTTGTGTGTGTCTTGTCCTCTGGGAAAGATTACCCTTACAGACTTCCCAGTGAGACAGGAATGAACTGTATTATACCAATACTGCAGCACATTTCATAGCATACATCACTCCAAGGTACCAAAGACAGCATTGATACCTTGACACCTTGAGTGCTGCAAGGTTCATCCCTAAACCATATCCCCAAGCACCACATAGAATCACAGAATTGTCAGGGTTGGAAGGGACCTCAAGGATCATCCAGTTCCAACCCCCCTGCCATGGGCAGGGACACCTCACCCTACAGCAGGCTGACTTGGTGATGCTGAGGGCCTTTTCCAACCTGAATGTTTCTGTGAATCTGTGAAAGCAGAAAGATGCTCACCTCTTGGGAAGAGGGGAGATATGTTATCAGTGCATTTCCTAGCACAATTTCTCTACTGTAAAGTGGAGCTTAGGAGAGGTATCAGAACTACAGCTCCTAGGGGCTAGTTCTCGTTTCAGCAATGTGACCATCAGTCCCAAAGAGCTGGTTTCTCTGGAATTGTTTTGTATCACTGAGATGTAGCCTGTCTGTGAAAATAAATGGAATATCCAGCTGTTCCAGAAGGACTTTGTTGCCTTGCCCAGGGGAAAGTTAACAGATTACTGATTTTAGGGCATTAGTGTTTAGCCTGGAGAGGAGGAGGCTCAGAGGAGACCTTCTTGCTCTCTCCAACTCCCTGAAGGGAGGTTGTAGCCAGCAGGGGGTTGGTCTCTTCTTCCAGGCACCCAGCACCAGAAACAAGAGGACACAGTCTCAAGCTGCACCAGGGGAGGTTTAGGCTGGAGGTGAGGAGAAAGTTCTTCACAGAGAGAGTTGTTAGCCATTGGAATGTGCTGCCCAGGGAGGTGGTGGAGTCACCATCACACTGCAGATGTTCAAGAGGGGATTGGACGTGGCACTTGGTGCCATGGTTTAGTAGTCATGAGGTGTTGGGTGACAGGTTGGACTTGATGATCTTTGAGGTCTTTTCCAACCTTATTGATTCTATGATTCTATTCTATTCTATTCTATTCTATTCTATTCTATTCTATTCATAGAATCATATAATCAATGAGGTTGGAAAAGACCTCAAAGATCATCAAGTCCAACCTGTCACCCAACACCATCTGATCAACTAAACCATGGCATCAAGCACCCCATCCAGTCTCTTCCTAAACACCTCCAGGGATGGTGACTCCACCACCTCCCTGGGCAGCACATTCCAATGGCCAATCTCTCTTTTCAGTGAAGAATTTCTTCCTCGCCTCCAGCCTAAACCTCCCCTGGTGAAGCTTGAGACTGTGTCCTCCTGTTCTGTCACTGGTTGCCTGGCAGAAGAGACCACCCCCCACCTGGCTACAACCTCCTTTCAGGTAGTTATAGAGAGCAATAAGGTCTCCCCTGAGCCTCCTCTTCTGCAGGCTAGATCCTGCCCTCACCATTTCCCCAGTGATCTGAAAGAAAACAAGTAGCAGCAGCACATTTCAAAACCTTCCTGCAAGGACATTGCTGAACTTTGGGTAAATATCTTAGTCATACCCAGTGATTACAGTGATGCTTTTCAGCTTAAACAGAAATCTCTCTCACAAACTATTTAAAGGTTGTTGGGTTTTTTTTCTTTCTTTCTTTTCCAATAAAAACAACACCCCCCCCCCATGGCTGGTTTGGAAGTTTGGTCAAGGCAATTGCATGAAGCCGTGCTCTTGGGATTTACAGTGGTACCTCCACTGTGGTTTCATGTCACCAAACAGAGGAAATGCTTTGTTTCCTGACCTCTGCACCGAAAATTTCCGTGGGGAATGCGACGATGTTTACATGCTGTGAGCATGATTTTTCAGCCAGGGCTTTCTCGGAGCAAGGGCACAGCTCCAAAGCTTTTAATATTTAGATTCTGCTCAGCTGTGGTATTTTACATCTCAGTGTTGTAGACATGCCACCAGGGATCAAAGTAATGCTGTAGACATCCCACTTTCTTAGTGAAGCAGGCATATGCCAGCCATCTGTTGTATCTGCTGATAGAAAACAGCAGTAAAGTTTCTCAGAGTTTTGCCAAGAAGAGGAAAAAAAAGGGGGGTGGGGGGTTGGGGGGGGTGTGGGGGGGGGAGGAATTTATTGCTCAGCAGAGATGAGTTACAAGGCACCTTGTAGGGTGAGCTGCATCTGGTTTCCATAGTAATTTACATGGAGCATGTGTAAACTACACAATTATTCTTCTGACACAGCGGTGTAAAGCTGCATTAAAAAAGCCTTTCTGCAGGATTGGCATTGTTTAGCCTTGCTATAAATATTCCAATACATTTTTAACCAAAAACAAACAAGAAAAGGAACCTTCAGTTATAAAACCTTTTCACTACTTTTACAGCAGTAGCTGCATTGTAAAGCATAGCTGTTGAAAAGCACTGGAACTGGCAGGACACCCCAGAGCTGTAAGGCTGTGCTTTGTGAAAACCTACAGCCCTGCGAGGAGAGGCTGAGGGGGCTGGGGGTGTTTAGCCTGGAGAAGAGGGGGCTCAGGGGAGACCTTATTGTTCTCTACAACTACCTGAAGGGAGGTTACAAACAGGAGGGGATTGGTCTTTTCTCCCAGGCAAGCAGCAACAGAAAAAGAGAATGGAATAGAATAGAGTAGAATAGAATAGAGTGGAATAGAATACAGTAGAATAGAGTGGAATAGAATAGAATAGAATAGAATAGAATAGAATAGAATAGAATAGAATAGAATAGAATAGAATAGAAGTAGAATAGAATAGCATAGTATAACATAGAATGGAACAGAACAGACCAGAACAGACCAGAATAGAATAGAATAGAATAGAATAGAATAGAATAGAATAGAATAGAATAGAAGTAGAATAGAATAGAGTAGAAGTAGAATAGAAGTAGAATAGCATAGAATAGCATAGTATAACATAGAATGGAACAGACCAGACCAGACCAGACCAGACCAGACCAGACTAGAATAGAACAGAGTAGAATAGAATAGAATAGAATAGAATAGAATAGAATAGAATAGAATAGAATTAACCAGGTTGGAAAAGACCTTTGAGATCATCCAGTCCAACCTATCACCCAACACCATCTCATCAACTAAGCCATGGCACCAAGCACCCATCCAGTCTCTTCTTAAACACCTCCCCTAATAGTGACTCCACCACCTCCCTGGGCAGCACATTCCAATGGACAAGAGGACACAGTCTCAAGCTGTGCCAGGGGAAGTTTAGGCTGGATGCTAGGAAGAAATTTTTCCCAGAAAGAGAGATTGGCCATTGGAATGTGCTGCCCAGGGAGGTGGTGGAGTCACCATCACTGGAGGTGTTTAAGAGGGGATTGGATGTGGCACTTGGAGCCATGGTTTAGTAGTCATGAGGTGTTGGGTGATAGGTTGGACTTGATGATCTCTGAGGTCTTTTCCAGCCTTATTGTTTCTATGATTCTATGCCTGTGGCACTTGGAGCCATGGTTTAGTTGTCAGGAGGTGTTAGGTATTAGGTTGGACTTGATGATCTCTGAGGTCTTTTCCACCCTGGGTGATTGATTTCTCTCGCTGTGTTACTAAGAGTTTTTCTGAAATAAAACATCCAGGCTGTGTTTCTTTCCCTCTTCATGGGAGTGGAAATGTTTTCTGTCAACATCACCTCTTTTGACTCCACAGACAGTTTGCCAAGTGTGTTCTTGATGGTCTGACGTTAACGCTGTTACAAGCAGCGCTATGGAGTAAAAGAAGTAACCATGACAAGAATCACAGAAGTACTGAGGCTGGAGTAGACCTCTGAGATCACCAAGTCCAGCCTAAGACCTCACTAACTAACTAAGAACTAACTGAAAGGATTTGTACAGAATCACAGAAACAATAAGGTTGGAAAAGACCTCAGAGATCATCAAGTCCAATCTATTACCTAATACCTAACACCTTCTGACAACTAGACCATGGCTCCAAGTGCCACATCCAATGCTTTTTTGTACACCTCCAGGGATGGGGACTCCACCACCTCTCTGGGCAGCACTTTCCACTTCTTCTTTTTTTATGACACTTTTCAAAGAGCTTTTGTTTTGTTTGCTGTTGTTGTTGTTGTTTGGGGTCTTTCGTTTGTTTGGGGGGTTTTTGGTAGCTATGACTATGAACAAGTTGTTTCTGGCCAAGTGAATGATGTGCTCATAAAAACAAATGTAAGAAACCACACTCTTCCATAGGGCATCCACATATGTAAGGAATATGGTGTGACCTAGAGCTTTCAAAGCAGTTTATCAAGAGAAGTGTGGCCAGCAGGTCAAAGGAAGTGATTCTCTTCCTCTACTCCACTCTGGTGAGACCCTCACCTGCAGTACTGTGCCCAGTTGTGGAGCCTCTATTACTGGAAAGATCTGGATGTATCATAGTATCACAGTATCAGTCAGGGTCGGAAGGGACCACAAGGATCATCTAGTTCCAACCCCCCTGCCATGGGGCAGGGACACCCTACACTAGATCAGGCTGGACAGAGCCTCATCCAACCTGGCCCTTAAACACTTCCAGGGACGGGGCCTCAACCACCTCCCTGGACAACCCATTCCAGGGCTTCACCACTCTCATGGTGAAGAATTTCCTCCTCACATATACCTTGAATCTCCACACCTCCAGTTTCATTCCATTCCCCCTAGTCCTATCACTACCTGAGATCCTGAGAAGTCCCTTCCCAGCCTTCTTGTGTGTGCTGGAACACATATGGGCAGATTTCACCTACCTGCTCCTGGGATAAATAATGATCCACATCGTGAGTAAATAATCCAACCCAGGGAGTGGCAATACTTATCAGTCCAGTTCTGGAGCCCCTATTACCAGAAAGATCTGGAGGTGCTGGAAGGTGTCCAGAGAAGGGCCACAAGGATGATCAGAGGGCTGGAGCTGCTCTGCTATGAAGACAGACTGAGGGAGTTGGGGTTGTTCAGTCTGGAGAAGAGAAGGCTCTGGAGAACAGAAGGCTCTGAGGAGACTATATTGTGGCCTTCCAGTATCTGGAGGGGGCTACAAGAAAGCTGGGGAGGGATGTTATGAAGGTGTCAGGGAATGACAGGACTGGGGGGAATGGAGCAAAACCAGAAATGGGTAGATTCAGATTGGATGTTAGGAAGAAGTTCTTCCCCATGGGGGTGGTGAGAGACTGGCACAGGTTGCCCAGGGAGGCTGTGGAAGCCTCATCCCTGGAGGTTTTGAAGGCCAGGCTGGATGTGGCTGTGAGCAACCTGCTGTAGTGTGAGGTGTCCCTGCCCATGTCAGGGGGCTTGGAACTGGATGATCCTTGAAGTCTCTTCCAACCCTAACAATTCTATCACTCTATGATCTGTAGTAGGTCCTTGCACCAGAAGCAGGGTTTTACGTACTTGATACCTTAATTCAGAGCTGGGAGTTCCTGATTAGTAGTTTTAAAGGGTTTGAGCAAATGCATCTCAAAGCCTCTTTTTCTTTGGTTTGTTTTGCCTTTCTGTGGCTTTATGCTTGGTTTCCAAGGGTTTGTTCTTCATTCATTTCCCTTTTGTGTGCAAATTCCACCTTTTGAAAGATGCTCCTTTCCTTCTGTTAGTCTCTCTCGTTCTGCTCTTCAGCCATGTCAGATTTGTTTTGCTTTGCTTTGCTTTGCTTTGCTTTGCTTTGCTTTGCTTTGCTTTGCTTTGCTTTGCTTGCAGAGGTGTTTTTCTTTGCTTGTTTACTTTTCAACTGTTTGCTTGTGGGCAGACTCTTCACCACATCAGACTGTGTTCCAGACGTGGTGGAAAGTGCAGGCACTGGAAATGCTCAGCAAAGAATGGCCATTGGCACTGCAATACTTCATCTTTCCACAACAAAGCAGACAGTGTTTTTGTTGCAGTGAGTTAAATGTAGTATATTTATATGTGTATTAAATAGAGTAGAGTAGAGTAGAATATAGTAGAGTGGAGTAGAATAGAATAGAATAGAATAGAATAGAATAGAATAGAATAGAATAGAATAGAATAGGATAGGATAGGGTAGGGTAGGGTAGGGTAGGGTAGGGTAGGGTAGGGTAGGGTAGGGTAGGGTAGGATAGGATAAATTTAACCAGGTTGGAAAAGACCTTTGAGATCATTGAGTCCAACCTCTCACCCAACATCATCTAATCAACTAAACCATGGCACCAAGCACCCCAGTCTCTTCCTAAACACCTCCAGTGATGGTGACTCCACCACCTCCCTGGGCAGCCCATTCCAATATAGTAGATGTCTGTTGCTGCAGGTGTGTGTTGCAGTAAAGGCAGAAGAGAGCTTTTCTTCTTTTTGGTGTTTTCTGCTATGTAAATGGCTTTTTGGAATGAAAGTGGAAATGGAATTACAGAATCACAGAAGCACAGAATTTCAGGGGCTGGAAGGGACCTTGAAAGATCATCCAGTCCAACCCCCCCCGCCAGAGCAGGATCACCTACAGCAGATCACACAGGAACACATCCAGGTGGGTTTTGAATATCTCCAGAGAGGGAGACTCCACAACCCCCCTGGGCAGCCTCTGCCAGTGCTCTGTCACCATCATGGGGAAAAAATGTTTCCTCCTGTTTCCATGGAACTTCCTCTGCCTCAACTTCCACCACTGCCCCTTGTGCTGTCATTGGGCATCACCCAGCAGAGCCTGGCTCCAGCCTCTCAGGACTCAACCTTTACATCTCTATAAATATTGATGAGGTCACCTCTCAGTCTCCTCTTCTCCAAGCTAAAGAGCCCTCAGCTCCCTCAGTTTCTCCTCATACAGATGTTCCACTCCCTTCATCACCCTCATGGCTCTGAGCTGGACTCTTTCAAGCAGCTCACTGTCTTTCTTGAACTGAGGGTCCCAGGATTGAGACAATATTCCAGATGCAGCCTCACCAGTGCAGAGTAGAGGGGGAGGAGAACCTCTCTTGACCTCCTGGTCACAGCCCTTCTAATCCACCTCAGAAAAGTGCAAAAATGGAAAGAAGCACAAAATCCACCCCATTTGTGATGGGTTCTTGAATGCCAAGTCAGCTTTGTGTTTTTCCCTTCTGCTTGGCTTATGGAGACTGATATTTTTAAATGTAGCTGTAATAAACTGTGATTGTAATAAACCACATGTAATAAAGTAATGAAAGCCTGTCTCTTCTGATACAAGATAAATTGACATCCATGTACAAGAAGCAGCTGAGCTGTCTGTGACACTTTGAGCTGAGCTAACTGAATGAGGTAGGTACAAGTCCTGCTCAGTGAGTATGCACGCACTGAGGTCAGATGTGTTTTCCTCTTAGGTGGCACTCTGGCATGTGATCACAGGATCACAGGATGTTAGGGGTTGGAAGTGATCTCAGAATATCATTGAGTTCAACCTCCCTGCCAGAGCAGGACCATAGAATCCAGCACAGGTCACACAGGAACACATCCAGACAGGGCTGGAAAGTCTCCAGAGTGGGAAACTCCACAACCTCTCTGAGCAGCCTGATCCAGTGCTCTGTGACCCTCACAGTGAAGAAATTCCTCCTCATGTTGAGGTGGAGCATCCTGTGTTGCAGATTATGTCCATTACCCCTTGTCCTATCACAGGGTGCAACTGAGAAAAGCCTCTCCCCAGCCTGTTGACACCCAGCCTTCAGATATTTATAAGCATTGATTAGATCCCTTCTCAGTCATCTCTAGACTAAACAGCCCCAGGCTCTCAGCCTCTCCTCATCAGGCAGTGCTCCAGTCCCTTCATCATCCTTGTAGCCCTCTGCTGGACTCTCTCCAGCAGATCCCTGTCCCTCTTGAACTGGGGAGCCCAGAACTGGATGCAATATTCCAGATGAGGTCTCACCAGGGCAGAGTAAAGGGGGATGAGAACCTCCCTGGATCTGCTGGACACACTCCTCTGAATGCACCCCAGGATCCCATTGGCCTTCTTGGCCACAAGGGCACAGGTGAGCTCACTGCCCTACAGGGCCTCTGCATCACTGGTGCTCACAACCTCTAATGAGACCTGTCAACATGTAGAAGGAGCTACAGATTATGAACTGATTTTATTTTACACTTAACTCATAGGAGAAAGAGCTAAAATAGGGAAAACCAGACATGTCCTGAAACTTCTACGAGTCATGCTCCCATCACCTCATGCCCCTTCCTAGGACTCACTCCAGTATGTCCATTTCACAGTATCACAGCATCACCAAGGTTGGAAGAGACCTCAAAGATCATCGAGTCCAACCTGTCACCACAGACCCTATGACTAGACCATGGCACCAAGTGCCACGTCCAGTCCCCTCTTGAGCACCTCCAGGGATGGCGACTCCACCACCTCCCTGGGCAGCACATTCCAATTATGAATGAATTTCTCAGTGAAGAACTTTCTCCTCACCTCGAGCCTAAACTTCCCCTGGTGCAGCTTGAGACTGTGTCCTCTTGTTCTGGTGTTGGTTACCTGAGAGAAGAGGCCAACCCCTTCCTGGGTACAACCACCTTTCAGGTAGTTGTAGAGAGCAATGAGGTCACCCCTGAGCCTCCTCTTCTCCAGGCTAAGCAACCCCAGCTCCCTCAGCCTCTCCTCATAGGGCTGTGCTCAAGGCCTCTCCCCAGCCTTGTTGCCCTTCTCTGGACACGTTCAAGGTCTCGATGTCCTTCCTAAACTGAGGGGCCCAGAACTGGACACAGTACTCAAGGTGTGGCCTCACCAAAGCAGAGTACAGGGGCACAATGGCCTCCCTGCTCCTGCTGGCCACACTGTTCCTAATACAGGCCAGGATGCCATTGGCCTTCTTGGCCACCTGGGCACACTGCTGGCTCATGTTCAGGCGGCTGTCAATCAGCACCCCCAGGTCCCTCTCTGTTTGGGAGCTCTCCAGCCACTCTGACCCCAGCCTGTAGCTCTGCATGGAGTTGCTGTGTATCTCTCTTGTACTGGTGAGTTCAGGACTGAACCCAGCACTCCAGGTGTGTCTCACCAGGGCTGAGCAGAGGGGAAGGATCAGCTCTATTGACCTGCTGGCAACACTGCCTCATGCAGCCCTGGAAGCTGTTGGTCTTCTTCACCACAGGGGCACATTACTGGCTGTGATAGTTAGAATATGCCTTTAAAAATTTTTCTCAGATCTTGAGCAGAAAGTAGCAAAATGTAAATAAATCACTATTGGGGGTAAAAAGGAAAATAATGATAGTTCTGTTTATAAATCTATACAAAAGGCACTCAGGCAAAAGGAATCCATCTGGACCTACCAGGCCAAAACCTTCCAGAACCTTCCACAAAACTCCACCCCACTTCAGCCTCAGCAGGCTCAAGAGTAGCTGTCTGCAACTACCTGAAGGGAGGTTGTAGCCAGGTGGGGGTTGCTCTCTTCTCCCAGGCAAGCAGCACCAGAGCAAGAGGACACAGTCTCAAGCTGCATGAGGGGAGGTTTAGGATGGATGTGAGAAGGAAGTTCTTCTCAGCAAGAGAGATTGGCCATTGGAATGGGCTGCACAGTGGAGCCACCATCACTGGAAGTGTTTAAGAAGGGACTGGATGAGGCACTGGGTGCCATGGTTTAGTTGATGAGATGGTGTTGGGTGATAGGTTGGACTTGATGATCTCAAAGGTCTTTTCCAACCTGGTTAATTCTATTCAATTCTCACAGGACTTGTGCTCCAGACCCCTCTTGATACATTCTCTTTTGTTTTCATGAACACAAGTGGGGTTTGTTGATCATTTCCTCAGTTTCCTTAAGACAAGCCCAACAACAACAACAGCAGCAACAAAAAAACCCAAACAAAAGTACCCCACCCAAACAAAACACGGAACTAAGCCAAATAAAAACAACCACCACCAAAAAGAGGTTGAAAGGTAGAAAGAATCAGGGGCAAGCCTCACTTTATTCCACAGAGATTTAGAAGCTTGAGCACACTGCGTTGGGTTAGGAACTGGCTGGAGGGCTGAGCCCAGAGAGTGGTGGTGAATGGTGCCACATCCGGCTGGCGGCCAGTCACTAGTGGTGTGCCCCAGGGATCAGTGCTGGGCCCCATGCTCTTCAACATCTTTATTGATGATCTGGATGAGGGCATCGAGTCCATCATCAGTAAATTTGCAGATGACACCAAGCTGGGGGCAGGAGTTGATCTGCTGGAGGACAGAGAGGCTTTGCAGAGGGACCTCGACAGGCTGGACGGATGGGCAGAATCCAAGGGCATGAGATTGAACACATCCAAGTGCCGGGTTCTGCACATTGGCCACAGCAACCCCAGGCAGTGCTACAGGCTGGGGTCAGAGTGGCTGGAGAGCAGCCAGGCAGAGAGGGACCTGGGGGTGCTGGTTTGATGGGAGGCTGAACATGAGCCTGCAGTGTGCCCAGGCAGCCAAGAGGGGCCAATGCCATCCTGGCCTGCATCAGGAACAGTGTGGCCAGCAGGAGCAGGGAGGTCATTCTGCCCCTGTACACTGCACTGGTGAGGCCACACCTTGAGTACTGTGTCCAGTTCTGGGCCCCTCAGTTTAGGAAGGAGGATGACTTGCTGGAAAGTGTCCAGAGAAGGGCAAAGAAGTTGGTGAGGGGTTTGGAAGACAAGCCCTATGAGGAGAGGCTGAGGGAGCTGGGGTTGCTTAGCCTGGAGAAGAGGAGACTCAGGGGTGACCTTCTTGCTCTCTACAACTACCTGAAGGGAGGTTGTAGACAGGCAGGGGTTGGTCTCTTCTCCCAGGCAGCCAGTACCAGAACAAGAGGACACAGTCTCAGGCTGCGCCAGGGCAGGTTTAGGCTGGATGTTAGGAAGAAGTTCTGTACAGAGGGAGTGATTGCCCATTGGAATGTGCTGCCCAGGGAGGTGGTGGAGTCACCATCATTGGAGGTGTTCAGGAGGAGACTTGATGGGGTGCTTGGTGCCAGGGTTTAGTTGTTTAGGTGGGTTGGATTGGTTGATGAGTTGGATGCAATGATCTTGAAGGTCTCTTTCAACCTGGTGTATTGTATTGTATTGTAATGTTAGTTTGCCTGTTGCAGAAGCCTTATCCCCTTGCCTAGACAGCAGTGTGTCTTCTCATGCTGAGCATAACAGAGACAAGATCTCACTTCTGGCATGCTGGGGAGGGGGTGGCAGTCTCCCTCCCAAGAAGAGCTGAAGAGAGCAGGCTGTGTGGTGTCTTCCTCACCTGCACCACTCCTGGGCTGTACTTGCATGGTCTGTGGTACATATTAGGAGATCCACATGAGGGAGCCCATATGCTGTGTACACCACCCTAGCAGCAGAGGCCATTGGAGGAGTGGCAGGCTCCTGTGATTCAGGAGTGCACCACAGAATAGATTGGTTTGGAAGGGACCTCCAAAGGTCATCTGGTTCAACTGCCCTGCAGTGTGCAGGGACATTCTCCACTAGATCAGGTTGCTCAGAGCCTGCACCATAGAACATAGATCCTGGCCTGCATCAGGAACAGTGTGGCCAGCAGGAACAGGGAAGTCATTGTGCCCATGTACTCAGCACTGGTCAGGTCACACCTTGTGTCCTGTGTCCAGTTCGGGGCCCCTCAGTTTAGGAAAGATGTTGAGTTGCTGGAAGGTGTCCAGAGAAGGGCAACAAAGCTGGGGAGGGGTCTGGAGCACAAGTCCTATGAGGAGAAGCTGAGGGAGCTGGGGTTGCTTAGCCTGGAGAAGAGGAGGCTCAGGGGAGACCTTCTTGCTGCCTACAACTCCCTGAAGGGAGGTTGTAGCCAGGTGGGGGTTGGTCTCTTCCCCTAGGCAATCAGCACCAGAACAAGAGGACACAGTCTCAAACCGTGCCAGGGGAGATTTAGGCTGGAGGTGAGAAGAAAGTTCTTCCCAGAGAGAGTTGTTAGCCTTTGGAATGTGCTGGCCAGGGAGGTGGTGGAGTCTCCATCCCTGGAGGTGTTCAGGGGGATTGGACATGGCACTTGGTGCCATGGTTTAGCAGTCATGAGGTCTTGGGTGGCAGGTTGGACCTGATGATCTCCGAGGTCTTTTCCAACCTTTATTGATTCTATGATTCTATGATTGGTTTGCAAGAGGCCTCCAAAGGTCATCTAGTCCAACTGCCCTGCAGTGAGCAAGGACATTCTCCACTAGACCAGGTTGCTCAGAGCCTGCATCATAGAATAGATTGGCTTGGAATTGACCTCCAAAGGTCATCTAATCCAACTGCCCTGCAGTGAGCAGGGGCACTCTCCACTAGATCAGGTTGCTCAGAGCCTTGTTGCCCCCACTACCTCCCTGGGCAACTTGTTCCAGTGTTCCATCATCCTCATGGTAAAGAACTTGTTCCTAACCATACTGTAGTCTGGTTTGCCTGAGCACCTCATGCACAAAAGCATCAGAGCATTGGCCTCACCTTTGCAGCAGAGCAGCCTCATCCTTAGCTAAGAGAGATCATACTCTGAGCCGTGGGTTTCCTCGCTGGCAAACTGTGTGTGGGGTTGGTTTGATCACAAAAGCCTCCTGGTGCATCACCCTTGCCCAGGCTCTTCTGTAAACTCTGAACAGCATTTTGCTAAGATGTGGAAAGACAGCCTGTTCTCAATCCAGCTGCACAGTGGCAGCCCAGGAGTCATGCCACGTCACGCTTGGTGTGTCTCACTGTCCCGTCCTCTTATGTTTAAAGGCTACAGCTCCCTGATCTGTGTCAGAAATGTGTTTGTAATTCAGAATCACAGAAACATGCAGGTTGGAAAAGACCCTCAGGATCACCAAGTGTAACCCAGAACCCTACTCTACAAGGCTCACCCCTAAACCATATCTCCAAGCACCACAGCCAAACCACCTTGAAACACAGCCAGGCTTGGGGACTCCACCACCTCCCTGGGCAGCACATTCCAATGCCTGACCACTCTTGCCCTGAAAAAATTCTTCCTGATGTCCAGTCTGAACCTTCCCTGCTGCAGCTTGAGGCTGTTCCCTCTTATTCTATCACTAATTACCTGGGAGAAGAGACCAGCACCAACCTCTCCACAACCTCCTTTCAGGTAGCTGTAGAGAGAAGTCTCTCCTCAGCCTTCTCTTTTTCAAACTAACCATCCCCAGCTCCTTCAGTGTTGCTCTAAAGAAACCTGTTACTATGAATGGCCTCAAGCTTCAAAGCATTGCAAACATGAGTCAGCCTGAATTATTCCTGGTGTAATAAACAACTGCAGGAGGACATTTCTGAGGGAGGAATCATGTGTTTGGATTTTAACTTTTTCTTAGGGGGTAAAAAGCCTTGTGTCAAGGTGGCAGCTCTGGCAGTGCCATCAATAATGTGCATGCTCTGCTTATGTGTGGTAGCTTCACTGGTGCATTGGAGGAACCAGCATCTCACTGATGATTTTCAGCTTAGTGTCTTCCTCACTCCAGTATGACTGGCTTGAGAGCAGCCCTGAAGAAAAGGACTTAGGGGTGCTGGTGGATGAGAAGCTCAACGTGAGCCAGCAGTGAGCACTTGCAGCCCAGAAAGCCAACAGCATCCTGGGCTGCAGCAAGAGAAGTGTGGCCAGCAGGTCGAGGGAGGTGATTCTCCTCCTCTACTCCACTCTGCTGAGACCCTACTTAGAGTACTGTGTCCAGTTCTGGAGCCTCTATTACAGGAAGGATCTGGAGGAGCTGGAATGTATCCAGAGAAGGGCCACAAGGATGATCAGAGGGCTGGAGCTTCTCTGCTGTGAGGACAGACTGAGAGAGTCGGGGTTGTTCACTCTGGAGAAGAGAAAGCTCCAGGGAGATCTTATTGTGGCCTTCCAGTATCTGAAGGGAGCCTACAAGAAAGCTCCACTGGCCTGCTTTCTATCACTTCCTCCCCCAGTCTATTGATAGTGAGGATTGTTCCAGCCCAGGTGCAGAACCCTGCACTTGCTCTTGTTGAACCTCATGAGGTTCACCTGGGCCAGCTCTCCAGCTTGTCCAGGTCCCTCTGGATGATGTCTGTTCCCTCTGTTGTGGTTAGCTCATCACATGGCCACATCTGAGCTCATTGCTAGGCTACCTTGAGCTGCCCTGGTGCAGTCCCAGTACTGTGAGCTACTCAACATGTGGCAAATCCAGTCAGAACAGAGAAGCAGCTCTCAGTCCCCAAGCATCTTCTGTCTGGCAGAAATTCCCAGCAGAACCAAAGCAAGCTGACTCAGCTGACTGGTATTACAGTGAGTCCTGCTGCAGATGACAGGGAGGGTTTGATCCACAGCATTTCTGTGTCCTGCAGTGACAAGGCAGCACGGTTCTCGGTGCAGTTCTGCTCCAGCATTTCCTTGGACCAGCCCAGAGCTACTCCATTTACTTGACAAAGGCTGGCTTGTGGTATTTGGAGAAGGGCAGACTCTGACTCTAGCAGAATTGAGGGATTGTCAGCACATCTGGGATGCATTGAGTGACAAAAGGGACAATTAAGCCTCAAGCCTGCAAGAACAAACCAGATTTACCATAGCTCTGCGTCGAGGGAGAAATTACATCTCTGATCTTGGCAAAACTCTTTAATCCCAAATGAGGCAGAGGATAGAATTCTGCTGTCCTAAGACTCCTACTAGTTTTTCATTAGAGGTATATTTGGGCTTGGGGAGGTCCACACATCATTCATGTCTGAAGCTGAACTGTCCCACTGGCATTTTCTCTGATCAAAATGAAGTTAGAGTCCCTGGAAAACGTCCCTCTGGGGCACTTTCAGGTGCTAGTCCTCCCTGTCAGGATCTGTACTGACAGATGATAAGCTACATTATCCAGAGTTAAAACAAAACAAAACCCAGGAGGATGTAGCTTTCCCAAAGTAAACCTCATACCTCATTCTGAGTAGGACTTATTCCTGCAAGGGTGTGCAAAGGTCTTGTGTGGAAGCTCAGCCTGACCCTGACTGTCATAATCGTCCTAATTTCTTTCATCTTCCTTGAAGGGAGGGTTGCCCTGGTCATGCCAGCACTGCCTGTCCTTCACCAAGATCATCTGCACAGAACTTTTAACCTAGAAAATGTCAGCATCTTCTTCTTAATCATAGAATCATGGAATCACCAAGGTTGGAAAAGACCTCAGAGATCATCAAGTCCAACCTGGCACCCAACACCTCATGACTACTAAACCATGGCTCCAAGTGCCACATCCAATCCCCTCTTGAACACCTCCAGGGATGGTGACTCCACCACCTCCCTGGGCAGCACATGCCAAAGGCTAACAACTCTCTCTGGGAAGAACTTTCTCCTCACCTCGAGTCTAAACTTCCCCTGGCACAGCTTGAGACTGTGTCCTCTTGTTCTGGTGCTGGGTGCCTGGGAGAAGAGACCAACCCCCTCCTGGCTACAACCTCCCTTCAGGTAGTTGCAGACAGCAAGAAGGTCTCCCCTGAGCCTCCTCTTCTCCAGGCTAAAACCTACTGAAGAAAGAGACCATAGCAGAAGGAGAAAAAACAAGGAAAACCAGCATGGCACTTTGCTATAGTCATCATCTGAATATCCTAAAGAAAGATGGTAATAAGGAAAGGAAGGCAAAAAGGGCAGGCCTTGAAGAATAGGCAGGGACTGGTACTCCAGCAGTGGCTAGAGGCAGAAGACAGACATTTTTGAGGAGAGGACTTCTCCAAATGATTGTTGCTGCAACTCAGTGAAATGATCACAGAATCACAGGGGCTGGAAGGACCTTGAAAGATCACCCAGTCCAAATCCCCTGCCAGAGCAGGATCACCTAGAGCAGATCACACAGGAACACATCCAGGTGGGTTTTGAAATACTTCACACAGGGAAATTCCACAACCCCCCTGGGCAGCCTGTTCCAGGGCTCTGTCACCCTCACAGGGAAAAAGTTTGCATGCAGAGAACTATCAGCGTTCAGCAGTGCAGCACATGTGCCACAGTGAAGTTCAGGACTTGCCACCTCTCTGCTGTGTGACTCTCCAGGCTGCAGGAAAATGCCTCTGCTGCAAATAGACTCTGTCTGCACCCAGTGAGAGAGAGCTGGCAAATCAGACTGACTAGGCTGAGTTTTCTTCTGCAAGTCCTGATCTGATTCAGAGGGCTGGAGCACCTCTCCTATGGAGACAGACTGAGGGAGTTGGGGCTGTTCAGTCTGGAGAAGAGAAGGCTCTGAGGAGACCTCATTGTGGCCTTCCAGTATCTGAAGGGGGCTACAAGAAAGCTGGGGAGGGACTTTGTAGGGTGTCAGGGAGTGATAGGACTGGGGGGAATGGAGCAAAAATAGAAATGGGTAGATTCAGATTGGATGTTAGGAAGAAGTTCTTGCCCATGAGGGTGGTGAGAGACTGGCACAGGTTGCCCAGGGAGGTGGTGGAAGCCTCATCCCTGGAGGTTTTGAAGGCCAGGCTGGATGTGGTTGTGAGCAACCTGATGTAGTGTGAGGTGTCCCTGCCCATGGCAGGGGGGTTGGAACTGGATGATCCCTGATACAATACAATACAATACAATACAATACAATACAATACAATACACCAGGTTGGAAGAGACCTTCAAGATCATCACGCCCAACCCATCAACCAATCCAACCCACCCAAAACACAACACAGTACCATACAGTACAATACAGTACAAAAGAATACAATACAGTACAATACAGTACAATACAACCCACCTAAACACCAAAAAACTAAACCCTGGCACCAAGCACCCCATCAAGCCTCTTCTTGAACACCTCCAATGAAGGTGACTCCACACTTCCACAGGCAGCTGATTCCAGTGGGCATCACTCTCTCAGTATAGAACTTCTTCCTAACTTCCAGTCTAAACCTCCCTGGCGCAGCCTGAGACTGTGTCCTCTTTCTGGTACTGGCTGCCTGGGAGAAGAGACCAACCTCTGCCTGGCTACAACCTCCCTTCAGGAGTTGTAGAGAGCAAGAAGGTCACCCCTCAGTCTCCTCTTCTCCAGGCTAAGCAACCCCAGCTCCCTCAGCCTCTCCTCACAGGGCTTGTGTTCCAAGCCCCTCACCACTTTGTTGCCCTTCTCTGACACGCTCCAGTAAGACAACATCTTTCTTAACTGAGGGGCCCAGAACTGGACACAGTACTCAGGTGTGCCTAACCAGTGCAGTGTACAGGGCAGAATGACCTCCCTGCTCCTGCTGGCCACACTGTTTCCTGATGCAGGCCAGGATGCCATTGGCCTTCTTGGCTGCCTGGGCACACTGCAGGCTCATGTTCAACCTACAATCACCAGCACCCCCAGGTCCCTCTCTGCCTGGCCGCTCTCCAACCACTCTGACCCCAGCCTGTAGCACTGCATGGGGTTGTTGTGGCCAATGTGCAGAACCCGGCACTTGGATGTGTTAAATCTCCTGCCCTGGCCTCTGCCCATCTGTCCAGCCTGTCAAGGTCCCTCTGCAAAGCCTCTCTGCCCTCCAGCAGATCAACTCCTGCCCAGCTTGGTGTCGTCCGCAATTTACTGATGATGGACTCGATGCCCTCATCCAGATCATCAATAAAGATGTTGAAGAGCATGGGGCCCAGCACCGATCCCTGGGGCACACCACTATGCCTGCTGCCAGCTGGCTGTGGCACCATTCACCACCACTCTCTGGGTCGGCCCTCCAGCCAGTTCCTACCCAACGCAGTGTCCCATCCAACCATGGGCTGCCAGCTTGGCCAGGAGTTTGCTGTGGGGGACGGTGTCAAAGGCCTTGCTGAGGTCCTTCAATCATTGTTTAGGCTGCTGGTAAGGACACTGGCTGGGGTGAGAGGGAGATAATTTAGCTGGTATACAGCCCTCTGGGCTTTGCCAGGGTTGGGGGGCTGGGGGGCTCCTTTTGTGTACAGGGAGGGTCCGTACAGGGGAACAGCTGAGCTAGTCACAGAATACAGAATCACCAAGGTTGGAAGAGACCTCAGAGATGATTAAGTATTGTCTAGTTTTATATGTAAATATATTATTGTATATGTTCATTATCTTTAATGCTTTTGTATTTGGTTTGCTTTTGTGAAGAACACTTTCACTTTGCTTCCAAATTCTGTGTAGTGTGGTAATTTACTGCTGGAGGTAGATTCCATGTTCTATCTGGTGTCAAACCACCACAGGAAGCCTTTCTAAGAAGTCAGTTTCTAAGTCTTTCTATTCCTGCTTGTGAAAAAGATTATTTGTTTCCACAACCTTTTCACCATCACTTTTAAACACTCATCTCCTTGGAACACAAAGACCATTATCTATGAAGCAGTGAATAAAAAGATTCTCCCTCAGAGGTGGTGCAGACTTTGTCACTTGGCTCAATGAATGGGGAAGTGTTCTCCTTGGAGACCCTAGAAGCACTCCAGAGTGACAGAAGCTGATGTGAGATTTCATAACTTATGAGAAAGTGTCCAGAGAAGGGCAACAAAGCTGGGGAGGGGTCGGGAGCACAGCCCTGTGAGGAGAGGCTGAGGGAGCTGGGGTTGCTTAGCCTGGAGAAGAGGAAGCTCAGGGGGAGACCTTCTTGCTGTCTACAACTCCCTGAAGGGAGGTTGTAGCCAGGTGGGGGTTGGTCTCTTCTCCCAGGCAACCAGCACCAGAACAAGAGGACACAGTCTCAGGCTGTGCTGGGGGAGGTTTAGGCTGGATGTTAGGAAGAAAATCTTCCCAGAAAGAGAGATTGGCCATTGGAATGTGCTGCCCAGGGAGGTGGTGGAGTCACCATCCCTGGAGGTGTTTAGGAGGAGACTGGATGAGGCACTGGGTGCCATGGTATAGTTGATGAGATGGTGTTGGGTGATAAATTTGACTTGGTGATCTCTGAGGTCTTTTCCATCCTGGTTAATTCTGTATTCTGTATTCATTGCTTACATTCTGGGGAGAGAGATATTTCTTACAGAGGAGTGGCAGTTAAAACCAGGAGTGAAACACATGGACTCAATAAAGGCCCAATTACATGACCTTTGCTGTTTGCCAGGCTTTTAACTCGTGTAAGTTATTGATTACACTTTCATGAGATCATAATCAGAAGGTTTTTCTTTGGTAATGGTGTGCTAGAGGAGCTTTATCCTCAACTTCAAAGCTGTCCTGTGAGGCTTAAGAACAAAGGGTTGAAAGCCTGAAGCCCAGCCCAAAATGCATCTGTGTGCATTATCCATGTTTACCACCATGCAAGAGGTGGATTAGCTTGATCTTTAGATGTGAACTTTCTATGGCTGTGTCAGATGAGCTACCAGCTCTAAGGTTTACATTTCTGCTTTTAAAAGTATTCTGCTTAATTAAGTGGAGGGTCTGCTTGGCTCCCCATCATAACCAGGCTTAAATGGTTGTTGAGTGCAATATTTACCCTCCTTGTAAGGCTTTGGGCTGAAATTAGTTGGCGTTCTCTGAAAAGAATTTCCAGGCTAATTTATTAATTGTGGCTGAACCTACCCGGGGCCTGAAGCTGCAAACAGTCTTCCCCCTGCAGAAAGATCCACTCCCAGGGCTAATCAGGCGAGATTTCCACTTCTTTGTCAAGCTGGGAGGGGAAGAAAATAGTCTGGCCATTTATTGTCTAGGCAGACAGAACCACACAGATGTGATGATCTGGATGAGGGCATTGAGTCCATCATCAGTAAATTTGCAGATGACACCAAGCTGGGGGCAGGAGTGATCTGCTGGAGGGCAGGAGGCTCTGCATAGGGACCTCGACAGGCTGGAAAGATGGCAGAGGCCAAGGGCATGAGATTGAACACAGTCCAAGTGGCAGGGTCTGCACATGGCAACAGCAACCCCAGGCAGTGCTACAGGTGGGGGCAGAGTGGCTGGGAGAGCGGCCAGGCAGAGAGGGACCTGGGGGTGCTGGTTGATGGTAGGCTGAACATGACCTGCAGTGTGCCCAGGCAGCCAAGAAGGCCAATGGCCTCCTGGCCTGCATCAGGAACAGTGTGGCCAGCAGACAGGGAGGTCATTCTGGCCCCTGTACACTGCACTGTGAGGGCCACACCTCGAGTCCTGTCCAGTTCTGGGCCCTCAGTTTAGGAAGGAGGTTGACTTGCTGGAAAGTGTCCAGAGAAGGGCAACAAGGTTGGTGAGGGTTTGGAAGACAAGCCCGATGATTATGAGAAGGCTGAGGGAGCTGGGTTGCTTAGCCTGGAGAAGAGGAGACTCAGGGTGACCTTATTGCTCTCTACAACTACCTGAGGGGAGATTGTAGACAGGCCAGAGGTGGTCTCTTCTCCCAGGCAGGCAGCACCAGAACAAGAGGACACACATCTCAGGCTGCACCAGGGAGTTTAGGCTGGATGTTAGGAAGAAGTTCTATACAGAGAGAGTGATTGCCCATTGGAATGTGCTGCCCAGGGAGGTGGTGGAGTCACCATCATTGGAGGTGTTCAGGAGGAGCATTGATGGGGTGCTTGGTGCCATGATCTAGTTGTTTGGGTGGGTTGGATTGGTTGATGGGTTGGACACGATGATCTTGAAGGTCTCTTCCAACCTGGATTTATTGTATTGTATTGTATTGTATTGTATAACATCATCTTCTGAGGAACTATCCTGATGAGACAATATTTTAGTGTTTGCTTGGGTTTTTTTTCTTCTCTAAGGAGCAGAATAATTCCCTCCCCCTCCCCTTTTTTATTAGCTTTGGGGAACTGACACTTTGAGCATCCTTCATCATGGAATCCCCACTGGAGAGAGCAAAGATCTTTTGCTGAGTGACAAAAGAATTAATTCCCCCTTGCTTTGCCAGGACAAGAACTAACCTGGCAGGAGATTAGCTTTTACCAGTTCTCAGGATATCAGGAAAAAAAACCCACCATTTGATTAAATATTTGAAGATAACTAAGGCTTGTTGTGCATCTTTTAAAATCAGAACTTTCAATGCTATTCCTCTTTTGTTTTTTGGTGTGTTGCTGTTTGCTTCTCTCTCCTTCTGAAATGCAGAGCTGTCTTTTGTCTGTAAGACATAGGAGAAAGCAATTGGAAGGAAACTTCAGATACTGGCCTTGCAGTATCTGAAGGGGGCTACAAGAAAGCTGGGGAAGGACTTTTTAGGGTGTCAGGGAGTGATAGGGCTGGGGGGAATGGAGCAAAACTAGAAATGGGTAGATTGAGATTGGATGTTAGGAAGGAGTTCTTCCCCATGGGGGTGGTGAGAGACTGGGACAGGTTGCCCAGGGAGGTGGTGGAAGCCTCATCCCTGGAGGTTTTTAAGGCAAACCTGGATGTGGCTGTGAGCAACCTGCTGTAGTGTGAGGTGTCCCTGCCCATGGCAGGGGGGTGGAACTGGCTGATCTTTGAGGTCCTTTCCAACCCTGACAATTCTGTGATTCATCACCGCATACACACTGCAGCCTGGTTCATGCTGACAAACAGCACTCCTTGCCAGAGATTTTCAAGCTGTAATTAACTGTGAATATTTCTCAAAGCCCTAATGGTATTGTCTCATTTTAGCTTAGAGCTGGGTGAAGGCAAACCTCACAAAGTCCAGTAAGGACAAGTGCAGGGTCCTGTGTCTGGGGAGGAATCACGACAGGCACCAGGACAGGTTAGGGGCTGCCCTGCTGGAAAGAAGCTCCATGGAGAAAGACCTTGGAGTGCTGGTGAAGAGCAAGTTCTGTATGGGACAGCAAAATGTCCTTATGGCCAAGAGAGCCAATGGGATCCTGGGGTGCATCAAGAAAAGTGTAGCCAGCAGGGCTAGGGAGGTTCTCTTCCCCCTCTACTCTGCCCTGCTGAGACCACAGCTGCAATCCTGTGTCCAGTTCTGGGCTCCCCAGTTCAAGAGAGACAGAGACCTGCTGGAGAGAGTCCAAGGGAATCCACATGGATAATTAGGGGACTTGAGCATCTCCCCTGTGAAGAGAGACTGAGAGCCCTGGGGCTGTTTAGTCTGGAGAAGAGAAGGCTGAGAGGGGATCTGATCAATGTCTATCAATAGCTGAGGGGTGGGTGTCAAAGTGGAGGGGGCCAAGCTCCTTTTGGCTGGTGTGCAGTTATGAGACAAGGATCAATGGAGACAAACTTGCATCTAGAAGGTTTCAGCTCAACATGAGAAGAAACTTCTTTGCAGTGAGGGTGCCAGAGCCCTGGAGCAGGCTGCCCAGAGAGGTTGTGGAGTCTCCTTCTCTGGAGCCTTTCCAAACCCACCTGGATGCATTCCTGTGTTGACTACCCTGGGTGATCCTGCTCTGGGAGGTGGGTTGGGCTTGAGGATCTCTGGAGACCCCTTCCAACCTCTAATGTTCTGTGATTCTGTGAGCTGTCCCTCTGTTCCAGGCAGTCTGCTTTTCCTGCCTGTGAGGATAAGTTGCAAAATTAGCACTCTGCTGACTTGGATTTTGCTTTGTCACTGGTGTCCCTCTCAACCCCCACTCCTTCTGCCATGTCCTTCAGCTTCCAGTCCTGGGTTAGTCTCAGCTGACCTCTTGGAATGCTCGAGCGCTCGCAGAGCTCCAGATCTGGTGAGAGTTCAAAATGACCAAGTAGCCTGTTCCCCACCTCTCCCAAGGAGCAGGCAGCTGCCAGAAACTCAGTTGCTAAATGGAATCTAAATCTATTACTTTGTGGCCTCACCAAGCTTCTTGACAGGGATTTCTTTGCATTACTTCTCTTCACAGGAATTCTTTCCCCCAAGTAAGGAGGAAAGAATTGCTGCAA
>JAAWVA010000274.1:0-24661 GCA_015227895.2 Colaptes auratus
AACTGGAGCTTTTCTAAACAGCCTGGGCCCAGTGCTAAGCAGTTCCTTCCCGGGCCATTTTCAAAGCAGCAGAATAAGGAGGCACAGCTAGAGAACTTGAGAAAAACTACGAGGTAAGAAAGTTGTCATTCTCTCTTTCCTTGTAGGGCCCTGTGGGCTGTTGTTTGTCAAGATGTCTTGGTCTAGAAGAGTCACTGTTGACCCAGAAGCAGTTTCTTCCAAGCTTGTCCTCAATTCTGTGCCAATTCTTTCTGCTTAGAAAGTGGCAATGCAGGCTTTCTGGCTCTTTTGCTACACACCTGTAAAGAATCAGAGCAGAGTTCCACTGGATAGAAAATTCTAACAGTGTGTGGAATTGGATATACATAGCAAGGTTGCATTGTGTTTGTAGAGGTTTCTGGCTAAATCTGAGCTAATCATAACAAATGTTCCCAGCTAGGCACAGAGGTGCTGAATATTGTAGGTTAGATACCTGTCTGTGGCTTAACCTGTGCCAGTGACTTCCAAACAGTGGAATCTAGGGATCCTGAGTTCTGCCTGGTAATGCTCGGTGTCTTTCTAAGCACCATTGTTCAGACATGAGGCTGTGTGAGGGTAGTTGGTGGTTCCAGCCTTGAATATTGTAGGTTAGATACCTGTCTGTGGCTTAACTGGTGCCAGTGACTTCCAACAGGAATCTAGGGATCCTGAGTTCTGTCCTGGTAATGCTCGGTGTCTTTCTAAGCACTTTTGTTCAGATGCATGAGGCTGTGTGAGGATAGTTGGTGGTTTAAGCCTTTGAAGATTCTGTTGACTGTTGAGCCATGTACAAGTGGGAGTAGAAATGTTCTTATTCATCATCCTCCTCAAAGTACATGAGGGAAAGGATATGCAAGTGCTGTGCATACAGTGAAGGAAACTAGCATACAGCTCAACCAGGAGCAGCAAGATTGCTTCTACAGAACTGCAACTACAGAAATGAGCAGTGGATTGCTGTTCAGAAACCTTAATTGATAGATTAGTTAAAATACTACTTCATACCTGAATCTTAGGCAGTGCCCAGGACAGTTTGTATTTGTGATTAGAGTAATGAAAGTATGGGCATTTGACTCTCAAGTGATATTTTGTGTGCCTGCCTCATTTGGCTTGACACCTCTAAGCTATTTGGGACTGGGGGTGGGGTTGGAGTGATGCTTTTTGTTTAGTATGTGGGATTTTTCAAATGTGCTTAATGCATCTTTGCACTGCTGCCTTTGCTCACTCAGGCCTGAAACTGTCCACAAGTGTGTGCGTTAATAGCTCTGGAAAACCTGTAATGCAACCTCCACAAGAAGAGCAGCAAGAGCAGGAAAAATGCAATCTCCCTCCTGCAGGACAAGAGGAACTGTTTGTACTGCCCACGTGGTGAAAGCAGCCTAATGAAGTCCACTTGGATCAAGCATCTAAGCTTCAGGAGGTCCTGAGGATAGCAAAGGGAACCGTTGTCATCCAAGGATGAGCATCCGCAAACGTGAGCTCTCTGGCGTGAATCACGCAGCTTGTACACCCCTGTGTGCACACTTCAGATTGTGCTTGCCTGGTGTGGTTTCAGCTCCACTAAAAAGCACTGTGTGTCAGTCATGCACCTTCCGAAGCCAACACCATGGTTGTGTGATGCATTTCCTTTTGAAATATTGAAATGAAAGCTAACCGGAAGGAAATCTTTGATTACAGTGTGTCTGTTGAATTGCATACGGAAGGTTTATGAGTAGCAGAGGTTTGACTGGACTCTGCTTTCCCAGAGATGTGTATCTTGCTTCTTGGTAGTTGTAAAATGTTGCAGTGTTGAGTTTTGTACTTGATTGTCTTTTATGATAAATCCCAGATACCAACCTGTGGTTTGCATGGCTCTAAACAAGACTCACTGTAGTGAATGACTCTGACTTGTGTATTACCACTATCTTCCTTCAGTTACTCACATCCCCCAAAAAAAAAAGGGAAAAAAGCCAACAGCAACAAAGGAGATCCCATGGCTCACTTTTCTGCCCTCTAATATTTGTCTCTTCCATGCTGTAGTGATGGTGATCCTGAGCACTGCTGTGGAATGTAACCGTTAAGCTTTGTCTCCCTTCATCGCATGTGTGGCGCTTACTGTGGATGTTCATATTTACAATATTTACAATATTTATTTACAATATTTATTTACAATATTTATGCCTATTATGCCTATTTACAATAACTATTTTCTGCACCCATTTTAGCTGGACTTCAGCAGATTGCTATCACGGGGGCATTAGTATGGGGACAGGGCGGGCTGGGTGATGTACTTAGGTAGTTTGACTGCCAGATGATAAGGTAAGTTGTGTTTGCTGACTCCATGAACCCCAAACAGTACGGTTCTCTCTTTGGTCAGGGTGGATGTTCAAGTGACAGCTACCCAGACTGGGTGGGTCCAGTTGCAATTGCTACTTAATGTCTTTTATCACCGCTCTAATTTTATATTTGGTCTTGTAGATTCGGCCCCAGAACTGCTGTGTCTGATGAGCAGAGTAAGTTGTCTTGTGTTGACAAGATTCTGTTTTAAACAACTTACACTGCATGCTTCCCCTTCTTCTTACTAATTTCAAATGCAGTTGATGCATTATTATTATTATTATTATTTTGCAGTGTTCCAGCAAATCAATTTTTCAGGAAAGCACTGAAAAATGGAATGCAGAATGGCTTTATATTGCAGCTAAAAACCGATGTTTATATAAAAGCTCATGAAGAATGAGCATAACACTGATGTCTGGCTGTTGCTTAAAGTATTGTTTCCTCTTTTTTTGTTTTTTTTCCTTTTTTTTTTTTTTCCTTCTGAATTTCCATTGCCTCTAATCAGCTACAGGTAAAGAGAGTTGGCTTGAATCTGGGCTGGGTGTTGAGAGGGGGGAAAAAAATGAAGTGGTCTTTTTCCTCAAGTTAAAGCAAATCTGTTGTGATTTTCAGATTAATTACCAGTAAAACACATTTTCAGCTGTTCCTTTATTGTCTTTGGAAAAAAAAAAACCAAACAACAAAACTTTCTCTTGAATCCCTTCTAGGTTGGGTTTAATTTAATGATTTACTAAACTTCATTATTTTTTTGTTGAGCTCCTCACCTAATGCTGTACTTTTGACAGAGGGTGTGAGGCTGTTGATATTTTTGCACTCAAGCATTTTAACTGTGCGTGTGTGTGCTTGTAAACTGTAGTCCAGAGTAGTGTGCACGTGATTCAGAAAGCTCCCTGAAAGTATTAGCTATTCTTCCAAAGCACAGCATTTAGAAGCAGAGAACAGTTGGGAACTCCCCACCTGATAATGTCCTTAGGCTCCTCCTTGTGTTTACAGAAGTGCACATGACCTTCTCTGTCTCCCAGATTAATCACAAAACAGAAGCAGCATGGATGGGTTTGTTAATAAGTATGTGCAGAGACTCACAGATAAGCTTTCACCCTTTCCTCTAATGCTAAAGACTAGAATCATGTCTGAATATTCTTTACGAGACCTGCAAGACTTGTGCTGAGCAAGCCTGTGCCCTCTGACCATAGTAAAAGGTGATCATTTACAAGCAGAAGAAGTCTGTTCATCAAATTAGTAGTTCATAGTTTCATTAGGGTTGGAAGGGACCACAAGGATCACTAGTTCCAACCCCCCTGCCATGGGCAGGGACACCCACACTAGATCAGGCTGCCAGAGCCTCATCCACCTGGTCTTAAACACCTCCAGGGACTGGGCCTCAACCACCTCCCTGGATAACCCATTCAGGGCTCACCACCCTCATGGGAAGAACTTCCTCCTCACATCCAGCCTGAATCTCCCCACCTCCAGCTTCATTCCATTCTCCCTAGTCCTATCCCTCCCTGATAGCCTGAAAGTCCCTCCCCAGCCTTCTTGTAGCCCCCTTCAGATACTGGAAGGCCACATGAGGTCACCTCGGAGCCTTCCTTCTCCAGACTGAACAGCCCCAACTCCTTCAGTCTGTCCTCACAGGAGAGGTGCTCCAGCCCTCTGATCATCCTCGGGGCCTTCTCTGGACACTTCCAGCACCTCCAGATCCCTCTTGTAATAGGGGCTCCAGAACTGGAGGCAGTACTCCATGGGGTCTCACCAGAGCTGAGTAGAGGGGAGAATCACCTCCCTTGACCTGCTGGCCACACTTCTCCTGATGCAGCCCGGATCTGATTGGCTTTCCGGCTGCAAGTGCACACTGAGAGCTCCTGTTGAGCTTCTCATCCACCAGCTCCTCTAAGTCTCTCTCCTCTGGGCTACTCCCCAGCCAGTCACTGCCCAAATGAAGATAAATGAGATAAAAAGAAGAGCATCATAAACAGAAGAATTGCATTTAGTAATGGGGACTTTCCTGCCATGACAGAAACCTCCCTGATTGACTTTTTCATTTGTTTTCCCACATTTTTGCGTGCCTGTATGAAATGCTGATGTGAGGGAGGGTACACAGAGATGCTTTCAAAGAGGTTGCATAATGTGAGAGTAGCCAGCATGAATGTTTATTCCACATTGCTTCTGATTTTGGTTTAAAAGGCAAAACAATAATGTTCAGCCTCTTGTCATCCTTTCCAGAGTACCAGTTTACAGAGCAAGAGTTTTCCTAAGCTGCCTTTTGTGTTCTTGTAAACGTAAAATTTTCTATTTCCTTCTCGAAGACAAGTGCTTAGGAAATTTATAAAATTTGGCTGTCTAGTAGGAAAATGAATTGAACTGACACTGAAAATGCTTCCAGAACGGTTTTCAAGTCTCCTTTGAAAACTCTGTAACTTGAGTTCAGTCTTAGACTGGATGCTGTTTATTCCAGCGCAGAAGTGGAAACTCTGTATTAGACTGAAAACATTCCCTTCGCTGGCTAGGGAATGCTAGATACTGTCATCAGCCCTGGTCTGTCTCAAGGTCCACAAGAGGCAATACTTGGTGTTTGCTGCGATCACCCCATTCCCATCTCCTCAAGAGATGGGCTGATTCTCATGGCAGTATGACAGTCCAAGTGTGAGTTTAGGGCTTTTGCTCTATTACTTTAAGCCTGACAAGAACTAATAGCGACAGAGATTTTGAGTATCGCTTACCAGAGTCTCATTCTTTAGCTAGCCAGCCTGTCACTTTTTATGTGTTGTTGGGGTTTCTTTATTCTTAGTATGCCTGTAAAGTGGTAATGCAGCTGAGTAATAAATGCCTTGCATTGGGATTTTTAATGTGTTCTCATGAAAAGAAGTCTTTTACCTTTTTTCTCACTTCTAAATCAAGTAGTCTGAATTCTCAAGTCCTTGAGGACTTTTTGGTGCAACACTTGATCAGACCTGTTTAAAATATAGATAGATTTAGATATAGATATATATAAAATAGCTTCATGGTATCACTGACAAGAACAACTGTAATTTACAAGGTGAAGTACCATAACTCAGAAATCACATCATCACAAGGATCTAGCCCTCCAAAATACATTGGTCTGCACAGTGGTTTTTTTCCTCCCAGGTCTTTCTTAGAATGGCAGGTCTGGTGCTCTGGTCAGCACAAAGATCTCTTGCTTCCAAACAGAGTTGGGATGCAACTCTCAGAGATTTGCTAACAGCAAAAAAAAAATCATAAACCTGAGTTGGGTACAGTTACATCTTCCCCATCTGCTTGTGTGCTGTGTGCCTGCTGGCCCAGCATGTGGTTGAAGGAGCAAATCCAGTTCTGTTCATGCAGGGGCTAGCGATGGGCTGAAGCCATCTGTACTGTATGTAAGAAAGAAATAGGATGAAATTAAGGGAGATTCATAGTGATGAGTGTCTTTTAGAAGCTCAGGGGGTTGCCCTCTGTTTCTTTTCTAAGAATGAACTTGTCAGAAAAATTCATGTAGACCTTTCAGTTGGCCTTGTCTAGGTGTTCAGGAAAAGTGGGTGGTTCTCCATTAGGGTTACTGCAGGTTGGTCAGAGCAGAGCAGGGTGCTTTGAGATGTGGCTCCTTCAGATTGCTCTCTGGTAAGATGCATTTTCACAGTAGTGTTGCTGCACAGTTAATGCTTGAAACTACCTGGTTGGCTGTCCATAGCAACGAAAACCCAGCAGCAGGAGGTGAGAATTAGAGGAGAAGGTGCCTGTGGGGGTTGCAGTGCAGAGTTTGATTCCTAGCCTAGGACAAAGCCTTTTCTGCATTACCTTTTTTATTGCATTGTTAATAGCTGTAAAATCTTCGGGTTTGCTTTCTCTGTGCACCTTGAGAGACCTGAGTGAGCACAGGGAGAAATCACAAGCCTTTCATCAGGACATCAGGGGCCTGTGGGTAGAAAAGACTTGTATTTTCCCATCCCAGATGGCAGAGAGCGAGTACTTGTGCAAACCTCTAAACCCAGTTACCTCCTGTCGTGTTTTGGCCCTGGCCTGGAGTCCAGATGCCCACCAGAGCTGCTCTATCACTCCCTCTCTTAAATGGACAGGGGAAGAGGGGAAACAATATAACAAAGGCAAGTAATAAGATAGAAGCAATTTTAATAACAATAATGAGGGGGAAAAAAGATAGACTGCACGGGAAGCAAAAAGCAGAGAGAGAGCTGTTAGTCTCTACTTCCCATCAGCAGGACGATGGTTGGTGTGAGGAAGCAGGTTTCTCTAAGCTTGGTTGTTACTTGGGAGGATAATTGCCATGGATGAATCCTCCACTTCCTTCTTTTATTTCATTTTTGTAGCTGAGCTGACACCATATGGCATGGAATACCTCTTTGGCCAGTCTGGGTCAGCTGGCTCAGCCATGTCCCCTCCCAAGATCTTGCCCACCCTTCAGTGTACTCTTGGGGCAGGGAAATGTTGAAAGGACACAGCCTGGATACTTGTTCAACAGTAGCCAAAACACTGCTGTATTATCAACTCCTGCTGCAAAACACAGCACTAGAAAGATGCTGTAAGGAGAATTAACTCCAGCTCAGCTAAACCCAAGACACCACCATTTCAGGTCTTCTGTTATTTCCTACTGTGTGTGAGTAGAAATATCTCCAATATGGGGGAAAGGTGCAAGAAGGGAAGTGCCCAGGACAGGAGTCACCATTCCTGGAGGCATTCAAAACAACCTGTGGACATGACACTTCTAGGCATGGTTTAGTGGCCATGGTGGTGTTGGATTAACAGTTGGACTCGGTGATCTTAGAGGTCTTTTCCAAGCTTAATGATTTTAAGAAAGGAGCTAACACAAGCAGTTTGATCCAGTAAGCCCAAGATGGCAGATACTTAGCACCTAAAGGCTTTTCTTAGTGTGAGTTTCTAAAGCTCTTAGTCTTAAGGGGCAGTTTATTACAAGGCCAGGCCAGGTTAGATAGAGCCTTGAGTAACCTGGTCTAGTTGAGAGGTGTTCCTACCCAAGGCAGGGAGGTTGGATTAGATGATCTCTAAGGTCTCTGCCAGCCCAAGCCATTCTATGATTCTATCAAGTTATGCATCTCCCAACTTACCTCACCAGTCTGGGTAACATGACTGATATTTTAATGTTCCTTAGTAGGTGATAAGCCTTTAGTCTTGACAAGAACAAAACTTGCCATCTCTTTAGGTTCCACTATTTAGAAGTGCTCCAATCCAATCCTGAGCAATGCAACTTTTACTCCTACCCACAGAGAGCTCCAAAGCAGTGTACCCCATAGCACTCTAAGGGATGAAGCACAGCAATATGCTAACCTCACTGTTCATGCTTAAAAGCAGTAGGGTGTATATTCTGGCCTTCATTTCTGAGTAAATACTAACTAACAGGGTGAGATCTGTGCATATCCTTCATCCACTATCCAGACCTTTCAGTTTTCCCTTGAGAGTGGTTGGTTCATATCTTTGCTGAATATAAATGATGGCTATATATATATATGCACAGCTCTCCATGTCCATTCACTTCAACCCCTTGCCTACAATTTTATCTTCATTGAGTGCTTCTCCTGCTAGTTGGCTGGTTGGCTCACCTGAAGCTCCAGATGAGCATTTGAAGACTGCTGTGAAATCACTTTGTGTGGAACTGCATGGCTTTGCTGTTTTGTTTTGGATTGTTGGTTTACTTTTGCTTTTTGCTTCTAATGGCACAACTGAGGTCATGCTTTACTAATAATAGGCAGTAGTCAGTACGTTATCTTCATGTGAAGATCTTTTTGTAATATGAATGGCTCCACAATATCAAACCGTGACCTTTTTTCCCCCTTTAACTCTTCAAAGGTCAGGGACAGAAATAGAACATGTAGAAAGCAACTGTTTTGTCCTGAATGTCAACTTTTCCTTGTTCAGTTAGCTGAATTAATAAGGTGGTGCTGATAGCATTGAGTTTCTTCAAGGTAGGGAAGGGAGAGGAGGAAGTATCATGCTGTTTGTGCTATGTCCAAGTTTCTGGGTTTTGTACTTCTCCTTGGGTTTGTAGCAAAAGCATTTAGCCAACCATGCTGCCCATAATATACTTCTCAAGCCTCTCTTGTTTTACACTGAAATGGAAACTTCTGTCTGCAGTGTTCATTGGAGGGGTCTTGAAAACACGCTGGGAAACAAATCTTTGGAAAGCAAAATGTTCTGAACTCTGCTCTAAAGACAGTGATTTTCATAAGAGCTATTGATGGAGGTATGAGGTCAGTAATGCTTCTCGGTGAGAGGCAAAGTTGCAGTCAGCTGATAAAAACAAGAGAAAGTTGAGGAGTATAATGCCTGAATGTGGGAGCCTTGGGGATGCTAACTGGCCCTTGCAGGGGACTGCTGCTTTGGGGAGCTTCCTAATAACGGTGCAGGTGTCTGACTCTGCTGTAGCACCCTCATGTGGCTTTAGCTCTAACAAGCTGAAGGAATGGAATCCTCTAAATAACACTGCCCTTCTTCTTTCCCCCTTGTTTAGGAGTGTGAGCATGTTTGACATGAGGTGTGAAGAAGAAGCTGCGACTCAGCCTCACAGCAAAGCTCGCCACGAGAAACTACAGAACGTACACAACCAGCTGAAAGAGGATGAGACCAGATGGCAAGATGTGAGTCTGCAACGTTGTCTGCACTGCTGGCACTGAGGCCATGAGGCTGGGCAAAAAAGTGCAGCCTGCTAAACATACAGCTGTTCTCTTTCACTAAAATAATCAGGAGGGCTTTTTCCCCCTTTATTTCCTTTTTCCCAGTGGATTGTTGCTAAAAGCATAGAAGGTCATCACTTGATGATGTAAACTACAGTATACAAGGTCTGGTGCCTCTGCCTGTGCACCCTTTATTTTACTTCCAAAAAAAAAGGGGTGGGGGGAAGCAATTAAATTATTATTAGGGAAAAAGTATAAGCAGAACAGCTTCTAATTGCTGATTTCTCTAACTTTTATAATTAGCAATTGCCCAAAGTGGCAAAATATAAGACTAGGTAGGACAGTAAATAAATAGCTTGGACTTGGCTTGAATAAATTTGCATAGATACAGAAGATGAAAATGTTTTCCATCTTGTGCAAGCACTTAAGTTACCCTTCAAGCTAGCTACACCCTGCTTGGGTTACAAGTCCTTTCCAAACCCTCTTTCCTCAATGTTTGGTTTTGAAGCTGTCCTGGCAATTGGCATTACCTTCAGCAAATCAGTAGGGCCAGAAAAGCGTAATTTGCAGGTGCAAGTTAGTAGAGAGAGTTTTAGTCTCAGCCCTGCTCATTCTCGAAGGCTGATTTTTAAATGAGGAATTTGGGGCCATATTTGTTTAATTTAAAACAAACAAACTCTACTCAGCTCTGGTGAGACCCCACCTGGAGTACTGCCTCCAGTTCTGGAGCCCCTATACAAGAGGATCTGGAGGTGCTGAAGGTGTCCAGAGAAGGCCATGAGGATCAGCAGAGGGCTGGAGCACCTCTCCTATGAGGATAGACTGAAGGAGTTGGGGCTGAGAAGAGAAGGCTCCAAGGTGACCTCATTGTGGCCTTCCAGTATCTGAAGGGGCCTACAGGAAGGCTGGGGAGGGACTCTCAGGCTATCAGGTATGATAGGACTAGGGGAATGGAATGAAGCTGGAGGTGGGGAGATTCAGGCTGGATGTGAGGAGGAAGTTCTTCACCGTGAGGGTGTGAAGCCCTGGAATGGTTGAGGGAGGTGGTTGAGGCCCCGTCCCTGGAGGTGTTTAAGCCCAGGCTGGATGAGGCTCTGGCCAGCCTGATCTAGTGTGGGGTGTCCCTGCCCCTGGCAGGGGGGTTGGAACTAGCTGATCCTTGTGGTCCCTTCCAACCCTGACTCATTCTGTGATTCTGTGATCTCCACTACAGACAGGCACCACCTATGAAACTATGAAACAAAAGCAAAGGCAAGCAATAACAAGAAATCCACCAAACCCCTTGCTGCTCTTCAGCAGTTAGTGCAGTAATTTCCTGTTAAAAGGACAGCTGCTGTGAAACATCTCAGGTTGGGTTTTGGTAGAAAATTCAAGGAACCATCCAGAGAAGAACAGTAAGGAATAACTTTTCATAGTAGAACAGTGAAGGGTTTAAGCTGAGAGGTCTATGTGTGTGGGAAACCCTAATTTCCCAGCAGAGATAAGAATGAGGCCAAGGGCATTGGAGGGGTTTGAGAACTCTCTGCTGTTGAATGGGCAATCCTCTGAGCTAAAGTGTGTTAAGTTTTTCAGGCTCTCAGCGCCTCCTACACTGAACTGAAAGTTCTGAAGAGGTACTAAAAATGCCTTTACTGGAATGTCCTTGGTGTTAGGAGGGCTTTATGGAACCAACACCACATTTGTGGTCTGGTACTTTTTATATGCCCATGCTGTAAATTTGCCAACAATTAACAGTTTCATGGCCCTTTTTTTTCCTCTCCTTTTTTTTTTCTTTAATTACTGTTATTCTAGAGTATCAGAGCTGGAAAAGATAAACAAGTCTGGTTTTTAATTACAAAAAGAGGGGGAGGGCTAATGTTATGAAATTTGCTAATGAAAAACTAATTTCCAAACAATAGGCAATAGTGGGAGTAGCTGAATAAAGAAATGGTTGGGTACTTCAATGGGAATAATTAGTAACTGAGGAAAATGAAAGGCCTATGCTTCAAGAAAGGGATTATAGACTGATATATGTAGGTCATGTGAAGCAATACTTTAATGAGCATTCCCTTGAGTGTAATGTCAATAACTTGTGGGTTTAAGCCAATGAAAAGTGACAAGGTTGTTCCTGGTTTTAATAAAAGAAGCTATGTGCTCAGTACCTTCTGCTGTTTACCAATTAAAATGCAATTAAAATATTTGGGAAGCCATGCAATTAATGAAATAGCCTTTGACTTGGGTATGTGAACAGATTCTCTGGTTTTTATTAAAACCAGAATTTGTGAGACTGCCTGAAATACAATCTCTGTACCAATCTCCTGATGTTGTTAATGACAAATAGAATAGAATAGAATAGAATAGAGTAGAATAGAGTGGAATGGAATGGAATGGAATAGAATAGAATAGAATAGAATAGAATAGAATAGAATAGAATAGAATAGAATAGAATAGAATGGAATGGAATAAACTATGAAGTTGTTTGTCTTTGCAGAAGTTCTGCAGAGGTTATACTTTATGTGTAAGATTTTCTTCCTTTATTAGTTGGCTGCAAAGGAGCTTTACAGGTTAGAAAACTTCTTTACTGTAGTACTTCTGCAGTGAAAAAGATCTTGTCTCTGTACCCTCCAGGACTTGTGAATTCATAACCCATGCAGGATGGCAGATACCTGCAACAGATATCTCCTGTGACTCTCTGGGATTGTGTCAGGCTGGTCTTTCCAGAAGGGTAAAGAACTAGAATTAGTGGATCTTCTGGACAATTTTGGGCAGGCAGATTCCAGTAAGAGTAAGATCACTACTTCAAGAAGGACATATCTGCATAGCTGAATATAAACTGTAGGCTTCTTGTTCTGCCATGTCTCACACTAACCACGTGTGAGCCACTTATATTCCCTAACCTGTATTGCTCAGATCTGAGTCCAGAATATTTAAGGGTGCCCATGAGGAAGAATTTCAGTTTGGATGCTTCACTGGATTTTTCTGTCAAGGGAAAAAAGCATGGGTCAGCCATGCTTGCATGTAGTTGGCTGATAGCATGGGCAAAGTGTTGGGACTATCAGCTCTCCAAGGCAGACCATCTGTGCAGTTGTAGTTTGTGGTGAAACATCATCCCTTCCTTCAATGATCTCCTGCCTCCTACACATCTGATTATTAAAATTCATCACCAAACATATTTTCTTCTGCTTCATCTTCCTGGGGAACTGAGCTTTGTCCCTAATATTGGCCCAGGTGACAATGAGTGCCCTGGCTCATTTAGCCTGAATTTCCCTGTGTTATTACCTAGTGTGTGCCGGCAGCACTACAATGCCAGGAAGTAAATACAGCAGTGGAGCTATGAAATCCTCATGGGATCGTCCTGCTAGGGGGAAAAAACAAATTCAGGCAACATCTTCATTTTCTGGCGTAATCTCCTTTTCTCTTCAAAAAAACATTGCTGCCTGCAGGTGATGGGAGCCTGGGTTACGGCCAGGAGCAAGCATTGCTGGCTGGGTTAATTGGTTTCTGCGGCCAGTTTTTGGCTGCTTGCAATTCCTCATTCAGGTGCCTGCCTTCTCTTGCAGGACCTGGCTCGGTGGAAGAGTCGTCGAAGGAGCGCTTCGCAGGACTTGATCAAAAAAAGAAGCTGAGAGAAAGAAAATGGAAAGGTTGTTAGCTGGAGACGGCACAAACGAGCGCAGGAAAAGCATCAAGACCTACCGAGAAATCGTGGAAGAGAAGTAAGTTGCTCTGCTGCAGTGCAGTGGCATGGCTGGAAGTGCTGTGTGCTCCAGAGGTGATAGAATCATAGGATCAACCAAGTTGGAAAAGACCTCAGAGATCATCAAGTCCAACCTTTTCCCTAATACCTCCTGACAACTAAACCATGGCTCCAAGTGCCACATCCAATCCTTTTTTCGAACACCCCCAGGGACGGTGACTCCACCACCTCCCTGGGCAGCACATGACAATGGCCAATTACTCTTTCTGTAAAGAAACAGGCAGCTGGGGCATGCTTGCAGGCATGCTTGCAGGCCTGGGGGAGGGATCCACTTTGTGAACAGGCTACAAGTGTTGGGGCTGTTCAGCCTGGAGAGCAGAAGGCTCTGGGCAACCTTGTAGCAGCCTTCCAGTACCTGAAAGACGGCTACGGGAAAGCTGTGGAGAGATTTTTTACAAGGGCTTATTGTGATAGCATAAGGAGAGTTGGATTGAGGCTTGAGAAGGGCAGATTTAGACTGGATACTGAAAAGAAATTCTTTACAGTGAGGGTGGTGAGATACTGGCACAGGCTGCCCCGGGAGGTCATGGATGCCCCCTTCCTGGAGGTGTTCAAGACCAGGTTGATGAGGCCTTGAGCAACCTGGGCTAGTGGAAAGTATCCCTACCCGTGGCAGGGAGATTGGAGCTGGACGATCTTTAGTTGTACCCTATGATATGACAAGGGGGGCAGTGGATATACACTACAACACAGGAGGTTCCACCTCAACATGAGGAGGAACTTCTTTACTGTGAGGTTCACAAAGCACTGGAATAGGCTGCCCAGAGAGGTTGTGGAGTCTCCTTCTCTGGAGACTTTCAAGACCCATCTGGATGCATTCCTGTGCAACTTGTGCTCTAGTAGGACTCAGTGATCTCAGTTGGACTCAGCAATCTCCAGGGGTCCCTTCATCCTGTGATCCTCTTATCATTAAGGTCCCTTCCAACCCAAAGAGCATTCTACAAATCTTGTTGTTGCAGAAGGAAAAGGAATGATTTGCAGTGTGTATTTTAACACAATGGTCTCTCTTGTGTTGTCTCCTTTGCAGAGAGAGAAGAGAGCGGGAGCTTCATGAGGCATACAAGAATGCAAAGTCCCAGGAGGAGGCTGAGAGCATCCTCCAGCAGTACATCGAAAGATTCACTATCAGCGAAGCTGTCCTTGAGCGTTTGCAGATGCCAAAAATTCTGGAGAGAAGCCATTCAGTGGAGCCAAATTCCCCACTGAAAGACCCAAATCCTCTGAGATATCTAAGGCAACAGTCGCTGCCTGCTCCAAAATTCACTGCCACTATCGAAGCCACCATCATTCCCACCGCTGAACTAGAGCCCAGCAGTTCCACGGGCCGCACATCTCCCAGCAAAAGCATCCCCAAGGCTGTGCCTATGCTGACACCCAAGCCTTACTCACAACCCAAAAACACACAGGAAGTTCTAAAGAACTTTAAGGTAGGACATGTTGCACTCCCCAAAGTCAATCCAGGAGGCAAAGAGACTCTCACTAACAACCATCTGGACGCATACATGCCAGGGGAGGTTTAGGCTGGATGTTAGGAAGAAATTCTTCCCAGAAAGAGAGATTGGCCTTTGGAATGGACTGCCCAGGGAGGTGGTGGGTCACTGTCCCTGGAAGAGTTTAAAATAGGACTGGATGAGGCACTTAGTGCCATGGTTTAGTTGATTAGATGGTGTTGGGTGATAGGTTAGACTTGATGATCTCAACGGTCTTTTCCAACCTGGTTAATTCTGTGATTCTCTGATTCTCATTCTGGAAGCAGAGAGCAGTTGCAGCATTCTGATGGTATAAAACTCAGCTCTGTGCTCTGTGCTGCCCAGTCCGGTGGTCTCTTCATGCTTACCAGCCTTCTTAGAAAGCCAACTTGTTAAGACTGTTTTTTTTTCCTCAGGCCAAATTTGTTTGGGGAAAGACAGGGAAAGGGAGGCACCTGCCCAGGGAGGTGGTGGAGTCCCCATCACTGGAGGTGTTTAGGAAGAGACTTGATGGGGTGCTTGGTGCCATGGTTTAGTTGATTAGATGGTGTTGGGTGATAGGTTGGACTCGATGATCTCAAAGGTCTCTTCCAACCTGGTTTATTCTATTCTATTCCTATCCTATCCTATCCTATCCTATCCTATCCTATCCTATCCTATCCTATCCTATCCTATCCTATCCTATCCTATCCTATCCTATCCTATTCTATTCTATCTTGTTTGCTTCCTGTGGAAAGAGTCTCAGGAGGGGTCAGTCCCTAGCACATGTAGCTCTAGCATTATTTCCTCTTGAAACACTGAAACACATTATTTCCTCTTGAAACACCAGGCTGTCAATGCTTCTCAGCTCTGGTGACAACATGTTGACTTGCTCCAGATCAGAAGGAAAAGAGTGTGTTTGTTTAACTCTGCAGCCAGGGCATCTGTCCTGATCATTCAAACATATGGGTTTCCTCCTTAATATAAATAGAGAAATGTCTTAGTCTAAACAGAGACACTGAAGTGGATGACAAGGCCTGCCAGTGTTTTCCTGGTGTTTTTATTTCTGAGATCTTTCACGACCTGTCTCTCCAGCAGATAAGCCAGCACACAGCCCCAGAAGTCCTGGGGGCTCAGTGTCTGCTCACACTTGGTGCTTGGAATTAAACCCTAAGAGTGGTACTATGTTGAGTAGATGGCAGTGAGGACAGGGAGGAAACCTTTTCATCTAAAAAGCAGTCAGAAGGGGTGAAGCCTCTTGGGGAACCAAATTGTTTCTCCTCTGTCTGGGAACTGATTCATATTATCACAGTATCAGTCAGGGTTGGAAGGGACCACAAGGATCATCTAGTTCCAACCCCCCTGCCATGGGCAGGGGACACCCCACACTAGATCAGGCTGCCCAGAGCCTCATCCAGCCTGCTCTTAAACAGCTCCAGGGATGGGGCCTCAACCACCTCCCTGGACAACCCATTCCAGGGCTTCACCACTCTCATGGTGAAGAACTTCCTCCTCACATCCAGCCTGAATCTCCCCATCTCCAGCTTCATTCCATTCCCCCTAGTCCTATCACTACCTGATATCCTAAGAAGTCCCTCCCCAGCCTTCCTGTAGACCCCCTTCAGACACTGGAAGGCCACCATGAGGTCACCTCGGAGCCTTCTCTTCTCCAGACTGAACAGCCCCAACTCCTTCAGTCTGTCCTCATAGGAGAGGTGCTCCAGCCCTCTGCTCATCCTCGTGGCCCTTCTCTGGACACCTTCCAGCACCTCCAGATCCCTCTTGTAATAGGGACTCCAGAACTGGACTCAGTACTCCAGGTGGGGTCTCACCAGGGCTGGGTAGAGGGGGAGAATCACCTCCCTTGACCTGCTGGCCACACTTCTCCTGGTGCAGCCCAGGATCTGGTTGGCTTTCTGGGCTGTGACTGCACACAGAGAGCTCATGTTGAGCTTCTTGTCCACCAGCACCCCCAAGTCTCTCTCCTCAGGGCTGCTGATTGTGTGAGGTACTAACTGCCTTCCCCTCCCCACACATCTGTCAGAACCAAGTGTGCTCGGTGCTTCTGAGATGGATCCTTAACTACTCTGAGGAGAGATCACTGGATGCATGTGTGTACAAGTTGAGGAGTTTGCTCTCATCTTAGCACTGATAGTATGCACTAAGTTGGACTGCTGCTGTTGAAGTAGCCAAGCTGTTTACTCAAGGACTACTAAAGAGAAGTAAACAGTGAAATAAGGAGCAGGGCAAGGAGATGAGATGTGAAGAACTTTGTCTTCTTAAACTGTGTTTCAGTTCAATAAAGCAGCTTTGACACTTGTTGCATCAGTTTTCAATAGCAGTGAAATAAGGGAAAAGTTCCCATGGATTGGCTTAGCCCAAGCTGGTTTTTAGATGGGGGTTTTGTTTATGCAGTACCTGGGGAGAAAATTTTAATTGCTAATTGCCATACATAGCCCAGAAAGCCTCTCAAATCACTGATCTATGCCACTATTCCCCAAAGTCCAATGATTATGAGAGAAGAGTCTGTCCATACTTATTACTTCACCTTTGAGTTGTCTCCTCTGATGACCATTTTGCAAGGAGGGATCTCTGTGCACAGATTAGCAAAGCCCTCCTTCAAGTTCTGCTTAAAACTGCTTCTGCTGAGAGCCTACAAACATCTGTGCTGTAGCTAGGCAGGAGCACTGTGATGTTGCTCATGCCTGGTCCTCTCCTGGTCTCTCTCAGCACCAGAACAAGAGGACACAGTCTCAAACTGTGACAAGGGAGGTTTAGACTGGATGTTAGGAAGAAGTTCTTCACAAAAAGAGAGATTGGCCATTGGAATGTGCTGCCCAGGGAGGTGGTGGAGCCACCATCACTGGAGGTGTTTAGGAAGAGACTGGATGGGGCACTTGGTGCCATGGTTTAGTTGATTAGATGGTGTTGGGTGATAGGTTGGACTTGATGATCTTGAAGGTCTTTCCCCACCTGGTTAATTCTATTCTATTCTATTCTATTCTATTCTATTCTATTCTATTCTATTCTATTCTATTCTATTCTGATTCTATTCTATTCTGTCCTATCCTATCCTATCCTATCCTATCCTATCCTATTCTAACAATTGTAATATCATGTCCTAATTGCCACGACTCCTTTGAATGCTAATTGCCTCAGCCTGTTTGTTTAACTGTCTTCTGCAGGTGGATGGAAAAGTCAGCATGAATGGAGAGAACATCAACGGCGTGGAGGAGAAGGACAAAGAGAGCCCCCCAGTAATATTTACTCCTTCGCCGAGCAGATCGCTGAAATTTGACACAGTAGCCAGAGGGGACAGGCCCCCAGTAGAGTTGAAGAAGGACCCCACAAGTGTTGAGCTCAGTTTACAGAGGCCTGCCACTCAGAGTGTGCACAAAGAGCCAACAGTAAGACCAACACGAACAAACCAGCCTTACTTTCTCTGCCAGTTCTCTGTCTCGTAATGTATTTAACCACTAACTGATGCAACCTGAGCGCTTCGGTGTTTGCTTTATCTCACAAGGGTGTGCCCAGACCAGGAGAGAAAGAAAAAAAAACAACCAACCAACCAAAACCCTTTGTCAATTAAAGGCTTCTTCCTTTGGGATATGGGTAGAGGAATGGGAGGGGAAGATCCAACAACTTTTTGCAGCCCACATCTCTTTTCTTTTTTATGTTTCAGATGCCATGCAGCTGATAAGCAGGCTGTAAATGTGCTGGGCCAGGGAGAAATCGGCTCTGTGTCCCAGCTATTGTGCAGATTTATTCAGTGCTTCTCCTGATGTTAGCTGATTAGATCAGCAATGTAATTGGACTGTGTTGAGCCATTATAATTAGTCTCAGTTTTCTGTTTTCAAAGAGGGGGATGTGGATGTGCTGGCACTTTTAGAGCATGCAGCTTTCATTCCACCCCCCCCTCAGAAATATTAGCAAAGAGGAGAAGCTGTTGAAATGCTCAGAGGGGCCAATGTGCTTCTTAACTGCTTTATCAAAGAAACAAATTAATTTTACCTTTTTCATCTTTCTCTCCCCCAGAGGGAAAAAAAAAAAAGGCAGGAATAAATCAGAGCATAGCACAGCAGGAGTCTGGGTGCTACAAAACTGTAATAAAAGTAAATGGTAAAAATAAAACAAGAGATAAGGAGCAGCCTGTAAATAAAGCATCAAAAAGGTTTGCAAACAAGGGGCAGCAGAGGGAATGCTCACTGTTCTTTTCTGTGGCACAACAAAGAGAATTGGAGATGTGGTGGGAGTTGGAGTAGGAGAATTTTTTGCTTTCATCTCTGATTTCATCCAGGCATTGGCCAGGTGGATAGCATGGAACAGGCAGGGGTTTGTCCCGGGGAGTGATGGGTGATTCATGTCAAAGGGCTTGTGTCTTATCTTACTTCCCTGCTTCATGCCACTCTCTGGCCATGGACAAGCAAGCCATGGAGCCTGCAGCAAAGTCATGGGAGCTGTGATGTTCCATCCTGTTAGAAGGAACTGATGTAGAATCAGAAGTGAATGATTTGCAGGCAAGAGGGAAGGGATGTCAGAGCAGAAGCTGCTCCTGTCAGAATGAAGGGAAAAGCCAGGTTAGTGCTGCTTCTGCTATGGATGAGCTGATAATGGGAGTGTTTGGAGGATAAAGAAGAGGTTCGGCTTGCTGTAGATCAGAAGCAAAACAGCAAACAGAAAGGAAGCCAAATGAAAGGGTTACTGTCCCCTTTTTAGGATTTTCAGACCACTGTAGCTGTAGAAGGAATAAAGGAAGGAAGGAGGAAGTTCAGTAACAGAAGCCACTGATAGGGCTTGGGTACATTTGTACCTGTTTGATGCCCTCCCATCTTTCCCTTTCTGCAGCTTTGAGCATCATGTACCTAACTGAACACAGATTTTTCTGTGCCCATTTTCTGCTTCTGGTGTCAGCCCTTGTGGTGATAATGGCAAAGGAGGCAGAAAACCTTGAATTCTCATATTCCTTATGACTGACATTTGCAGAATGCCTCCTGGTTTGTGAGCTTGGGTGCACTTAATTTATGTAACCTTCTACAGAGAACAAATGTGCACCCAAATGGTGCTATTGATCATTTCTGTGCTCTAACTGAGGATTTTATATCACCAGCTTCATGGTTTCATCAATAATATGACAAGGTAGTGCAAATCATTGTAATTAGCCCTGGTGATTCAGCTTCAAGCAAAGGTGTGTGTGTCAAGCATGTCAAGGGCAGAGCAAGGAGAGGGGACTGCTTTAAGGAGGATCTCACATGGGGAAACAAGTGCAATGCACTGAGCATGATGGCAGGGGAGAGAGAAGGAGATTTGCCTGTGGCTGGGAGGGAATTTGCCAGTCTAGGATATGATTAAGATTCTGCTCCTTCTAGATGTTTGCTTCCCTTTACCCAGCTGCTTCATTGTAATTTTCTGGGTCCCAATGCCTGAGACTAAGCCATGGGCAGTAGTTTAACCATTGAGCATAGAGGAGTGGTTCATGGATGGGAAAGGCTTAGATGTCAGGTTAGAGAGATGGGGCACAGTGCTGATGCTTGGCTTCTTCACTGTTTGTGTTGGGGCACAGAGCAGCACTGCTGTAGGCAGCTCCTCAGCATGGATATCATCAGCCTGGGGCTTTATCTGCAGGAAATGGTTAGCTGTGCTGGACTCACTTCACTCAGCCTTTCCCTGTACCTATTTGACTTTGTTTTCTGGACTACTAACACAGCCATGGCAGCCTGCATCTGCAGATTCTGAAATACTAAACTCGCCTCTGAAGGTGTAACCCCTCCTGGGAAGGTTGGGAATCCAAATAAAGAGCCTCCTGGACTTGTGCTACTCCTCATAAAATGTGGCCTCTTGCTGGGTAAGGATGATGAATCACTGAGAGCCCTCCAGAGGGGTAGAAGGGGTTTACTTTTTGCTGCAGCACTGTGGGGCTTCCAAGCTACACATTGTTGAAAGTAAAGAAGCTTTTTGAAGCTGCTGCTGTTGTCACCTCCCACAAGGAGAAACCAGGGCTATAGTTTTTGTCTGATGCTCAACTCTACTGAATTTTTAGGAGAGGAGGAGAAGACTGCAGAAACAGGGATAGAAAAGCAGCTGAGATGAAGAATCAGAGTAGAAAGAAAACCCAGCTACATTTCTTTTGCCTTGAGAAATCTTGTACACATTGAACATATTTTCAAAGCCTTTTCTAAACTCGTTTCCAGTGCCTTGGTTTGCATGCTTTCCTTTATTAGTATGATTTTTGTTAGCTGTGTCCATCCCAGGCTTTGAATAAGATGCACAGGGGTTAGTTTCTCTGCCTGTTAGCTGCTGTTTCTAGGGTGGTTTTGCTTTCTAGTTGCTCTGAGATTTATTTTGTGTGTGTATTTTACTCATTTTCTGTTGTGAGTCTCTTCTGTGGAGTATATATTCCTTTCCATACATACATGTATATGTATATGTATATATTACCTTTGGCCCTCCTGTCTTCCCCTTCTGATTCTCTTCCTGTTCTTTGCATGCTTCTTCCTCCTCCTCCATCCCTCTTAGAGCTGCTCTTCTGCTGTTTCAGTTCAATTGTCAAATGGCCTAGTCCTGTCTTCTCTCTGCCTGGCAGGCTTCCCTTTGAAGCTCTGTATCCCTGCTCTAAATCTGTCCTGCTGGCCTCAGGCATTGTCTGCAGTACAGAAAGATGCTGTGCAGCTGCACTTCAACAGCTCTTTTGACCTGAAGTTTGGAAAACCATTTAGTCAAGTTGCACCACTTAAAAAACATCAGTGTGATTGAGGGTTTGGGGGAGCTGGGGAAGCACAGGGGAGCATTTTGTGTGTGTGAGACCGTGGTGTCACTTGTCTTTGTGACAGAGAAGTCTGTCTATGTGAGAATAAAATAATGATTGGCAGTCAGAGACTGATTGGGAAACAGGTATCTGCTGCCTAAATCTGCTATCAAATGAGATGCACAAAGCTGCAGCAGGTGGGAAGGATGGTAAAGAGCAATATGTTCAAGATGGTATACTTGTGTCTGTAGTGTATAGGTAGAGTACTTAGGTTTATTTCACTATTTTTCGGTGAGGGGGAGGGGTTTACAAGGGACTTAACCTTTACTCAAGAAGTAGCTTATCAAGTTTTGCCTATGATTTAAGGCTAGGAAGGATAAAATTGTCCTGTAAGCAAGATGAAAATGTCCCTCTGGTGTTGGTGCAGCAATGTGCTGCTAAGAGAGGCAGTAGGTAAAGCACACTTCTTTTCACTGCAGCTGGAAAGACAGGGGCAAAGGCCCAAGGACTGAGTAGTCAGTGGAAATGCCAGCAATAACCTGAGAATCATCTCCAGCTCCTCACCCTGCTCCTAACTGTCAGCCACTGGGACCTGTTTTCTTTCCATTCTACAGAGGAGTTATGCTGAGCAGTTACATCCTGTAGCTCTTTGAATCAGAAGTCGGCAAAGTAAACATTTTGTTTTAAAACAGAATGTGTGCAGCTTTTTATGTAGGGGGAATTAATTTGTCAGTGAGCAACATCACTTTATTTTCACCCACCTTTGTAAGAGCCTTTGGAAATTATTGGCTTGTTACAGTTCTAATTATAACTTTGCTCTGATCAAGAACAACAACAAAAAATGTAGACAGCAACTCAAAAAAAAGATCAGGATAGGGTGGTGATGGTAGGAAGTGATTTTGGCTTGCTTTTAGCTTTTCACTAGCTAGCTTAAACTTGTCCATTTCTACTCACTGCATGCTTGGCACAAAATAAAGCTTTTATATATATATATATATATATGCATCCAAGTAACACTCTCCTTCATCTTCAAAAAGCCACCGATTGAACCGAGATTAAAGTCTAAGCTTTCTTGTGGTTGAGGGTTCTTGGCCAAGCTACAGGAGAGCAGAGCTGAAATCCTGATTTGTACATATCTGGTAGGACAAGTCTTTGCTCCTTGATTTGTTCCAAGAAACACTTGCAGAATAAGTAGGTCTGTTCCATATTGCCAGCTTTGCCTTGAACCACACATGGGAGGGTGCATGGAGAGCTGGCTGGACTGTTGGGACAGTTTAGGCTCTGCCTTTAAGAAAGATAGCTGCAAATTCTCTAGCTGAATGGTTGGGTGTGGGTGGGTTAAACCATCACAACTACCTGAAGGGAAAAAGGTTTAGGATGTGAAGTAAGAGCAGCAAAGCTTCAAAGCAGCTAGAGGTGAGCTTTGCTCACGATTTGCTCACAATGTAGCATCCGTGTCTCCTGGCCTGTGGAGAGCCATGCACTTTTCAGCATCTGCGTGACAGGAGCTGATTTTACACCCCAACTGAGCAGTAATAGCTCTGGGAAAAAGGCTAGCAGGGAATACTTAACACTGTTTCTTGCAACACTTTGGAGGCTTCTGTGTCAATTGCCAATCCACCCCCATCTTTGGTTGTAGCTGACCTGAGCATAGCATTGTATAGGTGCCAGATGAGGCAGAAGACTTAACATGTCAGGGCAGTGCTCTGACTGTGGCACTCCACTGACAGCATGCAAGGCACTTAGGTGCAGCAGCCCAAGGTCATGCCAATGTTGCCACTCACAACAGCAGCAAATGCTGGCTTGAATGAGGAAATCCTTGTATGAAGAGTTTAAAGTCGATGAGACCGTGCACAGTTCCAGTCACACAAGGCAATCTCCACATGTAGCCATTGAGACTGTGACCAATGCCATTCCTGAGGGATTTTTTTTTTTTACAGCATTTAAACTGTAGTTCTAACCTGAATCCTCCCAGGTCTCTCTGCCTTCTCGCTGGTTTTGTCATGCTTTCCTAGTAAATGCAGCCGTGCTATTTCATATGACTTCATGTACAAGTAGTGTTAACTGACCATTTGCAAGAAGGGTTAATAAAGTTCTGCTGTAACTTCCTTTGGAGTTTGAATTCTTGTAGTAGTTGCACTGTTGGGTGTTTTAGGAGTTCCTAGTCACTGGATCTTTAGGGGGTTGTAAGGATGTTGTAAGGATGCCCCACAGCAGCGGGCAGCGTGGCTGTTTATGGCTCATATGGTCTTCATTGAAGAAATACTTGGACTGATGTCCTCATTTATGGGATAAAAACTCTATCTGCCACAAGCTGAACTAATTTATTCCCATGCCTAATAAGTGATAAAGCTCTGAGTCAGCTGTGCTTGTGTCTTTGTCAAACAGCAGAACTGAGGTGCTGCTTTGTGCTCTGTTACTGCTGCGCTCGTAACTGCAACTGCAATGACAGTATTTGACTTTCCCTCATGCACTGAAGCTTTTAAATCCTCAATGGGGAAGTTCCCTTTTATCTCCTGGGTAGCTAAGGGCGTGGACCTGATGGAATAGGTCCAGAGGAGGGCCACCAAAAATGATCTGGGAGTTGGAGCACCTCTGCTGTGAGGACAGGCTGAAGGAGCTGAGGTGTTCAGCCTGGAGAAGAGGAGGCTCCAGAGAGACCTAATAGCAGCTTTCCAGTACCTGAGGAGGCTCTACAGGAAGGATGGAGAGAGACTGTTTACAGAGGCCTGTGGTGACAAGATGAGGGGCAATGGCTTCAAACTGGAGAAGGGCAGATTTAGATTGGATATCAGGAAGAAGTTATTTATTATGAGGGTGGTGGAACACTGGAACAGATTGCCCAGGGAGGTAGTTGAGGCTCCTTCCCTGGAGATGTTCAAGGGGCTCAAAAGGGCAGTGGGCAACCTGATCTAGTTGAGGCTGCCCCTGCTTGATGCAGAGAGGGTTGAACTAGATGAGGTCTCTTCCAACCCAGACCATTCTATGATTCTAAGATGCATGGGGTAATAAAAACACCAATCCGTGTAGACAGCATTCTTCCGTTTTCGAGAGTTAATAAGATAATCTTCACACCAGCCTGGACCTGGGGGCAGAGGAAAAACCACAGCACCTATGCAGCAAGGTTATTCCTACTTCCCTTGAAGGCTTCATTGCCTGTGTTGGTGTTGTGTGAAATTCTCTCATAGGCACCTGCAGCTCAACCAGCATGTGGAGTGGCTCTGTGGTCCTGCAGAGCGACACCTTTGCACAAGAGGTCCTTCGTTCCAAGGCTCGGGAGCTCCTCTGAAATGCCTCAGAAGTGTCCCTCACCCAGTTGTTTGGTTTTTCAGTGTCTACATCAAAATATGATCCTCTTGGGTCCAATGAAGTGCTTGCACACCTTTTTCATGTTCAGTGCCAACATCACCATTGGATTGCAAGACATTTACTACACGGGAAAGATGAAAGTCTGTGGCAGAAAAGATGTTTTATCAGCTGTGTCAGTACAAGAATTTTCTTACCTGTGTCATACACCTGTGGATATTGCTTTCAGAAATAAGATTAGATTAGCTATAGGTGAGATATACTGGGAATGAGAGAGCTCCCCACTGAAGCTGACTTCATTTCTGTTTGGGGTTTTTTTTAATAAATTACTTACTAATCAGGGTTTTATTTTTAGCTCAATGTCACAAACATTTAATTGCTCAGCAGAGGGAGGAGGAAGAGTCAAGTCTCGTGAGCAGGAGCAGAACTGCAAAATTCATTTTCCTGCAGCAAGTAC
>JAAWVA010000275.1:0-24636 GCA_015227895.2 Colaptes auratus
CCAGAGGCCTGGTGGCAGAGCTGGCTGACAGCAGCCTTCTGCTGTGGCTTCAGCAATGAAACCAACCAGAGATAGCGCAGGCCTGGCGCAGAGCGAGGAGCTGCTCCTGCCAGGAGACAGTGAGGGCTGTGTGTGGGAACAAGGAGGGCATTGTTGTCAGCCCCAGGCAGGAGAGGCTTTCTAACACCCACTGAAGTGCTGCCTACAGCTGTCTCCCGTGTGCTGGGGCAGGAAATGGATCCAGGAAAGGGCCACTTTGCAAGGAGCCAGCCCCAGAAAGCTCTGCTGGGATAGAGCCAGGGGTGAGCAGTGAGATGTTAGAGCCCCAGAGCTGCCAGGGCTGGAAGGGACCCCAAGGCTCAGCCAGCTCCCAGCCCCTGCCTGGGCAGGGACCCCTCCCACCAGGGCAGCTGCTCACAGCCACCTCCAGCCTGGCTGCAAACACCTCCAGCCAGCAGCAGGAGGCTGCCACCACCTCCCTGGGCAGCCTGGGACAGGCTCTCACCACCCTCCTGGCCAACAACTTCTTCCTCACAGCCAAGCTCCAGCTCCCCACTTCTCCTTTGGCTCCAGCCCCCCCAGTCCTATCCCTCCCTCACACCCTCCAAAGTCCCTCCCCAGCTTTCCTGCAGCCCCCTGCAGCCCCTGGGAGGCCACCAGAAGCTCTCCCTGCAGCCTTCTCCTCTCCAGCCTGCACAGCCCCAACTCTCTCAGGCTGTGCTCAGAGCAGAGCAGCTCCAGCCCTCTGCTCAGCCTCCTGGCCCTGCTCTGGACCCCTCCCAGCCCCTCCACAGCCTTCCTGGCACAGAGGCTGCAGAGCTGGGCCCAGAGCTGCAGCTGTGGGCTCAGCAGAGTGGAGCAGAGAGGCAGAATCCCCTCCCTGGCCCTGCTGGCCACACTGCTGCTGCTGCAGCCCAGCACTCAGTGTGATGTTCCACTGCCTCCAGCTGGCATGGGAGGCAGCTGAGCCTGTGCTCTGCAGCCTGCAAATCCTTGGTGGAGGAAGGTGCTCCTGAGCTCTGTGTGGAAAAGGGAGAAGGTGTGAGGCTGGGCCTGGGGCTGCTCTTGGGTCAGGCAGCTCCTTCCCTCTCTGTGTCCACAAGTGTACAGAATCACAGACCAGTTTGGGTGGGAAGGGAACATTGCAAGGTCATCCAGTCCAACCCTGCAGCACTCAGCAGGGACAGCTGCAGGTTGCTCACAGCCCCAGCCAACCTCTCCTGCTGTGGTTCCAGCCATGGGGCAGCTCCCACCCCTCTGGGCAGCCTGGGCCAGGCTCTCCCCACCCTCAGTGCCAAACATTTCTCCTTCCCTCCACTCTCCATCTCCCTCTTGCAGTTCAAACCATCACTCCTTGCCTGGCCCAAGAGGCCCTGCTCCAAACTCTGTCCCCAGCTCTCTGAGAGTCCCTTCCAGCACTGCAAGGCCACCAGAAGGTCTCCCTAAAGCCTTCTCTTCTCCAGGCTGCCCAGGGCCAACTCTCTCAGCCTGGCCTTGCAGCAGAGCCCTTCCAGCTTCGTTGCTGTAGTCTCCCAGTGCCAGGCTGCCCAGAGAGGTGGAGCTGCCCCATCCCTGGAACCACGGCAGGCTGGGGCTGGGAGCAGCCTGCTCTAGCTGCAGACCTCCCAGCTGCCTGGCAGGGGCTGTGCTGCACGGCCTGGCAAGGTCCCTTGCGAGCCAGAGGGCTGTGTGGCACATTTTGAACTCCCCCCAGCAGGCAGGGCCCTGAGCAGTCCCAAAGCCAAGCCCTCAGCACTTCCATCTGTGGCGCACTGCTGCCATTGCTGGGGGCAGGAGGGGGCTGGCAGCCCCTGCAGGCTGGCAGCCCCTGAGGCTGGCACTTTGCCCTCCTGCAGAGATGTCCTCCTAAGAGGGGATGTGACACCAGCAGGGCACCAGAGCTCAGCAGCTGCCTCGCTGCTCAGAGCTTGCCTTGCAGTCACTGCTTGCCAAGCCTTCCCCATGAGCTCTAGACAGCTTAGCACTTTCTCCCCACCGCAGCAGCACAGCTGTGAGGACCTCCAGCCCATGTCAGGTGAGGGCAGTGGATAATCCCAAGCCTCCCTACCAATGCACAGCCTATGAGCAGCCCCACACAGGCACCTAGAGAAAGGAGGCTCAGGGGAGACCTTACTGCTGTCTGCAACTCCCTGAAGGGAGGTTGCAGCCAGGTGGGGGTTCGTCTCTTCTCCCAGGCAAGCAGCAGCAGAACAAGAGGACACAGTCTCAAGCTGTGCCAGGGGAGGTTTGGGCTGGAGGTTCTTGACAGACAGAGAATGGGGATGTGCTGCCCAGGGAGGTGGTGGAGTCGATGTCCCTTGTGTAAGAGGAGCCTGGATGAGGCACTCAGTGCCATGGTCTGGTTGATTAGGTAGGGCTGGGTGATTGGTTGGACTGGATGATCTTGGAGGTCTCTTCCAACCTGGCTGATTCTGTGATTTACCTGGCTGTTGTCATCCCATGGCAGCTGGAGAGACTGGGGATCTTGAGCCTTTCTTCCCCCCATATTTAACAGCAGCAGGAGAAGGAACCCAGCAGGCTTAGCCCCCAAGAGTTCACCATCTGACAATGAGCTGATGGAGCTTATCCAGAGAAGGGCAACCAAGGTGGGGAAGTTGTTGCCAGGAGGGTGGTGAGAGCCTGGCCCAGGTTGCCCAGGGAGGTGGTGGAAGCCTCATCCCTGGAGGTGTTTGCAGCCAGGCTGGAGGTGGCTGTGAGCAAGCTGCCCTGGTGGGAGGTGTCCCTGCCCATGGCAGGGGCTTGGAGCTGGCTGAGCCTTGGGGGTCCCTTCCAGCCCTGCCAGCTCTGTGATTCTATGATCAGCAAGGGTAGCTTCAGCTGGTGGTGCATGAGCCCAGCCTGGCTCCCACCAGCAAGGAAGTGCAAGGGGTGCCCACCCCTGTCACAGCCAGGAGCTGCTGGACTGGCACAGCTCAGCCCCTCTGCTGGCTCTGCTTTCCCCAGCAAGGGACATCTCTGGGTGGTGGGGATGCATTGCTGTGTGGTTGGTCCTCTTTGCCCTCTCTGGATCATGAATAGTGTGGGCAGCAGGAGCAGGGCAGGGATTGTGCCCCTGGAATGGGCACTGCTGAGGCAACACCTTGAATCCTGGGGTTGGTTTTGGGCTCCTCACTCCCAGAAGGACACTGAGGAGCTGGAGCAGGTCCAGAGAAGGGCAACCAAGCTGGGGGAGGGTCTGGAGGAGAGGGCTGGGGAGGAGCAGCTGAGGGAGCTGGGGGTGTTCAGTGTGGAGGAGTCTGAGGGGAGACCTCCTTGCTCTCTGCAGCTCCCTGAGAGGAGGCTGCAGTGAGCTGGGGTTGGTTTCTTCTCCCCAGTCTCAGGTGATGGAAGGAGAGGACATGACCTGAAACTGTGCCAGGGGAGGCTTAGGCTGGAGATGAGGAAGAGTTTATTTGCTGAAGAGAGTGGTCAGGGATGGGAACAGGCTGCCCAGGCAGGTGGTGGGGTCCCCGTGGCTGGAGGTGCTCATGAAAGCTGTGGCCGTGGGGCTTGGGGCCAGGGTTTGATGGCTGTGGCGAGGTTGGCATTTGCTGCCCAGGGAGGTGGCCGAGTCCCCAACCCTGGCTGTGTTTAACGATCGTTTGGATGTGGTGCTCGGGGCTGTGCCTTAGGGGTGCACCTTGCAGAGTAGGGTTCTGGGTTGGATTTGGTCATCCTGAGGGCCTTTTCCAACCTGAAGGTGTCTGTGATTCTGAGTGGGTGATGGTTGGACCAGATCAGGTCTTGGAGAGCTTTCCCACCCCAAACCACTCTCTGATTCTGTGTCGGTCCCACCGAGGCTGAGGAGGCAGCTCCTGCTCCCAGGCCACGCACCTCATGCTCAGGGCTGGGAGGCTTCCCCCGTGTGTCACTTCCCAGCCTGCTTCCCGTCGCACAAACCCTTTGTGTGTCGGCAGCGCCCGGGCCGGCTCCCCCCCGGCACCTGCCTCCTGCCTGCCTGCGCCGCGGCTCAGCCCTTTCCCGTCGAGCACTGCCGGGGGCTGCTGCCTGCTCGGTGACCTCCCCCAGCGCTCGGGCAGCACTTTGGCCCCGGGCCATTGCAAACAATTAATGGTGGGGTGGGGAAGCTCGGCCCATGGCAAATTGCTTCCTCCTTGGGGAGGGGGTGAGGTCTCGTCCCGCCTGACCGCCGTGCAGTTTGCGGCCGCCGCCTGAAGCGGTCACTGCCTCCCTCTCTCCCTCCCTCTCTCTCCTTTTTCCTCCCAGAACTTGGGAAAAACAACCTTCGAGCACTCTTTTCCTTTATTTTTGTGCGTGCTTCGCAGCTTTTTGCTCGCCCTCGGCGTCCCAGGGCGTGGAGAAACTTCTCTGGACTTAAAAGCTCAGCTAAGAGGAGGCAAAGCGGGGAAGGGGAGGGAGGGGAGAGGGAAGGATTTTGTTGGAAAGCTGGAAACCTTGTCGGGATGCCTGCCGTGGGGTGGTTCTCCGTCAGCAGCTCTTCAGCTCTTCCCGGGCCGAGGCAGCTGCCCGCCGCGCAGCGTGGGCGCTGAGGGGCTGCGGCGGGGCCGCGGCCGAGCGCTGCGGGCTGGGCGCTGCTGCGGGCTGGGCGCTGCGGCCGTCAGGTGCCGGCGGGCGGCCGGGGGCAGGCAGCGCCCTGCTGTGCCCCCCGTGGAAGTTGGCTGTCAGAGAAACCTTGGAGGTCCCCTGCGCGGCCCCGGGTAGTGTCATGAGTTAGATTAGTTGGAAGCTGTGCTGGGGGCGGTGAGGCTTGGATTACAGGGCCGGGGCTCCAGAGTGCTGCGCGGAGCAGGGCAGAGCAGAGCGGAGGAGCCGCCCGCCCGGCCTGGCTGCACGCATGGAGGAGGAGGAGGAGAAAAAGCGCTGCCCCTGGAAGTGAGGCCGGAGAAAGGAGCCCGGGAACATGGTAAGGAGACCTCTGCCAGGGCTTCTGGCCCTTGGGCAAGGGCTGGGCTGTGCGGATGGAGTCGCTGCCGGGGCGGAGAGCCTGCCGCTGGCTCGGGTGGCAGCGCTGCGCCCCTGGGTGCCAGCCCCGAGCGGCGGCTGCGGGGCTCCGCTTGGCACTGCGGGCTGCAGCCCTGCGGTGAGGAGCTGAGACGGGGCGGGTCAGGCAGGGCCCTCTCCTTGGGGCTGCCTGGGTGCTGAGCTCTTCTCCTGCCCCCCGCTCTTTGCCAGCCTGGCGCTGGGGCTGTGGGCACTGTCCCCTCACAGCAGCCTGGGGAAGGCGACAGCGTCGGCTTCTCCCTTTCCTTTCTTCCAGGGGTTTGGAGAAAGCCCTGGAGTTCTGCAGGGATCCTTCCCTCTGTGTGTTGAGCTCTCCACCTGGGAGCCCATGTTTGGGGAGGGGAGAGGCTGGAGCAGGGACCCCATCTGACTGGGAGTGGCTGCAGTGCCCTGCCCAGCCGCACTGGCACTGCCCTGCAAACAGGGGTGGCCGAGGCTGGAGGGCATCACTAGCCCTGTGGTGAGAGCCCAGTGGGCACCAGTCTGGCTGCTGATGGTTTGTGCCTGGGCTCAGGCTGGGATCCGTGTGCCCAGCAGCCCTAAATCTCCTGGCTGTGTCCTGGGCTGCTCCTCCAGAGCAGAAGGAGCAAAGTCCAGGGGGGACAAGCAGCTTGCATGGCTGCTGTGCCTGGCAGGGACTTGGTAGTGCTTAAAAGTTCAGCTTCTGGGCTTGGAGAACTTTGGCTTTTGGTAGGGGATGAGTTGCTCAACTTCTGGCTTCTGCAGGCTGGGCTAAGCTGCTGGAGCTGTGTCTCTCCTCTTCCATCTCCTCTGCCATGGAGCCCCTGGCTCTCTGTACCCTCACACGGCTGTGTCAGAGCCATGCTGTGCTCTGCTCTCCCATCCTGCTGTGGCGGCCTGCAGGCATCTCACTGCTTCCACTTCTCCACCCCAGGCAGGAGAGCTCTTTCCCTCACCCTGTCTGGTGTGCCCCTGGCAGGTTTGGGTCCGTGCTGGTTATGGGGTGAAGCTGAGGTGGGGGCTGTGCAGGGTGGGGCCATCCCTTGCAGGCCCATGGGCTGTGTTTTGCCACCTGTGAAGCTCTGCTGTGGGGGATCTGAGGCAGGGACTTGCTGCTGCTCCTATGCTCCTGCAAGGTGGAGGTGAATTGCTGGCTCCCTAATGCTTCATCTCCAGCTGAGGTCCTCCTTCACCTTGTGCTAATGTGTGATGCAAAAGCTGTCTGAAGCAGGGGCCTTTGTGTGGAGCAGTGCCATGGCCAGCCCGGGTGCCAGGGTGGCTTGTGGGCGTGCAGGGACCAGGCTGCTGAGGGCAGATGTGCCCCTTGGGTGCTGAGGTGAGGACTGGAAGCAGAGCCAGGCTGCTACAGAGCCAGCAGTGGGTTCTGGCCACCCCATGGGCATCTGCAGTCTGTGGCAGGTGTTCCCAGCACTGTGGGGAACACTCTGGGAGGTGTGATCTGTGAGCAGCCCAGTTGTGGCTGTAGCTCCAGGAGGCTGCTTTGTTGGAGTTTGGTTGTGGGTGCTCCTGCAGGCAAGAGCTTTGGACCGAAGTGGTTGCAGGTCAGTGTGAGGCTTCCCTGTGGCCTCTGCAAGCCTGCAGGACTCTTGGAGGCTTGGCTTCTGCTGGAGGTCTGGCATGGGGCAAGGGCTGCCTGCCCTGTTCTGCATGAGGCAGGTGGTGTTGGGGATGGTGTGGTGTGAGTGCAGCTGGGAGATGGCTGCACCACCAAGGCTGTTAGATACCTTAGGCCAAAGTTTTCCATTTCCATCAGGACTGACTTCTGCAGCTCTGCAAGCCCTGTGGTGGGAGCAAGGCAGGACTTGGCTGGGCTGTGTCCACCCAGCTTATCATGCCATGGCCCTTCTGGCTGGGCATCTGGCAGGGATTTCTCCACCCTGGCAGTGGGCTTCACCTTGCCTGGTGCCTGCTGCTGGATGGGGCTCAGGCCAGGCCACGCTGTGTCCAGCCTGAGGAACAGCTTCCAGCCCAGCTCTTGGGTGGGAGCAAAGCAAGGAGCAGCCCCACTGCATGGTGCAGGAGTCTGTTGCCAGCTTCTGTTGCCACATCCTGAGGGACAGCTTCCCCCCAGGAAGTCACTCAAGCTGCAGTAGCTGGCCAGGGATCCCAGGGCTGCTTTGCCACCCCCTCTGGGGTGACTGCTTCTGACCTTCAGTGGTAGCTGGGGCACCGTGGAGCCAGCAGGTGAATGCAGTGAGGGCATCCCATGGACTTGCCTAGACTTCTCCTCTCCTGGTGCCTGTGTCTGGCACAAGCTGTGCCAGTGCTGCTGTCTTCCTGCAGAGTTCAGGTGGCAGCACCGTGCTGGTAGGGTGAGGCTCAGCAGGGGGAGGGGGGATGCAGCCTTTCTTTTGTCTTCTGCTTGGGTCTTCTCCCGGGGTGGGAAGGAAGTGAGTCTGGGAATCACAAAGAGCTCTAAGCATTGGGGATCTTCTGCCTTTATTTCTGTGCCAAAGCCATGAGCAAGATGTTGGAACAGTGACAGCACCCCGAGATGTAATCCTGAGCACATGGAAGTGGTTTGAGAGCATCTTCTCTGGGGGGAAGAAGGAGGAGAGCTGGTGCATGCTGCCCAGCAGCACTGGCCAGGTGAAGCGTGCTGCCCCAATGCAAGGCAGAGGCCAACTGAAGCCATGCACCTCCACCCAGCAATGTGTCCTAGGAGCAGGAGGGAATGCAGGACAGTCACATCTGGAATACTGAGCCCAGTTCTGGGCCCCTCATCCAAGAAGGACCTCAGGGGGCTGCTTGAAAGAGTCCAGCACAGAGCTGCTGCCGGCAGGGGAACATCTCCCTGTGAGCACAGGCTGAGGCAGCTGGGAGCAGAGGAGCCTGAGGGCTGCCCTCAGTGCTGGGGATAAAGCTGTGCAGGGCTGGAGCCAGGCTCTGCTCAGGGATGGCCAAGCACAGCCCAAGGGGCACTGGGGGCAAGCTGCAGCAGAGGAACAGGAACAGGAGGAGAATCTCTGTCCCTGTGAGGCTGCTGGGGGCCTGGAGCAGGCTGCCCAGAGAGGTTGTGGAGTCTCCTGCTCTGGAGCCTTTTCAACTCCACCTGAATGTGTTCTGTGTGACCTTCTCTTGGTGGCCCTGCTCTGGCAGGGGGCTTGGACTGGATGATCTCCAGAGGTCCCTTCCAACCCCTAATGTTCTGTGGATGTTCATGGTCAGGGGCTGCAGCTGTCCAAGGAAGGCTCTGTGCTGCCTGGAGCTGCTCATCTCCCAGTGTGGGGAAGCTCTGGCCCAGGCTGCCCAGGGAGGCTGTGGCTGCCCCCTGCCTGGAGGTGTTCCAGGCCAGGCTGGATGAGGCCTTGAGCAGGCTGGGCTGGGGGGAGGGGTCCCTGCCCATGGCAGGGGGTTGGAACTGGATGATCTTTGAGGTTCCTTCCAACCCAACCCATTCCAGGATCCTGTGCCTCTTGCTGCTGGTCACATCAGTGGAGCAGCCTGCAGCCTGCTGCTGAGTGCTGAGCACAGGCAGGGCTGCTCAGCCCCTGGGCTCCCTGGCTTCACCTCACACCTAACCCTCTGCAGCATGGAACCATCCCACAGCTGTGAGCAGAGCCTGAGCCTCAGCACCACTGCTGGCTGTGCCTGGCACTCACAGACACAGGGGCTACAACCCCTGCAGGGTCATGGAATGGTTTGGTTTGGGCTGGAAGAGGCTTTTGAAGGTCATCCAGCCCAACCCCCCTGCAGTCAGCAGACACAGCTAGAGCAGGTTGCTCACAGCCACAAACAGCCATGGGGCAGCTCCCAGCTCTGGGCAGCCTGGGCCAGGCACTCCCCACCCTCAGGGTCCAACATTTCTCCTTCTCTCCACTCTCCATCTCCCTCTTGCAGTTCAAACCACCCCCCCTGGGCCTGGCACAAGTGGCCCTGCTCCAGAGTCTGTCCCCAGCTTTCTGAGAGGCTCTCTGAGCACTGCAAGGCCACCAGAAGGTGTTCTTGGAGCCTTCTCTTCTCCAGGCTGAACAACCCCAAGCTGGAACCCACTTCAGTACCAAAATGCTGAAGAATCTCTGGTAAAGCAGCCAAGGTGCCTTCTGCAGGAGCTTTAAGCTTGACTCACCTGAGTGCACTCAATATCAGAGCCCCCTGCCATGGGCAGGGACCCCTCCCCCCAGCCCAGGCTGCTCAAGGCCTCATCCAGCCTGGCCTGGAACCCCTCCAGGCAGGGGGCAGCCACAGCCTCCCTGGGCAGCCTGGGCCAGGCTCTCCCCAGCCTCCCTGCCAACAATTCCTTCCTCCTCTCCACTCTCAATCTCTCCTCTCCCAGCTCCAAGCCATTCTCCCTGCTCCTGGCACTGCCAGCCCTATTCCAAAGTCCCTCCCCAGCTCTCCTGGAGCCCCTTCAGGTCCTGCAGGGCTGCTGTAGGGTCTGCCTGGAGCCTTCTCCAGGCTGCACAGCCCCAGCTCTCGCAGTGGGACCCCCCAGGGGAGGTGTGAGCGTGGGCACCTTGCTGTGGCTGGCTGGTGGGGTGCAGAGCTGCAGGAGCTCAGGTGGGGTGAGCTGGGTGGCCACCTCCAGCTCTGCAGCCTGCCTTGGGTGTGGTGGCACCGGCAGGGGATGGAGCTGCCAAGCTTCCTGAGCCGGTTCCAGCGGGAGGATTCCTTCCCCGAGGCTGCTGCTTGGTTCCCAGCGCAGTCCTGGAGCTGGGGAGCCTCCACCAGTGGTTGAAGGCTGTGGATGGTTTGCTGTCTGTTGTCATGTCTCTGAATACATTTACCTTTGGAACAAGGTCCTTCTCATGGCCATGGGAGGCTGGTATGCAGCCCCATTAATGGATCAAGGGGGAAAATGCCTCTGGATGCATTCTCCTTTGTGCCTGGGCTTACCACCACCCCCGGGTTGGCATCCCTCCCTTCCCTGCACAAAGATGTCTTTTTAGCAATGGCTGCTGGAGTCCCCACCCTCCTTTGATATGTGTGGAAATAATGGGACACGTGAGGCTGCTGGCTGGGGGAAGAGGAAAGAGAGCTCCAAAGGCAGCAGCTTTGCAAGCCCAGGATTGCTCCTGCCCAGCTCTGGGCTTCGGCCAAGCCATGCCCTGACTTCATGCCCGAGGTGCCCAGCTCTCCAGGAACCAGGTGTTAGAGATGCCTCTGAAGGCAGGGCAGCAGCAGCAGGAGTGTGACCAGCAGGAGGGAGGTGATTCCCTCTGCTCTGCTATGGAGGGACCCCACCTGCAGCACTGTGTCCAGTTCTGCTGCCCCCAGCACAAGAAAGGACCTGGAACTGTTGAAGAGGTTCCAGAGGAGGCCACAGAGATGTTCAGAGGGCTGCAGAACCTTCCCCTATGGGGCCAGGCTGGGAGAAGTGGGGCTGTGCAGCCTGGAGAAGGGCTGCAGGCAGAGCTCAGAGCAGCCTTCCAGTACCTGAAGGGGCTCCGGAGAGCTGGGGAGGGACTTTGGAATAGGGCTGGGAGTGGCAGGAGCGGGGAGAATGGCCTGGAGCTGGGAGGGCAGATTGAGAGGGGAGAGGAGGAAGAGATTGTTGGCAGGAGGCTTGGAGAGCCTTGCCCAGGCTGCCCAGGGAGGCTGTGGCTGCCCCCTGCCGGAGGGGTTCCAGGCCAGGCTGGAGGAGGCCTTGAGCAGCCTGGGCTGGGGGGAGGGGTCCCTGCCCATGGCAGGGGGCTGGAGCTGGATGGTCTCTGAGGTCCCTTCCAATCAAACCCATTCTATGAATGAATGAATAGGAAATGTTTTCATCCAACTCAAAGTTCCAGGCTTAGCTGCTCAGGGCCAGGAGAGCTGCCGCTCGGCCCCGGCTCTCTGCGGCCCGGCGAGCCGCCGCTCCCCTCCGGCTCTCTGCACCCCCGGCGAGCCGCCGCTCGGCCCCAGCTCTCTGCCCCCGGCGGGCCGCCGCTCGGCCCCGGCTCTCTGCTCCCCGGCTCTGTGCCCCCCGGCGAGCCGCCGCTCGGCCCCAGCTCTCTGCCCCCGGCGGGCCGCCGCTCGGCCCCGGCTCTCTGCACCCCGGCTCTGTGCCCCCCGGCGAGCCGCCGCTCGGCCCCGGCTCTCTGCGCCCCGGCTCTCTGCTCCCCGGCTCTGTGCCCCCCGGCGAGCCGCCGCTCGGCCCCGGCTCTCTGCTCCCCGGCTCTCTGACCCCGGCGAGCCGCCGCTCGGCCCCGGCTCTCTGCCCCCCGGCGAGCCGCCGCTCGGCCCCGGCTCTCTGCCCCGCGGCGAGCCGCCGCTCCCCTCCGGCTCTCTGCACCCCCGGCGAGCCGCCGCTCCCCTCCGGCTCTCTGCCCCCCGGCGAGCCGCCGCTCCCCTCCGGCTCTCTGCCCCCCGGCGAGCCGCCGCTCCCCTCCGGCTCTCTGCACCCCGGCGAGCCGCCGCTCCCCCCCGGCGAGCCGCCGCTCCCCTCCGGCTCTCTGCCCCCCGGCGAGCCGCCGCTCCCCTCCGGCTCTCTGCACCCCCGGCGAGCCGCCGCTCCCCTCCGGCTCTCTGCACCCCCGGCGAGCCGCCGCTCCCCTCCGGCTCTCTGCACCCCGGCGAGCCGCCGCTCCCCCCGGCGAGCCGCCGCTCCCCTCCGGCTCTCTGCCCCCGGCGAGCCGCCGCTCCCCTCCGGCTCTCTGCACCCCGGCGAGCCGCCGCTCCCCCCCGCGAGCCGCCGCTCCCCTCCGGCTCTCTGCCCCCGGCGAGCCGCCGCTCCCCTCCGCTCTCTGCACCCCCGGCGAGCCGCCGCTCCCCTCCGGCTCTCTGCACCCCCGGCGAGCCGCCGCTCCCCTCCGGCTCTCTGCACCCCCGGCGAGCCGCCGCTCCCCTCCGGCTCTCTGCACCCCCGGCGAGCCGCCGCTCGGCCCCGGCTCTCTGTCCCCCGGCGAGCCGCCGCTCCCCTCCGGCTCTCTGCCCCCCGTCCTTGTTTTGGAGCAAATCGGTCTCTCTCTGACCAGGCTGCTCAGGGCAGTGGTGGATTCTCTATCCCTGGAGGGGTTTCAGAGCCATGGAGATGTGATGCTGAGGGCCATGGGCTGGTGGTGGCCTGGCGGTGCGGGGGTAAGGCTTGGACTGGATGATCTCAAAGGCCTTTTCCTACCAGGGTGATTCTGTGGTTAGAGGAGCTGTGGCTGGGCTGTTGTGGGGACCTGGGACCACAGGGTGATAGCAGCTCCCAGCAGAGTCCAGCAGCTCTCCAACTGGAACAGGATCTTTTCCTGAGTGCTGTCTGCCCTCACTTACGGAGGTTGCCTTGGTAGGGACTCCCCGGTCCCCGTGGGAGTCTGTCCGGCAGGTCCTGCACCTTGCAGAGGCAGGAGTTGGACCTGAAGGTGTCCAGGCACAGCCTCGAGCCCTGGAGCTGGGCTGTCAATAGCAGTCTAAGTGCCTGCCCTGTGCAGATCGCTTCTGGCCCCTGCCAGCTGGCCTTTTGCAGGATTATCATCGTCTTGAGGCATGCAGGAGGCTGCCCATCTGTTGGCAGATGCCCCCAGATGGGTGTCTGAACACCAAGTGTTGGCTGTGGCCCCTTGTCTCTGACCAAAGTGTGCTGAAATGAGCTGAGCAGTTGGCCCTGAGCTCACCCAGGCTGCTTTCTAGCTGCCATAGAGGTATTGTTATCTGCCTGGAGCACCCTGGTACTGGATAGGTGTTGGGCCAAATGGGCAAGGGGACAAGGTCCTACTGCTCTGGTTGGTTTGTCAGGTGGGTGCCAAGGCCTGAAGTTCAGAGTGGAGCAAATGCTGTAGCTAAGGCAAAGGTCAAACAGTTTTCTTGGGTAGCAGAGAGAAAGGATTTGAGGGCAAGACAGGGAGGCTGCTGTCATGGCCCAGGTGTTCCCTGCCAGGCTGGATGAGGCCCCGAGCAGCCTGGGCTGGGGGGTGGTGTCCCTGCCCATGGCAGGGGGTTGGAGCTGGATGGTCTCGGAGGTCCTTTTCCAACCCAACCCTTTCTATGGGTCTGTGACTTGTGTTGAAGTGTCCTGGGTGATTTTTGACTCTCTGCTTCATAGAAGGGTTTGGGTTGGGAGGGATGTGGAAGATCATCTCCTCCCAACCCTCCTGCTGAAGCCTTTTGTAGGAGCATGATGTCTGGAAGGTGGAGAGCTTTGGCTGGGCTGTGGCTTGTGGTTCCAAGACCAGACCGTGGGTGCTTAAGTCAGGGCAGCCTCTGCAGCCTGGGTAATGACTTGGAGCTGGCAGAGGGCAGATTGAGAGTGGAGAGGAGGAAGAAATTGTTGGCAGAGAGGCTGGGGAGAGCCTGGCCCAGGCTGCCCAGGGAGGCTGTGGCTGCCCCCTGCCTGGAGGTGTTCCAGGCCAGGCTGGATGAGGCCCTGAGCAGCCTGGGCTGGTGGGAGGTGTAGTGGAAGAGTAAGAGGTTTGCAGCTGTGGGGGGGTCTCTCAGGGGGCACAGCTCTGTCCCAAGGCATCTTGAGGAGGTGTCTACAGCTAGCACTGGGTGATGGATCACAGCCACCACGTGCTGAAGCTCTCCCATGGCCAGGCTCCCTGAGAAGCACCCCAAGCTTTGAGTGTTAACTAATTGCATGGTTAGAGGTGTCCCAGCCCTGAGTGAAAAACCAGCTCTGAGCTGAGGCACTTCTTCCAGATTAAGAGGCTTAATCCCTTGATTAAAGCAGAGTAAGCTGCTCTCCAGCTGTAGGCTTGGTGTCTTCTCCTCCCTTCCCTGGCTCTCCTTTCAGCTGTTTGAGGCCAGGCTTTGGGCTGCTCTCTCAGGTGCCCTCTCAGCACCTCTCTCACCTGGCAGATCAGTTGCTGGTAGAAAGTCTAACAGGCCCTTGGGGGCAGGAGCTCTGGGTGAGAGCCACCTTCTGCTCAGGTCACTGAGAGCTTGGTGATGAGCAGGACATGTGCCTGCAAGCAGAGGCTTATCTCCATCTCCCACTTCTGCTCCTCTCTGCCTCTAAGATGACATCCTTGGGTTGTGGGGCAGTGTTTCATCCCCAGTTTGGCCTCTTTAATCTGCTCAGCAGTTGGCAGCAGCTTTTCTGATGTGTTCTGCTTCAGAGGACCTGGAGGATGAAAGCCTGAAGGAAAGGGTAGAGAGGAGGAAGGTGTCTGTGGCAGGGATGACCACTGGGGTATGCTGAGAGCAGGTTTGCTTTCTTGTGCTGCTGTATCAGACCTGGGTTACATCCAGGTGTTGAGGGCTGGAAGGGCTCTGCTGGGAGGCCAGGCTGAGAGAGTTGGGCTTGGGCAGCCTGGAGAAGGCTCCAGGGAGACCTCTTGGTGGCCTTGCAGGAGCCTCTCAGAGAGCTGGGGACAGAGTTTGGAGCAGAACCACTTGTGCCAGGCCAAGGGGTGATGGTTTGAGCTGCAAGAGGGAGATGGAGAGTGGAGAGAAGGAGAAATGTTGGAGCCTGAGGGTGGGGAGAGCCTGGCCCAGGCTGCCCAGGGAGGTGGGAGCTGCCCCATGGCTGGCAGCAGTGCAGGTGAGGCTTCTGAGAGCAACCTGCTCGGGTTGCAGATGTCCCTGCTGAGTGCAGGGGGGTTGGGCTGGATGAGCTTTAAAGGTCCCTTCCCACCCAAACCAGTCTGGGATCCTGTGACTATCTGGACTCTAGTGCCAGAGCTGAGGCTTGCAGGAGGTCAAACTTCACTTTCAGAGCAGTCTGGGATGTTCCCTTCAAGTGAAAGGAGAGCAGCCCTGGGGGGCTCCCCCAGCTTTGGGGCTGCCTGTCACTGGCTGAGCACCCCCAGCCCTACAGCCTGTGCAGAAGCAGGACCTCAGAGCTGGAAAGCAAGGCCCTGGTTTTCCCCTTTGTTTAATTAAAGGAGAGATCATGAGTTAATCACTTCCAAGCTCTTGTTTTCCTGCAGGGCCTGGAATGATAATCCCAGCCGCTGCCCAGCAGGAGCTGCCTTGGCTGCTGCAGCCTCATCCAGCCAGAGAAGGGCTGGAGAAGAGAGGGAGGCATCTGGAAATGATTCTGGGGAGCTCCTTCTGTGGAGCAACCACTCCCTGCAAGGCTGCAGGAGCTGCTTTGGTCCCAGGCTGGAGGCAGCTTGCTTCTGGGGTTGCAGCCCCTGAGTGATGCTGCAAACACTTTCATGGAGTCACAGAGTTCCAGGGGGGAAGGGACCCCAAGGACCATCTGCTCCAAGCTTTCTAGGTGATGGTGGAGTTGAAATGAGCTGGCCCAGGGCCCTGGCAAGCTGAGCCTTTCAGCTGTCTGATGTAGGGGAATCCACTGCTGCCCTTGGGAGATGATGTCTTGGGGAGACTCTGGCACAGGTTGCCCAGGGAGGCTGTGGCTGCCCCCAGCCTGGAGGTGTCCCAGGCCAGGCTGGATGAGGCCTTGAGCAGCCTGGGCTGGGAGGAGGGGTCCCTGCCCATGGCAGGGGGTTGGATCTTTAAGGTGCTTTCCAACCCATTCCATGAATCTATGATTGCAGTGCCTGGCTGTGCTCACTGGGAAACATTTTCTTCTGGAGTCCAGTGGGAACCTCCCCAGCACTATCTTGGCCACAGGGCTGCTCTCCAGCCAGGCAGATCCCAGGCTGAGCTGCACTCCTGGGCTCTGTGTTCCCAGGTCCAAGACCCTACACTTGTCCCTGTTGAACTTTTCACAGTTTGCATTGTTTGGCAGGGAGCCTCCAAGGGCATCCTGTCCAAGCCCTGCAGGCAGCAGGGACAGCTCCAGCTGCAGCAGGCTGCCCAGGGACACAGCCAGCCTGAGCTGGAAGGGCTGCAGGGATGGAGCCTCCACCACCTCCCTGGGCAGCCTGGGCCAGGCTCTCCCCAGCCTCCCTCTGCACAGCTTCCTCCTCAGCTCCAACCTCCCTCTGCCCTGCTCCAGCTCCAAACCCTTGCCCCTGGCCCTAGCCCCACAGCCCCTGCTGAGCAGTCCCTCCCCAGCCTGCCTGCAGCTGCCCTGCAGCTCCTCAGCTGCAGCTCTGAGCTCTGCCTGCAGCCTTCTCTCCTCCAGGCTGAAAGGTTCTTGCCAGCCCACTCCTTCAGCCTGTCCAGGCCCTCCTGGAGGGTGGCTCTCTCCTTGCAGCCTCCCCTCTCATTTTGGTGTCATCTGCAAACATCACCAGGGTGCTCTTGATCCTAACATCCAGATGTCCTCCCAGGAGGAGCTGGGTGCTGTACTTTTTGACCTTGAAAGGCCTAAAGCAAGAGCTCAGAGAGCAGGTAGAGCCCTCCCTGCAGCAAGGGGAATGCCTCCTCCCGCAGCTGCTCCACTTCAGGCTTTTGTTATTTGAGCAACACCTTCCAGAGGCAGGCAGGGTGCCGAGGGCAGGCTCCCTCCTCCAGCCTCCCCCTGAGCTCCCAGTGAGCAGCAGACGGGGGGAGCTGGCACTTGCTCTGGGAAGATTTTTCTCTCTTGAACTCATTGCTGTTGTGATTAGAGCTGCTCAGGAAATGGGGCTGGGAGGGTTCTGCTCCCTGCAGAAACAGAGTGGGAAATCTCACACTGAGGCAGGGAAGGGAAAGAACAACACCTCCCAGGCTCCTTCAGAGCCAAAGAGCTGCGGGGTTGGGTGTTTGGTTTGAGGTCTGGGGTTTGAAGGCAACGCGGCCTGGCTTGCAGCTTTGTGTCAGAAAGTGGAAAGCCCAGAGGGCTGTTTTTACTGGAAATGAGGTTTTTCACATCAGCTGCGAGCCCAGCAGCCCCAGCCAGGCGGCAGAGCAGGGCAGAGCGGAGCACACGGAGCCTGTTGCTGGCGCGGGGAGCGGCTAACCCCTGCTCGGCTCCCGGCTGCTTCCCCTCCCCGGCCCAGCGCTGGCTGCGGGCCAGCGCCAGGCACTGGGCTGTGATGCTTGGAGCTCTGCCGCTCCCCCAGCCCCCCCTGGCTAATTCTGCTTTCCAGTCTGGGCTGTGGGAGGGCTGGGCTGTCTCTTCCCCTCACCTCTGGATTCTGATCGCTTCTGGCCTGCCTTGGCACTGCCTGTCAGCAGGTGGGCAAAGGAGAGGAGACGGTGGGTGCCTGGAGGATGTGGCCAGGCTGTGGGCAGCCAGAAGAAAGAGGACAGAGGTTTGGGAGCTGCTGGCAAAGCCTCCCTGCTGAGCAGGAGCCGAGGTGCTGGGTGGTGACTCAGAGCTGGGTGTGCCCTGGGCACTGCTGGCAGCCTCTCTGGCTCTGCCCCGCTGCCCAGCTCTGCTGCTCCTGCTGCCAAGCCACAGCTAGTGCTGGGCTGAGCTGGGGCACGCTGGGAAGTGTAGTTCCACTCTGGCTGCGGAGATTCACAGCTTGCATCAGGTTACAAGGGACCCTCCAAGGGTCTGGGCTGAGCTTGAAGGGCTGCAGGGATGGAGCCTCCACCACCTCCCTGGGCAGCCTGGGCCAGGCTCTCCCCAGCCTCCCTCTGCACAGCTTCCTCCTCAGCTCCAACCTCCCTCTGCCCTGCTCCAGCTCCAAACCCTTGCCCCTGGGCCTATCCCCACAGCCCCTGCTGAGCAGTCCCTCCCCAGCCTGCCTGCAGCTGCCCTGCAGCTCCTCAGCTGCAGCTCTGAGCTCTGCCTGCAGCCTTCCCCTCTCCAGCCCCAATCCTTCCAGCTTGTCTGTGTAGGAGAGGTGCTCCAGCTGAGGTACTTCAGCTGAATTCCTGCTGCAAGCTGAATCCTCAGTGTGTTACAGCATAGAATCATGGAATGCTTTGGGTTGGAAGGGACCTTTGTAATGTCATCTAGTTCAACCTTCTTGCCATGGGACTCCTTGCACTAGCCCAGGCTGCTCAAAACCCTGCCCAGCCTGGCTTTGGGGATGGGGCATCCACAGCCTGTCTGGACAGCCTGTGTCTCACCACCCTCACAGTGAAGAACTTCTTCCTTCTACCTCCTCTCAGTCTCAGTTTGAAGCCATTACCTTTTGTCCTATCACTGCCTTCCCTGATGAAGAGTCCCCAGCTTTCCTGCAGGCCCCCTTGAGGGTCTCACTTCGTTGGGCCAGTGCAGCCAGCTAGAAAGGAGAGTTGTCCACTACAAGCCATGGCTTAGTCCAACACTCTGGTCTCACCATGTCAGCTCTTTAGGAGTCTTCAGGCAGCATCTGGGCTGTCAGCAGGGAAGACTCTGCCTCTTCATGTTCTCCTTGACTGGGATTCAGTCTTTTGTAGACCATGGAGTCAGACTGAGAGAGTTGGGGTTGTGCAGGCTGGAGAGGAGAAGGCTCCAGGGAGACCTTCTGGTGGCCTTGCAGGGTCTGCAGGGGGCTGCAAGAAAGCTGGGGAGGGACTTTGGAGGGTGTGAGGGAGGGACAGGACTGGGGGGGATGGAGCAAAAGGAGAAGTGGGGAGCTTGAGCTTGGCTGTGAGGAAGAAGTTGTTGGCCAGGAGGGTGGTGAGAGCCTGTCCCAGGCTGCCCAGGGAGGTGGTGGCAGCCTCCTGCTGCTGGCTGGAGGTGTTTGCAGCCAGGCTGGAGGTGGCTGTGAGCAACCTGCCCTGGTGGGAGGTGTCCCTGCCCATGGCAGGGGCTTGGAGCTGGCTGAGCCTTGGGGTCCCTGCCAGCCCTGCCAGCTCTGGGGTTCTGTGAAAAGCCTTGAGCAAGGCCCTGACTTCTCAGCAAGGTGCTTGGGGGAGTTGTAGGGAAAATGCTGCCCAGGTTTTGTGGGCCCAGGTGGCTCCAGCAGCAGTATTGCAGCCCCATCCTTGCACTGCCTCCTGTTGTCCCAGGCCACTTGGGTTGCTGTCCCTCGTGCTTGGTGTTCAGCCCTGCCCAGGGTGTGTGTCCTGGGAGGGCTCTGCTTCCTGGGCAGGCTGACTTCTTGTTCTCCAAAGCCATAGGAGGTTCTCCAGGCTTCACACCTTAACTGGTGAGCAGCAGGTCCCAGCGAGGAAGAAACTGAGTCCTGAGTCAGAAGGAAATGCAGCATGGCAGTTCCCAGCAGCTGGAGCTGCTGCATAGCTCTCCTGCTGCCCACAGAGGCGGGCAAGGAACTCAGTGCACCCAGAAAAGCCCCAGAGCTCCAGGATGCCCCTTGGCAGCCTCCTTTCTCATCCTGCAGCAGCTGCTTGCAGCAGGAGAGGTAGATGTGTCCTCTGAGCAGGGCTGAAGGTGATCCTGTGCTCCTCTTCCTGCCTCCTGCTTGCTGGTCCTGGCTTGGGGCTTCTGCCCAGGGCCTCATCAGCTCCTCTCCGCCTGCCCCTGGGTCTTGCTGCAGCTTGTGATGGGGAGAGGACCTCTTCTGACTGAGCAGTAGAGCTTTACCACCACAGTCTTTGTTGCTCTCTTCATTCCCCAGCCTCTGTAGCTCCTGTTGAAGGCAGGGGAAGGAGGGCAGCCCACCCCCTTCCCCCCCAGCCCCCCCCCTCCACTCATTCCTGCCCCTCTTCGTTCTCTGCCAGCAGCGAAGCCCTGCTGGGCTCTCCTTGCTCCTCTGCCCTGCTGGGTGGGACCGTTTTGGGTTGTTCCCATCACACCCCTCTGGCCAGGGAGCCAATTTTGTCTCCCTGTGCTGCTTTCCTCTTCCCTTGCTGGTGTCCAAGCCCTGCTCTGGCAGCCAGCTCGCAGCTGAGGAGCGCTGCGAGCCGGCGCGGCCGGACGTGACCTTAACCTGGGCTTTATTTAGTGCCTTGCCTTCCAGAGGAGCTATTTTTGAAGCCTGTTTCTCCCCTGGGAGCTGTGGTGAGAGTGTGGTGAAGTGGTGGCAGCAAGCTGGAGTTCATAGGTCCTGCTGTGCTAGGTGACAAAGAGGCATTTGAGTGTGGAGCCGTAGTTTGCCCGGGGAGATGCTCTCTGGCTCGGCTGGAAGGGGCTCCTGCCTGTGCTGGGAGCTGGAAAGGAGCAAGGCTGCAGGAGCTCTCCTGGGGTAGGGATGTGGCAGTGCTGTTGGGAGCAGGGAAGTCTGAGACTTCCAGTCCCTGGAGGAGGAGGTTTCTTTCTCCAGGAGGATCCTCTGCTGGGCTCTGCCCAGCTCCTGGGGGCTGCTCTGGGCTGGCTGAAGTGCAACTGTTCACAGCTTCAGAGATTGCTTTGGGTTGGAAGGGACCCTCCAAGGGCAGCAGGGACACCTCCAACTAGAGCAGGCTGCCCAGGGGGCACAGCAGACCTGATCTTGAATGCCTCCAGGGATGGGACCTCAACCACAGAGCTGCTCCAACCCCCTGAGCGTGTTCATGGCCTCCTCTGGACCTTCTCCATCAGCTCCAGGTCCTTCCTGTGCTGAGGGCTCCAGAGCTGGATGCTGTTCCTCACTGCTGGCCTCTGCTGTGGCTCTTCTGCCTTGCCTGGAGGAAGGTGGCTTGGGTTCTGTTAACCATGGAAAGGTTTTTGACTGGCTGCCAGGGTGAACAATTGTCCTGTGAAGGCTGTGCTCAGGCAGCAGGAATGGTGTGGGAGCCTCCAAGCCAGGAGGCTCTCCTGGCTCCTGCAGACACTTTGCTGTTGGTTTGTTTGCTCTCCTGAGCATCAGCACTGTCACTGGTGGAAGGGGGGGGAGACCTGAAATGCTTCTGCTCAAGCATGGGGAGAGGCACAGGGGTGGAAGACACCACAGAACCCTCCCAGCTGGTTTTGACTGAGATTTTTGGACCTGTGAAGGGTCAGAGGGAAGTGGTTGTGAAGTGGTCCCAGCAGAGGTAGTATCCAAGCTCTTGGCTGGGCTCCCTGCAGTGGCTGCTGCTGGGGGGGGGAGAGCTCCTGTGTCAAGGGCCAGGTTTATCTGGCAAGGCCACAGACACTTGGTGGGACAGGATGGTGTCACCAGAGCTCCCTGCAGCTGTGCTTGGCCTTGCTTCACAATGCTTCAGCCTAATGGCTTCACAGGAGTGATGTACATGCTCAGGGTGCTGAGGGACCTGGGCTTGTCCAGCCTGGAGAAAAGGGAGGCTGAGGGCAGACCTTCTGGCTCTACCTGAAAGGAGCTTGGGGTGAGGTGGAGGTTGGCATCTTCTCCCAAGGGACAGGCGAGAGGAGAAGAGGAAATGGCCTCAAATTGGATCGGGTTTAGGTTGGACGTTGGGAGAAACTTCTTCACTGAGAGGGTTCTCAAACCCTGCAACAGGAGCCCCAGGGAGGTGGGTGAATCCTTGGAGGTGTCTAAAAGGTGCAGAGATGTGGTGCTGAGGGCCATGGTTTGGCACCAGCCTTGGTAGTGTTGGGTTAATGGTTGAACTTGATGGTCTTCAGAGTCTTTTCCAACCAAAACAGTTCTCTGGTGAACTCTCTGTCAATGTTTAGCAATATCTGGCACAGGCTGCCCAGGGAGGCTGTGGCTGCCCCCTCCCTGGAGGTGCTCAGGGCCAGGTTGGATGAGAGCTTGAGCAGCCTGGGCTGGAGGGAGGTGTCCCTGCCCGTGGCAGGGGAGATGGAGCTGGAGGATCTTCAGGGTCCCTTCTATTCTCTGAATCTATGGATATGAGGTGGATGTCTTGGGACACATTTGCCTGCCCTGCAGCCCCTCCATGCCTTCTGTGGCAGCTCCAGGATGTAAAGGGAACATGTCTTATTGGAACTGTCATCTTGTCCAACTCATCCCACACTTCTCATGGGTCTGCTTTCTCCTCTTCTGGTTTCTGACCTCTGCTGTGTTCTCCCCTGACACCCTGCATGGGGATGGTCTTGAGCAGAGCCGTGCAGAGAGCTGCAGGCTGTCAGAGCTTGGCAGCTGTCTCTTGAGCTCAATGGTCTCTAGAAGATGTTTCTTTGAAGAGCTGTTCCTGCAGAGAAGGAACTTCCAGGCTTTTCATTTCGATTCATGGAGCTGTGTCTGAGTGGGAAGAAGCTTGTTCCAGTCAGCCTTCTCCTCCTGTTTAGGCCTGGGGTGTCCCCCCTCTACTTGGCACTGCTGAGGCCACACCTGCAGCCTTCATGGGGTGGTTGTGCCCCAAGTGCAGGACCCAGCCCTTGGCCTTGTTGAACCTCATACAGCTGGCCTAAGCCCAGCCAAGCCTGGCCAGGACCCTGTGCAGAGCCTTCCTACTCTTGAAGCCTGTGTGAGGAGCAGCATCTCTGCTCTGGCTGCTGGACAGTTCAGGCTTACTCTGAACCTTGTTTTCTCAAGCCAGTGGAGGTATCTGGAGCAATGCTGCCTTGGAGGCAAGGAGCAAAGCAGTTTCCTTCCTCCTGATCCCTTCACCCTGCTGGTCCCTGGGGATGGCACAGGCTGCTGTGGCACTGCTTTGTTTAGCTTTCTCTCCCAGCCTTGTGTGGCACTGAGCTATGTCTTCAGGCATGTCCAGCTGGCCCTTCCTGTTCTGCAGGAGGCTGTAGGGCTGCTGGGCCAGCCATGAAATGCTTTGCTTGTCTTCAGTGAAGGTGGATTTGGATCAGAGGAGGATCTGGCCAGACACCTGAGTAAACTTTCATTTGGGTGTGTAGCAAAACTCCCTCCCACAGCTTGTAGGTTGGCCAGAGGGGTCCATTCTAAAGCAGAGTGATCCTGATCCTCTTTTTGATGGGTTATTTTGATGAGGAGGATGATTGCTTGGCAAGGGCTTTTGATGTACATCTATGCAAACAAAGCAGAGTTTGGCCTCTAGCGCTGGAATTGCTCCTGGCCCCCATGGGCAGGCTGTGGTTGACAAATGAAGGTGGAAATAGGGAAGCCTCTGATCCCAGGGCAGGAAGTTTTGGCATCCTCTCTATCAGTGGCCAAGCTCAGGCACCAAAGCCCACACAGGCTGGTTGTGAGGCAGAAAATCCCTGGCTCCCAAAGTGAGAAGCTTTAGCTAACAAGGAACTGCAGTGAGGAGCAGCTTCCCTCACTGCCAGCCAGCTCCAGCAGCTAACCCTGTGCAGGGGGTGAGGAGCAGCTTCCCTCACTGCCAGCCAGCTCCAGCAGCTAACCCTGTGCAGGGGGTGAGGAGCAGCTTCCCTCACTGCCAACCAGCTCCAGCAGCTAACCCTGTGCAGGAGGTGAGGAGCAGCTTCCCTCACTGCCAGCCAGCTCCAGCAGCTAACCCTGTGCAGGGGTTGAGGAGCAGCTTCCCTCACTGCCAGCCAGCTCCAGCAGCTAACCCTGTGCAGGGGGTGAGGAGCAGCTTCCCTCACTGCCAACCAGCTCCAGCAGCTAACCCTGTGCAGGAGGTGAGGAGCAGCTTCCCTCACTGCCAACCATCTCCGCAGCTAACCCTGTGCAGGGGGTTAGGGCAGCTTCCCTCACTGCCATCCAGCTCCAGCAGCTACCCTGTGCAGGGGGTGAGGAGCAGCTTCCCTCACTGCCAACCAGCTCCAGCAGCTAACCCTGTGCAGGGGCAAGAGTTGAGCTGGGGCTCCTCAGTGTGTGGACTTGCATTGAGGAGCAGCTTCCTCCACTGCCCACCAGCTCCAGGAGCTAACCCCGTGCAGGGCCAAGAGTTTGAGCTGGAGCTCCTCAGTGTGTGGACTTGATTGAGGAGCAGCTTCCTCCACTGCCCACCAGCTCCAGGAGCTAACCCCGTGCACGGCCAAGAGTTGAGCTGGAGCTCCTCAGCGTGCCGTAGCTCAGCTCCAGCTCAACTCTTGCCCCTGCAACTCCCCTAAGCCCACCGAGGAGCTTAACGCTGCTGGTTTAGCCGGAGCCGAGTCCCAGCTGGCATCTCCAGCGCCAGGTAGCCCAAGCCGTGCCAGTCCCCATGGCACCGTGGCTGGCCTGCACGCACTCACGTGCTGTGGTAATGGTTTAATAGCAGCCCCACCCAGCACAGCCAGGAGCAGGACTTGCTGCGTAAGCGAAAAGCTGGAGAATCTCTGCAGAGCTCTGCCCTGCTTGCCGCCGCTGCTCGGCGGGAGGGCTGGCTTGGGGCTTCTGCTTGGTCTGATACTTATTTTTGGGGGGTGGTGGTGTTTTTGGGGCTTCACCTGGAAGCCACCCAGCCCAAGAAGGACTTGGAAGGGACAGCAGCATGCTGCTTCCGAGCTCCTCTCCGTGGTGGCGGGCGTAGGGCTGGCGGGGGGCAGCGGCGTGGGCAGCGCCTGACTGCCTTCTGTGCCCGGCAGGACTCGGAGTCGCTGGACGGCTGCATTCAGAGCACCTTATCGGCTCTCTACCCTCCGTTCGAGGCCACGGCAGCCACTGTTCTGTGCCAAGTTTTTGATGTGGTGGAGAAGACATACCGTGGGGATGGACTGCGCTACCTCATCGACTTCCTGATCCCAGCCAAGCACATCCTGCAGTGCATTCAGCAGGATGCCTGCGTGAGTACAGCCTCTCCCCAAGGCCCGGCCAGGCTCTGCTCCCCGGGGCCGCTGCTTTCCCTTCTTGCCTCGTGAAAATGGCCGGCCGAGAGAAAAAGCGCTTGCAAGTGCAGGGCTGCCGAGCTGGGCAGGACAGGGCAGGCAAGGAGGGCACTGCTGGGAGGTTGTTACCGGAGCTTAACGGAGCAGGGCTCGCCCGCGGAGCCAGCGCTGCCTTCGCCTGCTGCCAGCAGGAGCACCGAGGGCTTGAGGGACTCAGGGGAGGAAGTCCTGACAGAGGGTTTGGATATGGCTGCCTGGGTGGCTCCTAAGCCCCGTGGCCGTTGTGGAGCTCCTGCTGGTGGCAGTCGGTGTTTCCCTAGAGCTCCGGCTCCCCTTTGATGGCTGCTGGAGCACGGGGGCAAGGCTGGGGAGCCTGCAGGGTCACGTTACACTTGCTGCCAGAACCAGCCCCAGACCAGCCTCTGCTTTCCTGCCTGGGACTGGGAACGATGACTCAAATGCCTCCATCGCAAACCTGCCGCAGAGTTTGCAAGATGGAGACAGAAAAACCCCAAACAACCAAGCCCCAAAACTCAGCCAAGCCCAACACCACAAATCTAGGGCTGGTTCTAGCTTCTCTCTCGCTGAACCTAGAGGGTGTGTGCAGCCAG
>JAAWVA010000276.1:0-24632 GCA_015227895.2 Colaptes auratus
CACTCTCTCTGTATAGACTTCCTCCTAACAGCCATCCTAAAACCTCCCCGGCGCAGCCTGAGACTGTGTCCTCTTTTTCTGGTGCTGCCTGCCTGGGAGAAGAGACCAACCTCTGCCTGTCCACAATCTGCCCTCAGGTAGTTGTAGAGAGCAATAAGTCACCCCTGAGTCTCCTCCTCTCCAGGCTAAGCAACCCCAGCTCCCTCAGCCTCTCCTCACAGGGCTTGTGTTCCAAACCCCTCACCAACCTTGTTGCCCTTCTCTGGACACGTTCCAGCAAGTCAACCTCCTTCCTAAACTGAGGGGCCCAGAGCTGGACACAGGACTCAAGGTGTGGCCTACCAGTGCTGTATACAAGGGCAGAATGACCTCCATGCTCCTGCTGGCCACAACTGTTCCTGATGCAGGCCAGGATGCCATTGGCCCTCTTGGCTGCCTGGGCACACTGCAGGCTCATGTTCAGCCTACAATCAACCAGCACCCCCCGGTCCCTCTCTGCCTGGCTGCTCTCAGCCACTCTGACCCCAGCCTGTAGCACTGCCTGGGGTTGTTGTGGCCAATGTGCAGCACCTGGCACTGGATGTGCTCAATCTCCTGCCCTGGCCTCTGCCCATCTGTCCAGCCTGTCGAGGTCCCTCTGCAGAGCCTCTCTGCCCTCCACAGATCACTCCTGCCCCCCGCTTGGTGTCGTCCGCAAATTTACTGCTGATGGACTCAATGCCCTCATCCAGATCATCAATAAAGATGTTAAGAGCATGGGGCCCAGCACTGATCCCTGGGGGACACCACTAGTGCCTGGCTGCCAGCTGGCTGTGGCACCATTCACCACCACTCTCTGGGCTCGGCCCTCCAGCCATTTCCTAACCCAGCTCAGAGTGCTGCTGTCCAAGCCATGGGCTGCCAGCTTGGCCAGGAGTTTGCTGTGGGGGACGGTGTCAAAGGCCTTGCTGAGGTCCAGGTAGACCACACCCAGAGGCCTCCCCACATCAACCAGGCAGTCACCTGATCATAGAAGGAGATCAGTTGGTCAGGCAGGACCTGCCCTTCCTAAAGCCGTGCTGGCTAGACCTGAGCCCCTGGCCATCCTGTAAGTGCTGTGTGACTGCACTCAAGATGAGCTGTTTCCATAACCTTGCCTGCACTGAGCTCAGGTGACAGGTCTATCATTCCCTGGCTCTTCCAACTGGCCCTTCTTGTGGATGGGCACCACGTTGGCCGCTTCCAGTCTTCTGGGACCTCTCCAGTGAGCCAGGACTGCTGAAAAATGATGGAGAGTGGCTTGGCCAGCTCATCTGCCAGCTCTCTCAGCACCCTAGGATGGATCCCCATCCGGTCCCATGGCCTTGTGGGGGTCAAGCGGCTGAGAAGTCCCTAACAATCCATCCTGGAACAGAGGAGAACTATGCAGCTCCCTGGCTCCTTCTGCCGCTCTGCAGGCCAGCTTTCTGGAAGACATTCTTTCCTGCTAGTAAAAATTGAGGCAAAGAAGGCGTTAAGCACCTCTGCCTTTTCCTCATCCTTTGTTACAAGGTTCCCCTCCGTGCCCACCAAGGAGTGGAGGTTGTCCCTGCCCTTCCTCTTGCTATTGATGTATTTATAGAAGGACTTTTTTGTTGTCCTTCACAGCAGAGGCCAGTCTGAGCTCCAAATGTGCTTTTGCCTCCCTAATTTTTTTCCTACAAGACCTAGCACTTCCCTAAACATTCCATGGGTTGCTTCCCCTTCCTTCCAAAGACGATACACCCTCTTTTTTCCCTTAGTTCTTTTAGAAGTTCATTACCCATCCAGGCCGTCTGCCCCTGGGCTCATCCTCCGGCACATTGGCACAGCCTGTTTCTGAGCCTTCAAGAGCTCTTCCTTGAAGCAGCTCCAGCTCTCCTGGACCCCTTTATTTTTAAGGGCTGTTTCCCAAGGAACCTTCCGAGTTTAGTTCCTTGAGTAGCCTGAAGTCTGCCCTCCGGCAGTCCAGAGTGGAGGTCTTCTTGCTGCCCTTTTAGCTTGGCTGAATACCGAAAACTCAATTATCTCGTGGTCACTGTGTGCCTGAACACCCTCCTCCGACCACCACATCACCCACCAGCCCTTCCCTCTTGGTGAAGAGGAGGTCAAGCAGAGCCTTACCCCTGGTAGGTCGTGCAGCACCTGGGATAGAATCTGTCCTCCATGCACTCTAAGAACCCCTTAGATTGCCTCCTTTCTGCTATGTTGTGATCCCAGCAGATATCAGGCAGGTTGAAGTCGCCCATGAGAACGAGGTCAGGCGATCTTGAGACAGCCTTAAGCTGCCTATAGAATGCTTCATCAACTTCCTCCTGGTTGGGTGGTCTATACAGACTCCAACCAGGATGTCTGCCCCTGCTGCTTCCCTAATTCTCCCCACAAGCACTCAACCCAATCGTCCCTGATCTCCATCTCAGTGGCATCTAGTGCCTCCCTGATGTACAGGGCCACCCCTCCACCCCTTCTTCCTTGCCTGTCCCTCCTGAACAGCCTGTAGCCATCAATTGCAGTGCTCCAGTCATGCGAGTTGTCCCACCACGTTTCTGTGATGGCAACTACATCATATCTTTCCTGCTGCAACAAGGCTTCCAGCCCCTGGAAAAGGCAGACCATAACTGGTAAAGTGATGGAAGCAGTTTTGTGATGCAGGGAGAAAGCAAGCTGGGTATGCTGTAACCAAGGGAAGAGTAATTGAGGCAGAAGCCCTACCAAGTAACACCTCCACTCAAAAGGCAGAGATGAGAGCGCTCACCAGAGCCCTTGAGCTTTCCCAAGGGAAATGTGCAAACATAAGGACTGATGTCGATGAAGCATTCTATAGGCGCTTAAGGCTGTCTCAAGATTGCCTGACCTCGTTCTCATGGGCGACTTCAACCTGCCTGATATCTGCTGGGATCTCAGCACAGCAGAGAGGAGGCAGTCTAGGAGGTTCTTAGAGTGCCTGGAGGACAGCTTCTTATCCCAGGTGCTGTGTGAGCCTACCAGGGTTAAGGCTCTGCTTGACCTCCTCTTCACCAACAGGAAGGGCTGGTGGGGGATGTGGTGGTCGGAGGGTGTTTAGGGGCCACTGACCACGAGATAATGGAATTTTCAGTACTCAGTCAAGCTAAGAGGGGCAGCAAGAAGACCTCCACTCTGGACTGCCAGAGGGCAGACTTCAGGCTACTCAAGTACTAATTCAGAAGGTTCCTTGGGATACAGCTCTTAAAAACAAAGGGTCCAGGAGAGCTGGAGCTGCTTCAAGGCAGAGCTCTTGAAGGTGCAGGAACAGGCTGTGCCAATGTGCCGGAGGATTAGCCCCGGGGCAGACGGCCTGGAGGGCAATGAGCTTCTAACAGAACTAAGGGAAAAAAGAGGGTGTACATCTCTGGAAGAAAGGGGAGGCAACCCATGGAATGTTTAAGGATGTTGCTAGGACATGTATGAAGAAAATTAGGCAGGCAAAAGTACATTTAATGCTTAGACTGGCCTCTGCTGTGAAGGACAACAAAAAGTCCTTCTATAAATCCATCAATAGCAAGAGGAGGGCAAGGCCAACCTCCACTCCTTGGTGGGCACGGAGGGGAACCTTGTAACAAAGGACGAGGAAAAGGCAGAGGTGCTTAACGCCTTCTTTGCCTCAATTTTTACTAGCAGGAAAGAATGTCTTCCAGACAGCTGGCCTGCAGAGCTGGCAGAAGGAGCCAGGGAGCTGCATAGTTCTCCTCTGTTCCAGGATGGATTGTTAGGGATCTTCTCAGCCGCTTGGACCCCCACAAGTCCATGGATCGGATGGGATCCATCCTAGGGTGCTGAGAGAGCTGGCAGATGAGCTGGCCAAGCCACTCTCCATCATTTTTCAGCACTCCTGGCTCACTGGAGAGGTCCCAGAAGACTGGAAGCTGGCCAACGTGGTGCCCATCCACAAGAAGGGCCAGTTGGAAGAGCCAGGGAATGATAGGCCTGTCAGCCTGACCTCAGTGCCAGGCAAGGTTATGGAACAGCTCATCCTGAGTGCAGTCACACAGCACTTACAGGATGGCCAAGGCTCAGGCCCAGCCAGCATGGATTTAGGAAGGGCAGGTCCTGTCTGACCAACCTGATCTCCTTCCATGCCCAGGTGACTGCCTGGTGGATTTGAGGCAGACTGTTGATGGAGTCTGCCGGACGTCAGCAAGGCCTTTGACACCGTCCCCCACAGCAAATCCTGGCCAAGCTGGCACCCCTGGCTTGGACAGCAGCACTCTGAGCTGGGTTAGGAACTGGCTGGAGCTGAGCCCAGAGAGTGGTGGTGAATGGTGCCACAGCCAGCTGGCAGCCAGGCACTAGTGGTGTTCCCCAGGGATCAGTGCTGGGCCCCATCCTCTTTAACATCTTAATTGATGATCTGGATGAGGGCATCCAAGTGCTGGGTGCTGCACATTGGCCACAATAACCCCAGGCAGTGCTACAGGCTGGGGTCAGAGTGGCTGGCGAGCAGCTAGGCAGAGAGGGACCTGGGGGTGCTGATTGATGGTAGGCTGAACATGATCCTGCAGTGTGCCCAGGTGTGGTGGGTTAATGACCTTTTTCTGAGAACAAAAGAACAAGGCGGGGGGGGGGGGCTTGCAAGTACTTTTCACTCCCTGCAGGGCATTTTTCGCCTAGGACTGTACGATGTCCCTACAGCAATGGACTGTACCTGACTTTTCCCTTTCAAAGACAAACTGATTCCTGATTTTTCTCCACGTCCCTGCGCAGTTCAAGCACCACCTACACTAAACAACAGAGAGAGAGAAGAGAGAGGACGCCCTGTGGAGAGAGAGAGCCGGATAGCCAGATAAAAGGGATACTTGCCATATCAAGGACTGATCAAGGGGCTGAATATCACATGTCAAGATTGAATGAAGGCTGTGGCAGGAGAGAGAAATTGGAACAGAGGGGTGGATTGTGTGGGTTAACACCCTTTTCTGAGAACAAAAGAACAAGCAGGGGGGAGGGCTTGCAGTACTTTTCACTCCCTGCAGGGCATTTGTCGCCTGGGAGCTGAGTCTGTTCCACTCCCCCCTCCTTGCCCAGCTAGGTATAAAAAGCAGGACCTCATAGCTGTTGGCCCTTCTCGGCTCCTGCCTCTGCTGGACGAGAGCTACTGCAGCTGCCCTCCTGCTCCTCTGCCACGTGGTTGGACCTGCTGCCTCCAGGCTTCCTCAGAGAGAGGCTGGTTTTGGTTTATTCTCTTGGTTTTGTTCCCCTCCCATCCATCCTTGTTCCTTGCCCTTGTGAACCTTTTCTGTTATTGTTATTATATATATATATATATATTGTTTAAAGACAACTCTTTATCTCTCTACTTCCAAGCCAACTCCAAATTATTGTTTGGTGGATTTGCTCCTTCCTTTTCTCCTCTCCCTGTTGGAGGGAGGAGGGGGGGAGTGGGGGAGAGATTCTCAGCTTTGCCCCCAGAGCTCTTAACTTCCAGTTAAGGCTCAAAACACCACACCAGGCAGCCAAAGGGCCAATGGCATCCTGGCCTGCATCAGGAACAGTGTGGCCAGCAGTAGCAGGGAGGTCATTCTGCCCTGTACACTGCACTGGTTAGGCCACACCTGGAGTCCTGTGTCCAGTTCTGGCCCTGGTTTAGGAAGGAGGTTGACTTGCTGGAATGTTTCCAGAGAAGGGCAATGAAGTTTGTGAGGGGCTTGGAACACAGCCCTGTGAGGAGAGGCTGAGGGAGCTGGGGTTGCTTAGCCTGGAGAAGAGGAGGCGCAGGGGAGACCTCATTTGCTGTCTACAACTACTTTAAGGGAGGTTGTAGCCAGACAGAGGTTGGTCTCTTCTCCAGGCAACACACCAGAACAAGAGGACACAGTCTCAGGCTGCGCCAGGGAGGTTTCGGCTGGAGGTTAGGAGGAAGTTCTATACAGAGAGAGTGATTGCCCATTGGGATGTGCTGCCCGTGGAGGTGGTGGAGTCACCATCATTGAGGTGCTCAGGAGGAGACTTGATGGGGTGCTTGGTGCCGTGGGTTAGTTGTTTAGGTGGTGTTGGATGATAGGTTGGACACGATCTTGAAGGTCTCTTCCAACCCGGTGTATTCTATTCTATTCTATTCTATTCTATTTCTATTCTATTCTATTCTCTTCCATTCTATCCCATTCTATTTATCAGACCTCACTCACTGCTGGCTCCTGCCTCTGCTCAGCAGTGAGAGGGGGTTGGTGGAGGGCCGTGGTTCCTCTTCAGCACTGTGACCTCTATTAGGCAGGTCTGCCCTAACAGTGACCTGCCAGAGGACATCATTATGTGGGTTTACCCTCCCCACACGGAGAGAAGATGCTCAGGAGGACTCACTTGTCCTCATACCACTAGATGGCTGAGTGGGGTGCATTGTGCTGGCCCAGCAGAACGTCCCTGGCTCAGTTACAGCACATGCCTTTCTCACAGCATCCCAGCAGGGTAGGGGTTGGAAGAGACTTGTGGAGATTACCCAGTCCAACCCTGATAAAGCGAGGTACCCACAACCAGCTTGCCCAGAGCATAATGCCCAGAGGAGACTCCACAACCTCTCTGGGCAGCCTGCTCCAGGCCTCCTGCAGCCTCACAACAAACAACTTGCTCCTCCTGCTCAGATCCAACCTCCTGGCTGCCAGGCTGTGCCCACTGCCCCTTGTGCTGGCCCTGGCACCACTCAGCAGAGCCTGGCCCCAGCCTCTTGCCCCCCACAGCTCCTTGAGTTCTTGCTGAGCATTGCTCAGCTGCCCTCTGGGGCTGCTCTTCTGCAGGCTCTCAGCCCCAGGGCTCTCAGCCCTTTCTCCTCACAGAGCTGCTCCAAGCCCTTAATCATCTTTGTAACCCTATGAAGATCTCCACTCATGCTGCTTGCAGCCTGGGCTCTTCTGCCTCTTACAGTCCTTTATATTGAATATTTAGACAAACCTTTAAAAATATTGCCTGTTTCTGGGCAAATCCTGTATAATCAACACCAACAAGATTTCTGGCTTTGAAGTCTGGATCCAGCTGAAAGGGAAATGACCTTTCCTGAGCAGTGCTGTGCTGTCTGAACCCGATGGTGTGGTGCAGCAGCAGAAAGTGTTTTGTGCTCTACACTGCTCAGCCCTCTCACGAAGGTGTCTGTGCTGACTTTGCTCCCTACCCTAGTTTGTTTTCCTCACCTTGAAACAGCAGCAGCACTGTAAAAAGCACACAGAGAAAAGCTTTGAGGAAAGGTGTGAGGAAACCTCCATGAAGAGCTGCAGAGTGGGACGTTGCTCTCTGCCTTGCAAGCCTGGCAAGCACCAGGCTGTCTATTAAAGACTGAGAGACACTTGATACTTCCTGAAGTGGATTCAGGAACACAGGGATGGGGCAGAAGGGACAGAGTCCTGCTGGGACTGCAGCCAGGGAAGAAGAGGCTTGGGCCTGGGGATCCCTCAGCTTGCTCCTGAGGATGCCATCCATGGGCTGCACTCCCTTGTGGCAGCTGAGTGGTGCCCTGTGCTGTCTGCTCCTCCCCACAGGAGCCCTCTCTGCCTGCCTGCCCCCAAGGTGTGGCACAAGCTGTGGCAGTGCCCTTGGTGTGGCCAGGAGGCAAGTGCAAGGCGAGGCTCTCTGCAGCCCAGCCCTTGGCAGGAGCTGTCCCCATCACTGCTCCCTGCTAGCAGCAGCCCCTGGCTGTGCCAAGCTGCCCTGAAGTGCAGAAAGTGCCTCAGTGAGCAGAGCCTGAGCTGGGCAGGACAGCTCTGAGCAGGAGGGGTTCTGGTCAGCCCTGTAGTGCTGCTGAGTTCTTCCACCCTCCACTGAGGTGTAGGTAAAAGCGGAATGAGGCTTCCCGTGACCCAGGAAGATTCCTTCATGCTTCAGTCTTCATCCACACAGGGACACCAGTAGCATTTTCACAGGAGCTCTGCTGGTGCTGGTCTGGCAGCTGTGTTTGGGTCAGGCTAGAGACATTTGCAGCCCCAAACAATGCTAAGATGCAAGAGCAGAGAACTGTCATTGGAGCTTGGCTGTGGCCCCAGCCCTGCATGCGGCAGGTGTGGGACCTCCCTGGGAGGTTTTTGACTCCCACTGGAAGCAGCTGATGGGTTTCAATATTTAGACAGATGGCTGGGTTCCCAAATCTGAGTGTAGAATACACACTGAAGCTCTTCAGACGCTGCAGAACCCTCCTGTGCAGGGAGTTGTTTCCTTGGGAGCAGCTATTCTTATGTTAGTGTTGGTTTAATGACCACAATTTCTAAGCCTAATCAGCCTTTCCCTGAGGAAATGCTTCCTGAGATCCAGCCTAAACCTCCCCTGGTGCAGCTTCAGGCCATGGCCGCCTGTCCTGGCACAAGTTGCCTGGGAGCAGAGAGCCTGACCCCCACCTGACGGCAACTTCCTTTTAGGTAGCTGTGAGAGTAAGGTCACCTCTAAGTCTCCTCTCCAGGCTGAACACCCCAGCTCCCTCAGCCTCTCCTTATCAGACTTTCCCTCCAGCCCCTCCCAGTCTTGTTGCTTTCCCCTGGCCCTGCTCCAGCACCCCAATATCCTTCCTGAAGTGAGCTCAGAGCTTCACACAGTGCTCGAGGTGAGGCTTCACCAGTGCCCCGTATGGGGCAGAATTCCAGCCCTGCTCCTGCTGGCCACACTATTCCTGATCCAGGCCAGGATGCCATTTGTCTTCTTATTCTCTGGTATTGTGCCAAAGTGTAGGAGCCTGCACTTGGCCTTGTTGAACCTCATTCCACTGGCCTCACCCATGGGCCCAGCCTGGGCAGGTCCCTCTCAGGTCCCTCTCTCCTACACTGCAGCAGATCCACACTGGCTCCAGTCTGGTGTCAACCACAAATCTACTAATGGTTGCCTCGAGGCCCTCATCCAGGTCATCCATGAAGATGTTGGATAGAACTGGGCCCAGTATGGATCCCTGGGGCACACCACTGGGCACTGGGCACCAGGTAGATGCAGCACCATTCACACCCACTCTCTGTGCCCAGGCATCCAGCCAGTTTTTAACCTAGCCAAGACTGCACCTATCCACAGCATGGGCTGCCAGCTTTGCCAAGAGGATGCAGTGGGAGACTGCATCAAAGGCTTTGCTGAAGTCTAGGTAGACCACATCTACATCCAAACCATCCACTCCCCTGCATCTGCACAGCAAGGGTGAAAGCCATAGAATCATCTCACAGAATCACAGCATGGGATGGGTTGGAAAGAGGCACAGAATGGGACCTTAAAGCTCATCCAGCTCCAGCCCCTGCCATGGGCAGGACACCTCCCACCAGCCACAGGCTGCTCAAGGCCTCATCCAGCCTGCCTGGAACACCTCCAGGCAGGGCACAGCCACAGCCTCCCTGGGCAGCCTGTGCCAGGCTCTCCCCAGCCTCACTGCCAACAATTTCTTCCTCCTCCCACTCTCAGTCTCCCCTCTCCCAGCTCAAGCCATTGTCCCTTGTCCTGGAACTCCCCCCTTGTCCAGAGTCCCTCCCCAGCTCTCCTGGAGCCCCTTCAGGTACTGGGAACTGCTGTAGTGGTTGCAGTGATCAAAAGTGTGTTAGAAAAACAAGGATATAACACTGTAACTTAATCCCCAGAAGGGTTATTTACTCAGACACTCAGTATTTTATGCAACCCACAAATAGCCCTCATCATGTGTCCAGAGAACAATAGAGCACAGGAGGCAGCTGCAGGAGAGGCTGAGCAGGCATTCTTCTCAAACAGGAATGATTTTGATTCATTAATTAATAGGGACTATGCAGGAGGCCTGGAAGCCCTCTGCCCTGGGGGGGAAGCTGAGAGAGCTGAGGTTGTTCAGCCTGGAGGAGAGAATGCTCAGGGCAGACCTCATTGCCAGGCACCAGGACATCAAGGGAGGCCACCAGCAGCAGGAGACTCCCTTGGGACAAGGATCCCATGGCAGAGCCAAGGCTGCTGGGGACAAGGTGCTGCTGGGGACACTGCATTGGGCTCCATGAGCACAGCTGGACACTGGAATCATCTCCCAGGGGCAGTGGTGGGGGTCCCTGCAGTCCCTGGGCAGTTTGAAGGCTCAGCCTGACAGGGTGCTGGGCCAGCAGCAACTGGGCTGTGAGCTGGAGAGGTTGGGGCAGATGGTCCCTGGGGTCCCTTCCAGCCTGGCAGGCTGTGGTGTAGGACACTGCACAGCCAGACTTTCAGCTGTTGCTGGAGCAGGTTTTTGAGCCTTCAGCAGCAATCCAGGGAATGCTGCTTTACAGAAACTTCCACTTTTCCTCCCAGTACTGCTGCAGCCAGACAGGAGAGTCCTTCAGAAGCCCAGAGAGCATCCTGTGCACCAGCAGAGGCTCTGATTAATTGGTTCCAGGGAAGAAAAATCCAGGCAGGTACCTGCTGAGCAGGTAGCTTTCCAGAGGGATTTGCTCTGTGAATGCTTGGGAACCTGTAGCCAGGTTTTATGTGCATTCAGGAGCCTTTCTAACACAAACCCACCAGGGACTCCAAAGCCTGCAGGTGCTGATTTGCATCTTGCTGTGCCTACCACCCTTAAAACCCCTGCCCAGCAGCCAAGGCTGAAGGAATCCGAGGGAATGCCCTGGTCCTGCTCACCCAGATGTGTAGCAGGTTCCTGCGTGCCGTGACACTCTGCTGCTCTTCACTTCCTGTGCATCCTTTCAGGGGCCACAATCCATATAGGAACCTCTTCTGCTATCCCACAGTCCCAGCACGGTGGGGGTTGGAAAGGCCCTCTGGAAATCAGCTAGTCCAACCCCTCTTGCTAAAGCAGGGCATCCACAGCAGCTTGCCCAAGATCACAATGTTATGGAACCATGGAACTGTTGAGGTTGGAAGAGCCCTTTGAGATCAGCCAGTCCAGCCCTCACTCAGAGCTCACAATGCCACCACACCATGTCCTCAGCACCACATCCATGCAGCTCTGAAACCCCTCCAGGGGTGGGACTCCAGCACCTGCCGGGCAGCCTGGGACAGTGCCTGAGAAGCCTTGCTGGGAAGGAATTGTTCCTAACATCCAACCCTGAGCCTCCCCTGGCACAGCTTGGGGCCATTTCCTCTGGTTCATCTCACTGGACATGGGAACATGTCCAGAGAAGGGCAACGAGGATGAGCAGAGGGCTGGGAGCACCTCTCCTGTGAGGACAGACTGAAGGAGTTGGGGCTGTTCAGTCTGGAGAAGAGAAGGCTCCCAGGTGACTCATTGTGGCCTTCCAGGATCTGAAGGGGCTACAAGAAGGCTGGGAGGGACTTTTCAGGCTATCAGGTAGTGATAGGACTAGGGGGAATGGGATGAAGCTGGAGGTGGGGAGATTCAGGCTGGAGGGGAGGAGGAAGTTCTTCCTCATGAGAGTGGTGAAGCCCTGGAATGGGTTGTCCAGGGAGGGGGTTGAGGCCTCATCCCTGGAGGTGTTTAAGCCCAGGCTGGATGAGGCTGTGGCCAGCCTGATCTAGTGTGGGGTGTCCCTGCCCATGGCAGGGGGGCTGGAACTAGATGATCCTTGTGGTCCCTTCCAACCGTGACTGTTACTATGATACTTGCTGCATGTGAGCAGAGCCCAAGCCCCACCTGGCTGCAGCCTCCTCTCAGGAGCTGCAGAGAGCAAGGAGGTCTCCCTCAACCTCCTCTTCTCCAGGCTAAACACCCCCAGGTCCCTCAGCTGTTACTCCCCAGCCCTGTTCTCCAGACAGGGCCAGCAGGAGCAGGGAGGTCATTCTGCCCCTCTACTCTGCATTGGTTAGGCCACACCTTGAGTCCTGTGTCCAGTTCTGGCCCCTCAGCTCAAGAAGGACATTGAGATACTTGAACGTGTCCAGAAAAGGCAACAAGGCTGGGGAGAGGCCTTGAGCACAGCCCTGTGAGGAGAGGCTGAGGGAGCTGGGATTGTTTAGCCTGGAGAAGAGAAGGATCAGAGGTGACCTCATTGCCCTCTACAACTACCTGAAAGGTGGTTGTAGACAGGAGGGGGTTTGTCTCTTCTCCCAGGCAACCAGCACCAGAACAAGGGGACACAGTCTCAAGCTGTGCCAGGGGAGGTTTAGACTCGAGGTGAGGAGGAAGTTCTTCACTGAGCGAGTCATTCGCCATTGGAATGTGCTGTGCAGGGAGGTGGTGGAGTCGCCGTCCCTGGAGGTGTTCAAGGGGAGATTGGACGTGGCACACTGGTGCCATGGTCTAGTTGTGAGGTCTGTTGGGACAGGTTGGACTTGATGATCCTTGGGGTCTCTTCCAACCTTGGTTATACTGTGATACTGTGATACCCTTCCCCAGCTTCGTTGCCCTTCTCTGGACCTGCTCCAGCTCCCTCAATGTCCTTCCTGGAGTTAGAGGCCCAGAACTGAACCCAGGATTTGAGGTGGTTGCCTCAGCAGTGTTGAGCAGAGGGGGACAATCACTGCCCTGCTGTGGAAGAGGGATGTGCCCTACTGTGTGGAGAAGGAGAGATGTGGTGTCTTTGAGTCAGGAATTGTTTTCAATGGGTGCTGAGAAAGTGGAAAATAGGTCTCTACACTTCCATGTCTTTCACTGTTTAATTGCTACACCTCTCACAGGTGCAGTGGCAGCACAGGGAGCTGTGAAACAACTCTCTTGGCTTTGTTCTGCATTGCACCCTTGGTGTCTTGATTTAATAGTGGTTGGGTTAGGAATGAGAAAGGTGTGATGTTGGAATAGTCAGCATGTTGGGAGAGTCAGTGCTACCCTAGGCCAGCTGAGACCCAGCTGAGACTCAAAGACTTCACCCCACAGAAGTGTCCCTTCAGGTTAAAGATCAAGCAGGGCTAAACCATAGTTGGAAGGGACATCTACTCCAACCTCCCCACCATGGGCAGGGACATCTCTCAGCTAGACTCAGCTGCTCAAGACCTCATCCAGCCTGGCCTTCAACACCCCTAGGGAGGAGGCAGCCACAGCCTCCCTGGGAAACCTATTCCAGATCACACCAGCCTCCTACTGAGCAACTTCTTCCTCAGCTCCCGTCCAACCCTGCTCTGCCTCTGCTCCAAACCATTCCCCCTTGGCCTGCCTCAGACACCCTCAGGAAAAGTCCCTCTGCAGCCTTCCTGCATGAGGTGGTTTGGGAGGCAATTCTCCCCCACGGGCAGAAACAATGCCTCAGACAAACAGACTGCAAAAGATGGTGGAAAGATTAATGGGAAAACAAAAGAACAACAATGGAAGTTCTACAGAGAACCACAGGCTCCGTGACAGAGAGACCCCAGAACATACCCAAGAACGTCCCATCCCCACCTGGGGGTACACCCAAACCCCCCCAGGCCTCTTTCTTCCCCCACCCCCAACCTTGGTCCTGAGCAGGCCCAAGGGCGGCAGCTCAGGCCATGGTGCCCAGGCAGCAGTGGGGGGCGAAAGAGGCAGTGAAGCCCCGGCCTGGATGTTCCATAGGGGAGCAGGGCACTGTGGGTGACATCCCTGGCTGCCTGTGACCACCCCCTGGGCTGGGCCCTCTTGGGACCTCCCAGGTGTGGTCTGTGCAGTGGCATCCGGGCCAGCACCCAGCCTGAACCACCACACTGCAGGTCCTGGCAAGCAGCTCGAAGATCCCCCCAGGGCCTTCTCTAGGCTGAACACCCCCAGCTGCCTCACCTTCAAAACAGGAAAATATTGGAGGTATATCCTGAGCTCAGCATCCTATGGATGTCCACTGATTTGCTAAGTCTTTAAGACTCTTTCTAAGGCTTTTCTTTCCTAACTGCTTTCAGTATCCCAAGTATCTGCCCAGTCCTAATGTGCCCAGCCCCCTCTCCACACCAGCGTGCTGCCTGGCATTTCATTTCCAGCTATGCTAATCCCCAGCTCTTCCTGCAGTCCTGCAGTGTTCAGTTATATTTTATTTATCACAGGATTTAACTTCAAAACTTTAACCTTTCTGTAGCTTGAAAGGTGTCTTCTGCAGAAGGTGATCCTTCTTTGTTGCCACACAGAGGTGGCTGTCCTTAGCCTCCACAGAAATATTCTTCCAGCTCTTAAGCCTTTTCTGCTCCTATCAGCTCCTGCTTCTTGTTATTTCATGTGTCAGGTCATTAAGTGAGACCTGGTGGCTTCTTTCTGGTTTAATTGATAGATGATTCTTTGAGTTACACTCTGCCTTTGTATGGGGTTTTATGTCTCTGTTTAGATGCAGCTGAAGCCAGGAGTTATAAAACCAAAGCTGTTCTGGGTAGGACATTAAACTTTGGGTTTCTTCACATTCATTCCCATAAAGGAGGATCTTCTGAGAACATCTCTGCTGGGAAGACCTTCACAGCTGCATGGATGCAATGACCAACCCAGTGCAAAGATGGGCCTTGAGCTACCCCAAATTTGTTCTCTAAGTGCCTGCCAGACCAAGCAGCTCTCATCAGCAGAGAGCAGTGACTGCAGCAAGGTCTCCTCTCAGCCTCCTCTTCTCCAGGCTCAACACCCCCAGCTCCTTCAGCTGCTCCTCCCCAGCCCTGTTCTCCAGACCCTTCCCCAGCTCTCTTGCCCTTCTCTGGACCTGCCTCAGCTCCTCAATGTCCTTCTTGCAGTGAGAGGCCCAAAACTGAACCCAGTACTCAAACTGTGGCCTCCCCAGTGCCCAGCCCCGGGGCACCATCCCTGCCCTGCTCCTGCTGCCCACACCATTGCTGCTCCCTGCCAGGCTGCTGCTGCCCTTCTTGCCCACCTGGGCACTGCTGGCTCCTCTCCAGCTGCTGGCACCCAGCACCCCCAGGGCCTTCTCTGCTGGGCACTTTCCAGCCCCTCTGCCCCCAGCCTGGAGCATCCATGGGGTTGTTGTGCCCCAAGTGCAGCACTTGGCCTTGTTGAACCTTATGAGGTATTAGCCTCAGCCCATCCATTCAGCCTGAGCAGATCCTTCTGCAGAGCCTCCCTGCCCTGTTGAGGAGAAGCAGCTCATTAGAAGGGATTATAGCAAGCAGAGCTTGGTGAAGTGAAGAGAACCCATTAAGGCCAAGAGCATTTGTGTCTGCAGCTTGCACCTCTAACAGCCCTGCTGCAGGTAGCTGCCTTTCCCCTGCAGAGCTGATGGTGTTGCCAACATCACAGCAGTGCTGTCCCTTTCAGACTGCTCAGAGACATGTCTGGGGAGGCTTGGGTGGTGGTGGCTGCTTTTTCCCTTTTTCCCCTCAGATTAGTGGCAAAGGAGTCCAGCCTGTGCAGCTTGAAAGAGCTTCTGCTTCTTTCATTTATGTTATGTTTTTTCCATCCAGAAATAATGAGACTCACTGATGGCTGGAGAATATAGTGAGTGGGAAGGTCACCAGAGGACAGTCCACAGAGGAACGTGAGAAAAATGACATGGAGATGCACAGGGGCTGGGAGGTGAAAGCTCTCTGCTATAAGGGCCCTTAAGCTTTTGCTGGAACGAAGAGAAAGTGAAGGGAGAAACACAAAGAGAAAGGAACACAAAGAGGGGCTCCAGGAGAGCGGGAGGGACTTGGACAGGGCTGGGAGTGCCAGGACAAGGGACAATGGCTTGAGCTGAGAGAGGGGAGATTGAGATGGAGAGGAGGAAGAATTGTTGGCAGTGAGGCTGGGGAGAGCCTGGCACAGGTGCCCATGGAGGCTGTGGCTGGCCTGCCTGGAGGGGTTCCAGGCCAGGCTGGATGAGGCCTTGAGCAGCTGTTGGGGGGAGTGTCCCTGCCCATGGAGGGGCTTGGAGCTGGATGAGCTTTAAGTCCCTTCCAGCCCAACCCCTCTGTGAATCTACGAACTGCCACTTGGAGCAGGAGGGAGCAGGAGAGCTCAGCCTTTCTGCTCATTTTTCAGGACCCGTGTGATCTGCTTGCTTCCCACAGCAAGTGGTGTGCAGCTGCCAACGCCCAAGCTGTCACTGCACAGTTCCCCAGGGAGCTGCACCAGGCAGCTGCCTGCAAGCCAGCAAACTCTTTTCTTTTTGATTTCCTTGAAGGTTTGGAACTTGTGCTGCGAGCGTGCATGTGCTGTAGCAATTAGGAGTCTCAGTGTATTCATGAGGCCATTGAGCACCCCAATTATGGCTTGCTGACAAAGGCTGCATTCACCACCACGTCTGTTATCTCCATTTACAGGAGCTCTGCTGGAGACCTACACGTGGATTGCTCTCAGCTAGCTCCTCTGGGAAATCTGCCTGTCTCCCTTGTTCAGCCCTGATTGCCCAATTACTTCTGTTCCTGCCTTTGCCCTCTCCCATCCTATTGCTGTACACCCTGTTGAAGGGTGGTTTTACCCAGTCCCCCCAAAGTGGAATGGGTTGTCAGTGCTAGAAGCAGCTTATCAAAAGCAGAAGGGCCTTGAAGCACAAGATGATCTCTGAAAGGTAAGCAGTTGGTTGTGTTAAAAACACTCTCCACGCCAATCGAGAGTTTAAGTATAAGATATTTTATTGTGGGTAAAATAAGCAAACAGCAGCGCTGGGTGGCTGGGAGTCTCCTGCTCCACCAGCACACCCCGAATAAGATTCCCCTCTCTTCTTTAAGGTGGAGGTATGTCGCAACTGTGACAGCCAATTCCTCATGCATAGAAGCACCCTTCTGGCTGTGCAAGTGTGAGTTCCTGATAGGGATCACATCCTGGTCTGGAGTCTCTTGTGAGGATGTTGATAGTCTTCCTTATCTTAACCTTGTTTCTGGCAGGCTCAGTGGGTGTCGATCCAGCTGCCCAACTTCTGTAGATTTCTGCCTAACAGCTTAAAACTAAGTACATACTGCTCAAAACCAGGATGTTACATGGTCTTATCATTGAATGGCATTGTCTGACTTGACCCAGCATTGATCATTTATATGGTTAACAATAATTCATCCCTTTACTTATTACAATTCCTCCCTTTTTCCTTTTTGCTCATTTATTTGTTATCCCTACTAAGATGTTTCAAAACGGGATAAGGCATCTGAGGCTGCTTTGAGAACACTGGAGTGTGAGGTAGACTCAGTATCCTGGATAACCATTATTTGACTTTTTCCATTCTTTGGCTTACAAATGATATTAACCGTTTAGTATACAGGGACCAAAGGTTAAATCAATATTATCATTATTAATGGTCCCATGAAGGTTGATACTAAAGTAGTCAACCAAGGGATTGATTGAACCATCCTTCATACCAAGATTGATTATTCTCGCTCTCTTTTTCTTTTCTCCAGCCCTTCCCGGACCTTAGCCATGAGTCTCTTACCACTCCTGTGTGATCTGCATAAAAGCAACACTCCTCTCCCAGGGCAGCACAGGCCTCCAGCCCTGTAAAAACAATAGTCCAGACCTCGTCTATTTTGTAGAGCTACTTCAGATAACGATGTTAGTGATTTTTCTAAGTATGAAATGGATTTTTCAATCCTCTCCAAGTCTTCATCCACAGCTGCCCTAAGAGATGATAACCCCTTATTTTGCTGTACTAGCGAGGCTGCTCCTGTTGCTGTCCCAGCAATACCTAATCCCATCAAAGTAGCAAGGGTAATTGCGGTAATGGTTCTCTTTTAACAGTTCTATGGTTACCGTTTTCCCAATGTACAAACATAGATTCTTCTTGTGATATAAAATTCGTGGCAAGATTATTGCTAATATACAATATTCTTTCTGCTCATTTACAATCTTGTTGATACACATGAGTCAGCCCTGTCTTGAACAAATCCTTTAGTTCCATTGGGGCTATAGTCCATAATGAGTTTAGGTTCCTTCTTCCCTTGCCTATACAAAATTCTTCTTGATATTAGGAGGTACATGTCCTAAACATTTACCCTTGCCCTTAATTGTTGTACAGTTATTCCTCTTATCATTGTCCCAATTACATCCAGGGATTACTTTGATTACTCTTTTGGTACGTCTCATTCATTCCCACAGCTTCATAGAATGGAGGTTTTACATCATAACATAACCAGCAATGTTCAGTTTTGTTGGGATCAGTATAATTAGAGCAGTGTAAGAGGCTTGAATCATATCCATAATGGGTCGGTATGACTCTAGTATTTTCTTCCGGTAAAGGTACGGTGGTAGGACTAATATGCTTTTGCACATTCTTACTGTTTTCAATTTCCCTTGTCAATATTCATTAGGTCCTAATGCTTGAGAAAAAGTTATTATTTCCTTTTTTTATAATGTCAAATTTAAGCACAATAGTATTCATTGGCTGGTTACGATATGTTTTCCCAGGGTTTGAACTGGGACATAGATAACAAGGTTTCTGAATTAAACAGAGTTCCATTTGAACCAAGTCACACAAAGTTGGTTGGAAGTTTGGAGCTCCAGGTGTTATTGCTTCATCCATCACCTTCTGATCACTCCATTGCATGAGTGACCATTTATGAGGTCGGTGTAATTTATTGGATAACACATATTTAGGGCTAGGCATATCATAAACTCTTATGAGGCTTATTTCGGGTCTCCACTTTAGCATATCTCTCTGCCTTCCCACCGCCTACGCTTGTGCACAGCGCAGCGGGGTGTTAGGTCTTCTTGGCAGCAGAAGATAGTCTTCAGGGACCTTTTAGTTGTAGCCTTTTAAGCCTCTCCCCACTTGATCTATAAGGGGATTGGGCCTTTTGGATACTTTGGAGAGTTTCCACTCTTCCTCACTTACCTCTTGTTCAATTATGACAACACCTATTTAATATTCGAGAGCTCCTAACTCCCCTGACATGATTTACCAGTCTTGGCAGTTCCCACATTCGGATTATCAATTCCTGATTTTTTTTTTTTTTCTCTTTATTATATCCCAGATTTCTATCTATCCTTCCTCAGGAATTCCCTGTTAATCTGTCTAGTGAGATTCAAATGCCCTCACCACATGTTGTTCCAAGTTCTCAAATTGGTACTGATCCCAACAACTTGAACATATTCCCCTTAAGATAACAAACACCCTATTTGCCTAATATATAATTCACATCTCCCACAACAATTTTACCCATTAATACAATTCACACAATAAATTTTACCCATTAAGTACAATTCTTATCCCCACAATCACAATTTTTCTCTAACTTTTTATGAACATATCATTTTTCACAAACTGATTATCATGTATAGTAAATCATCAACAATTTCTATAATGTCTTGAGTCCATAAGGGAGGTTTATCACCTCCCCATGAGTCCAATGGAAGTAACACCCTGCGGTGGCGATGACTGGTGCCTCGATGCTCCTCAGTAGCTGTTAGCTGTATCGAGTTCATTCAGATTTATGCTCGAGAGAATGTTAATTTTAGAGGATCATCGTTGGTAGAGACCTTCCACTTCCAGAGCTCACCGGACCTTTGACCCTGCTGATGTGGGTCCACCTCTTTCAGCAGTACGAATTGCCGATCTGTGGTGAGCAATACAAGAAAAGGCCTTCCCATTTAGGGGTTAATGTTGATTCTTCCATACCTTGATTAACACATTATCTCCCGGTTGAAGGTTATGGGTAGCCAGATCCAAAGGTGGTCTCTGGCTACCATCCCCTTCTTCCTTAATTCCTGCCTCCTTTTCATGAGAGTTATATAAATTCCTCTAAACTTTATCCTTGACCTTTGGGTGGTCTAAAGGGATTTCAAAGTCATATGGCATTCCATACAGCATTTCAAAAGGAGACACCCCAACATGTACTCTTGGTTGAGTTCTATATATAATAAAGCTAGTGGTAAACACTTTACCCACTCATTTTTGTTTCCATCATTAATTTGGTTAGGTGTTTCTTGATTTCTCCATTCATACGTTCAACTTTACCAGAGCTTTGGGGATGCCAGGGGGTGTGATATTCCCACTTAATTCCTAAGGCTTCCATTACTTCTCTGATAACTTTAGAGGTAAAGTGGGATCCTCTATCAGAATCTATGGTTACAACCAATCCATAACGGGGAATGATTTCCTCTAACAATATTTTTACTACTGTCCTAGCATTTGCCCTGGCTACTGGAAATGCTTCCACAAAGTGGGTTAAATGGTCTACCAATACCAGTAAATGTTGTATCTTCCTACCTTAGGTAGGTCAGTAAAATCAGCTTGTATCCTTTCAAAGGGCCTTTTTGCTAATTCTCTTCCACCCTACTCGTTCTCTCAATTGCCTCTTATTAACTCGCTGACAGGTTAGACATCCTTCTATCATTTTCTTTACTATTCCATATATTCCTATACAGGCATATTTAGACTCAAATTGGTCCATCAAAGCCTGTACTCCCAGTGGGTTTGACTATGTAATTTTCCTATTATGCCCCTTGCTAATCCTTTATATGTACTACTGCTATTTGCTTTGGTTCCCTCAAGGCTGACAATATTTCTTTTATGAGTGCCTCATGTATCAACCCTTTCCTTGGCTGTTTAGAAGCCCTCTTTCCCCCAGATTTTCCCAAGGTATGCACTATCCCATATGCATACTTAGAATCAGTATAGATTGTTCCTACCTTATCTTTTAGCAACATAACGCCCTTAATAGAGCATACAATTCGCATGCCTGGGCTGACCATTGCTTACTCAGAGATGCAGATTCCATCACCTGGGAGGTTTTTCCATTTATGATGCATAGCCTGACTTGCGCTTTCCTTCTATTACTCTAGAAGATCCATCTATAGTAGTTTTTCCCCTTCAGGCAACTCTTCTTCCTCCAAATCCTCCCTTACCTTAGCCTGTCTTCTACCAGACGAATACAATCATGAGTAAGATTTAAATCAGGCTCCCCATACAGAAATTGAGCAGGATTCAATGCCCCTGTGGTTTGCAATGTTAGTTTAGGAGAGTGTATTAAAATTCTCTCATACTTCAAGAGTCTACTATCTGTTAGCCATTGATCAGCCTTCTGGTTTAATATTCCCCTAAGATCATGGGGGGTATATACTATTAGTTCTCCCCCTAAAGTGACCTTTTTGGCCTCTGCTATTAATAATGCTGTGGATACCACAGCTTGCAAACAGGTAGGCCATCCTCTACTAACAGGATCTAATAGTTTTGAGTAGTAGCCCACAGGTTTTTTATGTCCTCGCCCAATCTTGGGTTAAAACTCCATAAGCAGTTCCTTCATCAGTGTTACATACAAAAAGAATGGTTTCTTTACATCTGGCAAATTCAGTACCGGGGCTTCGGTAAGGTCAGATTTAAGGGTTTAGCCTGTTATCATCCTCCAGACTCCACTTTAATAATCCATCTTTTGTTAGTTTTTCATACAAAAATGTTACCTTTTTACTGTAGTTTTCAATCCACTGCCTGCAGTACCCCAGTAAGCCCAAAGCTGCCGAATCTGTCTCTTAGTTCTCGGGGTGGCAAGTCCAATATCCCTTGCACCCGTTGAGGGTCTAATAAGTTTTCCCCCTTGTCTAGCCAATGACCCAAATATTTAACCTTTTCCTCGGTAAACTAATTCAGACTTTGAGACTTTCAATCCCTTAAGGCTAAGAAAATTTAGCAATTTAATACTGGCTTTTCTTACTTTTTCTTGTTCTTTCCTGCTATCAATAAATCACCTACATACTGCAAAAGAGTTGTTTCAGGTCCACCTCAAAGTCCTGCAACATTTGTTCCAGGGCTTGCCCAAAAAGGTTGGAGATTCGGGAGAATCCTTAATTGTTGTGTTCTCCGGGCATCCACGTTTTCCCATTCAAATGCAAAACGTCTCTACTTTCTTGTTTTAAGGGGCAAGCCCAAAGGCGTCTTTCAGGTCAATTACACTGTACCAAGTATATTCTGGAGATAGCTTGCTTAGCAAGGTATAAGGATTCGCCACCACTGGAAAACGGGTGAGGGTTCTTTGATTTACGGCCCTCAAATGTTGCACTAATCGATAGGTTCCATCTGACCTTTAACAGGTAGTATAGGAGTATTATGAGGGGACAGGCAGGTTCTAATAGTCATTGTGCTAACAATCTGTCAATTACAGATTGTATCCCCTCTTTGCCTCTTGCGAAATGGGATATTGTCATATCCGTATTGGTTCAGAGGGATTCTTAATTGTGATTTCAATGGTTCAATGTCAAATTTTCCTACATACCTCAGGATTTTTTTTTTTCTTTTTCATCTTCTACTGTTAAGGCATATATTTAATCTTTATGCCTTGTTTATCACTTTCCAAATTGATCCCAAATTCTACCATCAAATCTCGTCCTAATAGGTTGTATTCAGCTTCTGGGACCAGCAAAAAGCTTCCTAAAGAAAATTTAGTAGGGGACTCAATTTCTACTTCTTTAATAAGGGATACCTTAAATGGTTCTCCTTTTGCTCCAATTACCCCTATTTTCTCCATTGATTCCTTACATCGTCGGGATGTTTTGTATGGTGGACCTTTCTGCTCCTGAATCCACCAAAAAGGTAAATTCTCTTGTCGCTGGGGACCCAATTTTAATGTTATCAAGGGCTCTTGAATGTTGTGAGTCCCCAGCAGTAGAGCCCCTGACCTCCCTAATCCTCCTGAAACATTTTCTCTTCTTGTATTTTTTTGCGACAGTTGCGCTTCAGATGGCCCTTTCCCTGACAATAATAACACACTACCTCTTTTCTGGCCTCTGGGTCCCTTGAAGGGGTTTGGCCATTTCTCCTCTTCTACAATAAACAAATTCTTAGAATAGCCTGTAGTTCATCCAGGTATAGATAGAGGGTCCTAGGACTTGATCAAGCCTCTCGGCTACTCCCAAAGGAAATCTCTAACATCCCCTGAGCTTAAAGGAACAGACACAATCCTACCCTAATTGAGGCCCGCCCATGGCAAGCTCCCTTAAGGATATTGCAACACCTCCTCCCTTTTAGTCTGGCTTCTAGTCACGGGTCGCGGATATTCACTTCATCTGGGCCAGGCAAGTCCTCAGGGGTTATCTCAGGAGCCCCTTTGGAGGAGCTGTTGGTGGCTCCTGTCCCTGGGGTCCCGCATATGGAGGAGGAAAACATCACCATACTCAATTTCCTCCTTTTTCTTTTTGTCAGTGTCCTTTTTCTCCTCTTTTATGGTAAATGCCTTAAATAGCTGTTGGTCAGTTAACCATAAATACGCATATTCACTTTCCTCTTTATTAAAGGCATCTTGTCATTAACATAAATATCAAGGTTTGACATACCCAATCTTCAAAAGTGCCAAATACTGGCCAATAAGTCCCTTCCAATCTCTTTTCCTCCCCAAACCTCTATACAATAGTGTATCATCTTTTCTTTAGATTTTCCCTTTCGGGAGGGGTGTCCGTCCAATTTCTAATCATAATTCCTAAAGGGCTATCACGGGGATATCAGGGAGCTTGACACCTTTCTTGTTTTTGTCTGTCTTACTAGCAGACTTTGAAGTACTCTGCCCCATTTCATCTGGAGTGCTCCGTCACACACCACACACACGCTCCCCTTGTTCGCGACTCAAACTCTCGCGAGTAATGAGAACTGCGCTACTAAAGGGTCCACACTCGCTTCGTCCTTAATTGGACGTCTCTTACATCTGCACTTCCAGGAATCCACAAACCCAACCAAGCAGTACCCGCAGCAAACCGCAATATACTCACGTACTCCTGACCATAGGAGTCTTTGCCTGGTCTTCGTGCACAAATTTTACGGGGTCCTTCCTTTTACTTATTTACTTACCCTGTTCGGATATCCCGTAGTCTGAGTCAGAGAGTAGAACCCAGGGACCGTTGTAAACGGAGGCGCCTTTCCCTGAGTTATAGTTCTGACCCAGAGTACCGGGATCCGAGTCACGGCACCAAATTTGTTAAAAACACTCTCCACGCCAATCGAGAGTTTAAGTATAAGAATTTTATTGCGGGTAAAATAAGCAAAGCAGCGCGCTGGGTGGCTGGGAGTCTCCTGCTCCACAACAGCACACACCGAATAAGGATCCACTCTCTTCTTTTAAGGTGGAGGTATGTCGCAACTGTGACAGCCAATTCCTCATGCATAGAATGCACCCTTCTGGCTGTGCAAGTGTGAGTTCCTGATAGGGATCAACATCCTGGTCTGGAGTCTCTTGTGAGGATGTTGATAGTCTTCCTTATCTTAACCTTGTTTCTGGCAGGCTCAGTGGGTGTCGATCCAGCTGCCCAACTTCTGTAGATTTCTGCCTAACAAGCTTAAAACTAAGTACATACTGCTCAAAACAGGATGTTACATGGTCTTATCATTGAATGGCATTGTCTGACTTGACTCCAGCATTGATCATTTATATGGTTAACAAATAATTCATCCCTTTACTTATTACAGTTGCATCAGTCATAGAATCATAGACTGGTTTGGGTAGCCTTCTAAGACCATTGAGTCCAACCATCAGCCCATCACCATGGCTACTAAACCGTGGCCCCAAGTGCCATGGCCACATGGTTCTTGGTCACCTCCAGGGGTAGAGACTTCATCACCTCTCTGGGCAGCCTGTGCCAATCCCTGACCACTCTTGCAGGAAATAAGTTTATCCTTATCTCCAACCTCAGCCTCCCCGGCACAATTTCAGGCCAGTTCCTCTCCTTCTCTCACCTGAGCCTGGGGAGCAGAGCCCAGCCCCCACCTGGCTCCAGCCTCCTCTCAGGGAGGTGCAGAGAGCAAGGAGGTCTCCCTCAGCCTCCTCTGCTCCAGGCTCAATACCCCCAGCTCCCTCAGCTGCTCATCCCCTGTTCTCCAGACCCTTCCCCAGCTCTCTTGCCCTTCTCTGGACCTGCTCCAGCTCCTCAATGTCCTTCTCGGAGTGAGAGGCCCAAACTGAACTCAGTGCTCAAAGTTGTGTCCTTCCCAGTGCCCAGTTTCAGGCCACAATCCCTGCCCTGCTCCTGCTGCCCACACCATTGCTGCTCCAGGCCAGGCTGCTGCTGCCCT
>JAAWVA010000277.1:0-24622 GCA_015227895.2 Colaptes auratus
GGCTGGAGGTTAGGAAGAAGTTCTACACAGAGAGAGTGATTGCCCCATGGGATGGGACTGCCCATGGAGGTGGGGAGTCACCTTCACGGGAAGTGTTCAAGAGGAGACTTGCTAGGGTGCTTGGTGCATGCGTTTAGTTGATTAGGTGGTGTTGGATGATAGGTTGGACATGATGATCTTGAAGGTCTCTTCCACCTGGTCTATTCTATTCTGTTCTGTTCTGTTCTGTTCTATTCTATTCTATTCTATTCTATTCTATTCTATTCTATTCTATTCATTTGGACTGGTTTTGTCTGGAAATGTGATATTGAAATACTCTCCATCTGTCCAACAGCATCAAAGAATGCTAGGGGTTGGAAGAGACCTCTGGAGATCATCCAGTCCAACTCCCCCTGCCAGAGTAGGGTCACCTAGAGCAGGTTGCACAGGATGTCATCAAGGCAGGTTCTGAATGACTGCAGAGACTGAGACCACCAACCTCAAAGTAAAGTTCCTCCTCTTATTTAGAGGGAGCTCTTTGTTCAAGTAACAGATGTATTTTTCAAATGTATTGAAAAGTGTGGAGTATTTTTCAAAGAAATGGACTGATGATGATGTGAAGCTTTGTATACTGGTTGATGGTAGGCTGAACATGAGCCTGCAGTGTGCCCAGGCAGCCAAGAGGGCCAAGGGCCTCCTGGCCTGCATCAGGAAACAGTGTGGCCAGCAGGAGCAGGGAGGTCATTCTGCCCCTGTACATGCATGGTTAGGCTGCACCTTGAGTCCTGTGCCCAGTTCTGGGCCCCTCAGTTTAGGAAGGAGGTTGACTTGCTAGAAGGTGTCCAGAGAAGGGCAACAAAGCTGGGAAGGGGTTTGGAACACAAGCCCAATGAAGAGAGGCTGAGGGAGTTGGGGTTGCTTAGCCTGGAGAAGAGGAGACTGAGGGGAGACCTTATTGCTCTCTACAACGACCTGAAGGGAGGTTGTGGGCAGGCGGAGGTTGGTCTCTTCTCCCAGGCAGGCAGCACCAGAACAAGAGGACACAGTCTCAGGCTGTGCCAGGGGAGGTTTGGGCTGGAAGTTCTATACAGAGAGAGTGATTGCCCATTGGAATGGGCTGCCCGTGGAGGTGGTGGAGTCACCATCATTGGAGGTGTTCAGGAGGAGACTTGATGGGGTGCTTGGTGCCATGGTTTAGGTGTTTAGGTGGGTTGGATTGGTTGATGGGTGGGACATGATGGTCTTGAAGGTCTCTTACGACCTGGTGTATTGTATTGCATTGCATTGTATTGTATTGGGCAGGCTCTTAACGTGAGACTATCTTTTAGATTGCTATCAATGGGTGACTGACTACAGACTGACAATTGTCAGCTTTATCTCTTGTGTTCGTAGGCTGAGAATAGGAGCGGATCTTCTCTGCAGAGTAAGTTTCATAAGCGTGGTTTGCATCTGAGCAGTTGCTCTCCCCCATAGAAGTAGATACTACTTTCAGAATCCTGAAGCCTGCAGGGTCAGTTTCCTGTGAAAGTTCTCTGAAATCTGCTTTCTTGTTCCTGGAGAAGTAGATTGAGTCATAAGGGTATAAAAATATTAAAGCTCCGAGTTGTGTCAGTACACGGCATTAGTATTTCACCTTTCGAGTTCAGGTTAGCTCCTGCAACAACAGAAGTGCTCAGAGCATATTTTCTGTAGAGTTAGCAAGAGGCTAACAGCAGTTTATTGTGAAAACAAGGAAGATGCTGTTCTTGCTGTACTGATATGCTGCAAGATTACTCTGTTAAATCACAGAATGACAGAAAACACCCAGTTGGAAGAGACCTCCAAGCTCACCCAGTCCAGCCCTCCACCCAGCACTGCAGGGTCAGCACCATGTCCCTAAGCACCAGCTCCACAGGCTGCTTGAACGCCTCCAGGGGTGGTGACTCCAGCACTGCCCTGGGCAGACCATTCCAATGGCCGAGAACCCTCTCTGGAAAGAAATATTTCCTAGCATCCAGCCTGAACCTCCCCTGCTGCAGCTTGGAACCATTTCCTATGGTCCTGTCCGTTGCCACCCAGGAGCAGAAGCTGCCCCCTGCTCGCTCCAACCCCCCTTCAGGGAGCTGTAGAGAGCAATGACCCTTGTAGAGTAGGGTTCTGGGCTGGACTTGGTGATCCTGAGTTTGTGGTATGGCATGGCATGTCCTTCACACTGGAAGGGCTGCAGTGCTTCACCTGCTCTGTTTGCAGTGCAGTAACTTGTTTTGTGTGTGACACTCACCTTGTGACTGGGCTGTGCTTTCGAACAGGAGTACATTGTTGGGCCTTTGTTCTGAGAGCAGACCAGATAAGGGCAAAGTTTCTATAGCATCCTCTATGTGTTTATAGAATCTTAGGACTCCTGCTTTTCTTGATAGTGTATAATTTTTAACCCACAGAATCATACAGAATGCTCAAGATGGATGGAACCTCCAAAGGTCCTCTGCAGTCATCAGGGACATCCCTAATTGGATCAGGTTGCCCAGGGCCCTGTTCAGGCTCATCTTCAATATCTCCAGGGATGGGGCCTCAACCACCTCCCTGGGTAACCTGTTCCAGTTTTCCACTACCTTGAAGTCCATCTGTCCAATGTATGCTGCTATGTTTTGTCATCTGCTAAGTTATGTTCTCATTACAGATTTCTTTGTGTTGCTGAAAGTGTGTTAGAGTGGCTGGAGAGAGCCAGGCAGAAAGGGACCTCGGGGTACTGGTGGACAGCAGATGAACATGAGCCAGCAGTGTGCCCAGGTGGCCAAGAAGGCCAATGGCATCCTGGCCTGCATCAGGAATAGTGTGGCCAGCAGGAGCAGGGAAATCATTCTGCCCTGTACTCAGCACTGGTCAGGCCACACTTTGGAGTACTGTGTCCAGTTCTGGGCCCCCCACTTAAGAAGGACATTTTGATACTGGAATGTGTCCAGAGAAGGGCAACAAGGCTGGGGAGGGGTCTCAAGCACAAGCCCTATGAGGAGGGGCTGAGGGAGCTGGGATTGTTTAGCCTAGAGAAGAGGAGGCTCAGGGGAGACCTTATTGCTCTCTACAACTACCTGAAGGGAGGTTGGAGCTGGCTGGAGAGTGGCCAGGCAGGAAGGGACCTGGTGGTACTGGTTGATAGTAGGCTGAACATGAGCCTGCATTGTGCCCAGGTGGCCAAGAAGGCCAATGGCATCCTGGCCTGCATCAGGAACAGTGTGGCCAGCAGGAGCAGGGAGGTCATTGTGTCGCTGTACTCAGCACTGGTTAGGCCACACCTCGAGTCCTGTGTCCAGCTCTGGGCTCCTCAGTTTAGGTAAGATGTTGAGTTGCTGGAACATGTCCAGAGAAGGGCAACAAAGCTGGGGAGGGGTTTGGAACACAGCCCTATGAGGAGAGGCTGAGGGAGCTGGGGTTGCTTAGCCTGGAGAAGAGGAGGCTCAGGGGAGACCTTATTTCTGTCTACAACTTTGTGAAGGGAGGTCGTAGCCAGGTGGGGGTTGGGCTCTTCTCTCAGGCAACCAGGACCAGAACAAGGGCACACAGTCTCAAGCTGCACCAGGGGAGGTTTAGGCTGGAGGTGAGGAGAACGTTCTTCACAGAAAGAGAGACTGGCCACTGGAATGTGCTGCCCAGGGAGGTGGTGGAGTCACCATCCCTGGAGGTGTTCAAGAAAGGCTTGGATGTGGCACTTGGAGCCATGGGTTAGTAGTCATGAGGTGTTAGGTATTAGGTAATAGGTCGGACTTGATGATCTCAGTGGACTTTTCCAACTAGATCATCCAAGCAGATTGGAGAAGAACATGAATGCAGAATGAGCTCTTTAAACACTGCTTAACTCCTAAGCCCTGAAGCAAGGCAATTAAAATATTTGAAAATGTAAAAGATGCTCCTGAGCAGTAAAAGCAACCCTGTAGATAGAGCCCAGCATTTGTCCTGTGGTGACTAAGCTACTTATTATTATTATTATTATATATTATTATTATTATTATTATTGGTACAAGGAGGAAAAAAAAACAGCCTCAGCCAGTTAATTGAAAGATACTGATGAATGTATTGAAAATTAATCTTTCCTTAAAGCATCATCTGTTCTGAAGAGTATCTGTACACTGCATGTGTGTTTGCTGGTGAGCATGACAGCTGCAGTCCTTCTAATGCTTGTAGAAAAGCAGCTCCCTTTACTTTATTACTTATTTTTATGTCACTGTTCGCAGGCTCACAGGACGTTAGGGGTTGGAAGGTACCTCTGGAGATCTTCAGGTCCAAGCCCCCTGCCAGAGCAGGACCACAGAATCTAGCACAGGTCACACAGGGATGCATCCAGATGGGTCTTGAATGTCTCCAGAGAAGGAGACTCCACAACCTCTCCTGGCAGCCTGTTCCAGTGCTCTGGGATCCTCACAGTAAAGAAGTTCTTCCTCATGTTGAGGTGGAACCTCCTGTGCTGTGGTTTATATCCATTGCCCTTGTCCTATCTCAGGGCACAAGTTAGCAGGGCCTGTCCCCTCACTCTTGACCTCCAGCCCTGATATTTACAGACATTTATTAGATCTCCTCTCAGTCTTCTCCTCTCCAGGCTAAACATCCCCAGGGCTCTCAGCCTCTCCTCATAGGGCACACGCTCCAGTCCCTTCAGTGTCCTTGCAGCCCTCTGTCGGACTCTTCCCAGCAGATCCCTGTCCCTCTTGAACTGGGGAGCCCAGAACTGGATGCAATATTCCAGGTGAGGTTTCAGCAGGGCAGAGTAGAGGGAGAGGGAAACCTCCCTGGATCTGCTGGACACACTCCTCTGAATGCACCCCAGGATCCCTTTGGCCTTCTTGGCCCCAGGGCACATTGCTGTCCCATGCAGAACTTGTTGTCTACCAGGACTCCCAGGTCCTTCTCCACAGGGCTGCTCTCCAGCAGATCTCCTCCCAACCTGTACTGCTGCAGTTTATTCTTCCTGCCCAGATGCAGGACACTGCACTTACCCTTGTTGATCCTGTTTCATATTAATATGTAATATACTTCATATAACATTTTGCACTTTGAAATTTCCCAACTGTAGGAGCCTCACAGTGCTTCTCACAGCAACATTCTTGGAGAGTTTTTCTCTTGTTGCAGAATTTCATTGAACACATAGTGCAGCAAGGTACAAAAACTGGCCCACTGAGCTCAGATTCACAGACATTGGGTTGGATTCACATTGCATTGAGCTGGAAAAGGACCCTCAAAGGTCATCTCGTCCAACCCCCCTGCAGTGAGCAAGGACACCTCCAACTAGATCAGCCTGCCCAGGGTCTCATCTTGAATGTCTCCAGGGATGGGTTCTCCACAACATCCCTGGGCAACCTGTTCCATATTTTACTATTCTTGTTGTAAAGAATTTCCTCCTTCATGTCCAGCCTAAATCTCTCCTCCTCCAGTTTCAACCCGTTGCCCCTCATCCTATTGCTGCTGGCCCTTCTGAACAGTCCTTCCCCAGCCATCCTGTAGGTCCCCTTCAGATGTTGACAGCTTACCTGTCTGCATGCTGAAGTACTTTGTTGAATTGTCTGTAGCTCTTAGAATCACAGAATCACTGAATTGTCAGGGTTGGAAGGGACCACAAGGATCAGCCAGTTCCACCCCCCCTACACTCAGCAGGTTGCTCACAGCCACATTCAGCCTGGCCTTCAACACCTCCAGGCATGAGGCTTCCACCACCTCCCTGGGCAACCTGTGCCAGTGTCTCACCACCCTCATGGGGAAGAACTTCTTCCTAACATCCAAGCTGAATCTCCCCATTTCCAGTTTTGCTCCTTTCCCCCCGGTCCTATCACTCCCTGACACCCTAAAAAGTCCCTCCCCAGCTTTCTTGTAGCCCTCTTCAGATACTGGAAGGCCACAAGAAGGTCTCCTCAGAGCCTTCTCTTCTCCAGACTGAACAGCCCCAACTCCTTCATAGGAGAGGTGTCCTCTGTCCTCATAGCAGAGCAGCTCCAGCCCTCTGATCATCCTCATGGCCCTTCTCTGGACAGCTTCCAACACTTCCAGATCCTTCCTGTAATAGAGGCTCCAGAACTGGACACAGTGCTCCAGGTGGGGTCTCACCAGAGTGGAGTAGAGAGGGAGAATCACCTCCCTCGACCTGCTGGCCACACTACTCTTGCTGCAGCCCAGGATGTGATTTGCTTTCTGGGCTGCAAGTGCACACTACTGGATCATGTCCTTTTCTTTGGGGCTGCTTTCAGAAGGGTTAGAGATACAAGAGTGGAGTGCACTGCTTTCCAGATGCTCTTTGGTAGTGTGGGCTCTGTCTGTAAGTTCTGTGTATTAGCATGATGGCTGAAACGAGGCAAACTGAGGTCTGTCATCCCCAAGCCTCTCTTTATACCACAGGTGGTTTCATTTAGAGGTTGCTTTATTTTGGTTTCACTAAAAGAAAGTATTTTGAAAGAATTTGAAAGTCTGATTAGATGGAAGGATTTTGTTTCCCCCTCACCAACTCTCCTTTTATTGAATACCTTCAGAGTTATTCAGTGAAAATATTAGATACTAGAGTCAGGCTTCAATTTCACTTTCATTCTGTAAGTGTGCATCAGTCAGATGGATGATTTATAGGACAGGTGCAAGTGGAGGTTTCCTTCAGGATAGTTTCTCTTCAAAGTTGTTTATTTGCAGCCTGCAGCCTCCAGGACAGCCCTAATGCTTTTGTTAGCAAGTGATTTGTGCCAGCCCCAGTACAAATACAAGGTTTGATTTGTGCATTCAGTTGCAGACAAATTGCACTTGCTTGCTCTCCTCAGGCACACTGCATTTGAGCAACCTGAGGGACCCTTATTTGTTTATTTTGTTGGTGTGGAGTGAAAGCCAAAGTGGCAGTGTAGTGAGTTGTAATAAAATGCTAAAGTGTTAAGAAAGTTCTCTAGCATTCAATTCAGACTAGCAGTGAGAGCCTGCTGTGCACAACAGGTCTTCAAACATGTTCCTTAGCCTGGAGAAGAGGAGAGTCAGGGGGAACCTTCTCAGACTTTACAACTACCTGAAGGGAAGTTGTAGTCAGGTGGGGGTCAGGCTCTGCTCCCAGGCAACTTGTGACAGGACAAGGGGGCATGGCCTGCAGCTGCACCAGGGGAGGTTTGGGTTGGATGTTAGGAAGCACTTCCTCATGGGAAGGGGAATCAGACACTGGGATGGACTGCCCAGCAAGGTGGTAGAGTCGCCCTCCCTGGAGGTGTTTAAGGCAAGGCTTGATGGGCACTTAGTGCCATGGTCTGGTTGGTGTGGAGGTGCTGGGTTGTAGGCTGCACTTGATGATCTCAGGGGTCTGTGCCAGCCTCAATGATTCTGTTATTTTGTGATTCAAAATATTGCATAAAACTGGGGGGAAAATGACCTCTTTGTTACTCTCTCAGAAATGTGTGTGGGTATTCTGCTTGGAGTCCTACTGAAATTAAGAAGAAAAAAAAAGAAAAAAAGCAGAGAACTTCATGTTAATACTTGGTAACATATTTGAGTTGGAAGGGACCTCAAGGATCATCCAGTTCCAACCCCCCTCCCATGGGCAGGGACACCTCACACTACAGCAGGTTGCTCACAGCCACATCCAGCCTGGCCTTCAGAAACCTCCAGGGATGAGGCTTCCACCACCTCCCTGGGCAACCTGTGCCAGTGTCTCACCACCCTCATGGGGAAGAACTTCTTCCTAACATCCAATCTGAATCTACCCATCTTCTAGTTTTGTTCCATCCCCCCAGTTCTATCACTCCCTGACACCCTAAAAAGTCCCTCCCCAGCTTTCTTGTAGCCCATTTCAGATACTGGAAGGCCACAATTAGGTCTTCTCGGAGGCTTCTCCTCTACAGACTGAACAGCCCCAACTCCCTCAGTCTGTCTCCACAGGAGAGGTGCTCCAGCCCACTGCTCATCCTCGTGGCCCTTCTCTGGACACCTTCCAGCACCTCCAGATCCCTCTTGTAATAAGGGCTCCAGAACTGGAGGCAGTACTCCAGGTGGGGTCTCACCAGAGCTGAGCAGAGGGGGAGAATCACCTCCCTTGACCTGCTGGCCACACTTCTCTTGCTACAGCCCAGGCTCTGTTTGGCTTTGTGGGCTGCAAGTGCACACTGGTGGCTCATGTGGAGCTTCTCATCCACCAGCACCCCCAAGCCCCTTTTCTTCAGGGCTGCTCTCAAGCCAGTCCCTGCCCAGCCTATATCCATGCCTGGGCTTGCCCCTTTGGAGCTGGATGATCCGTGAGGCCCCTTCCAACCCTAACAATCCTCCGATGGCGCGTTATTCCGCGTGGGAATGGCAGGGCAGAAATCACTGTTCTGTTCAGTGCCTTCTGAACGTGGTCCTGTTTAACATTCATTAACCCTCAGGGTGTTTTAATTATTTATTTGCAAGTAGAGAGAGATATAAAATGATATGGTTAGTTAATGTTGGGATGCACTCTGGGTGCATGCTAAATTGCACCTTTTTTCCCCCCCCTCCCCCTTTTTTTTTAATGAAACTGAGACACAACCTGTGAGGTGCTGCCTGCCTGATTGCTGTTTTGATATTTAGATCCAAAAGATCAAATGGATAGGAGAATCATTAAGGGAAAAACAACAACCCCAAAAAAGGCACTTTAAAAATTAATCTGTAGGATTTCTCATTAGTGTGAGAGCACTGTGTTTATTGCAGTAATTGCTTCTGCAGTTAGATGCAGTTGGGAACAATGTCAAGTGAGCTGAGTATTATGAACCCTGTACAGATACTCAGTCTCTCCTATCCAGGAGTTTCAGACAAAATGCCTGGTTCTTTCTTTGTGCAGAGCCATGCAAACAAAATTATAGTTTCATAGTTTCAGTCAGGGTTGGAAGGGACCACAAGGATCATCTAGTTCCAACCCCCCTGCCATGGGCAGGGACACCCCACACTAGATCAGGCTGGCCACAGCCTCATCCAGCCTGGCCTTAACACCTCCAGGGACGGGGCCTCAACCACCTCCCTGGACAACCCATTCCAGGGCTTCACCACTCTCATGGGGAAGAACTTCCTCCTCACCTCCAGCCTGAATCTCCCCACCTACAGCTTCATTCCATTCCCCCATGTCCTATCACTACCTGATAGCCTGAGAAGTCCCTCCCCAGCCTTCTTGTAGGCCCCCTTCAGATACTGGAAGGCCACAATGAGGTCACCTCGGAGCCTTCTCTTCTCCAAACTTTGTTCTCAGGAAAAGAAAGGCAGTAAACATGAAATTATTTTGATACTAGCAGAAATTTGGCATTGCTTCAAAAAATTACCAGAGAACTGTAACAGGCCATGGGGCTTCATAGAATCATGGGTGGGGTTGGAAGGCACCTCCGAAGGTCATCCAGTCCAACCCCCTCTGCAGTCAGCAGGGACATGCTCCACTACATCAGGTTGTCCAGAGCCCTGTCCAGCCTCAACTTGATTATCTCCAGGGATGGGGCCCCAACCACCTCCCTGGGCAACCTGTTCCAGTGTTCCACCACCCTCATGGTGCAGAACTTGTCCCTCACATCCAATCTAAATCTGCTCTGCCCCTGATCCTGTCACTGCAGGCATTTGTAAACAGTCTATCTGCAGCCAGTCCACCAGTACCCCCAGGTCCCTTTCTGCCTGGCTGCTCTCCAGCCAGTCTGTCCCCAGCCTGTAGCACTGCCTGGGGTTGTTGTGGCCAAAGTGCAGTACCCGGTGCTAGACCAGGTTGCTCACAGCCACATCCACCCTGGCCTTAAAAACCTCCAGGGATGAGGCTTCCACCACCTCCCTGGGCAACCTGTTCTAGTGTCTCACCACCCTCATGGGGAAGAACTTCTTCTGGCCTCTATTAGGTCTCCCCACAGCCTCCTCTTCTCCAGGGTGAACACCCCCAGCTCCCTCAGCCTGTCCTCATAGCAGAGGTGCTCCAAGCCCCTAATCATTCTCTTGGCTCTCCTCTAGATCTGCTCCATCAGGTCTGTGTCCATCTTGCGTTCAGTGCTCCAGGGCTGGATGCAGTACTGCAGGTGAGATCTCCCCACAGCAGAGAGGCAGGATCCCCTCTCTCCATCTCTGGCCACACTGCTTTGGATGCAGCCCAGGCTGCCATTGTCCTTCTGGGCTTCAAGCTCCCACTGCCTGCTCATGTCCAGCTTCTTGTCTGTCACACCTGGTTTGTATGGGAACTAACCTCATTATGCAGCTTTCAGATCCTAAATGAAGGGGGTTTACACTTTGCTTTTGCCTGGTCTATATCTCAAAGGGTGGCAGTTCTGAACAATCTGGAGGCTGGGCAACACACTGCCAGTCAATTGGTTATCTTCTCAGGAAGGCTGAGGAGAGGAGCCTACAAGACAGCTGGGAAGGGACTTTTTCTAAGGGCTTCTAGTGACAGGATGAGAAGGAATGGCTTTGAGCCTGAGGAGTGTAGCTTTACCTTGGATATTAGAATGAAATCTTATACAGTGAGGGTGGTGGGAACAGGTTGCATAGGGAGGTTGTAGATGCCCCATTCCTGGAGGTGATTGAGGACAGGCTGGATGAGGCTTTGTGTAACCTGGTTTAGTGGAAGGTGTCCCTGCCTATGGCAGGGGTGTTAGAACTGCATGATCTTCAAGGTCTCTTCAAACCTAAACCATTCTATGAATCTATGATTGACTTGATTTAAGAAACTACATTTCTGCCTTCCAAAGTGTAGCTGACCATTTCCCAGAGGAGCATTCATCCCTGGAGTCAGAATACAGGCAAGTTTTCTGTTAGCAGGAAGTCACAATTTACAGCAGACTATGTCTGAAAGTGGCTCATTGGTTCATGTTACTTGGTTCAGGTATCACTTGGTGCTTTTGTCTGATGGTTAGTGAGGAAAGAGATGTGTTACTCATTTTAAAGCTATGGTAGGTTCTGAGCCTACCAAAAGAATGCTGCTGATCTCTATTAAAAGAGTGATCTATAATTGGACAGAAAAATTCAGACCATCTGTGTTATAATAGTATTGCAGAAGCAAGTCTGTCAAGTAACCAAAGATGAAGCAATTTTCAGGCTGTAGTACAATTCAGATTGGATGTTAGGAAGAAATTCTTCCCCATGAGGGTGGTGAGCCACTGGAACAGGTTGCCCAGGTAGGTGGTGAAAGCCTCATCCCTGGAGTTTTTAAGGGCATGCTGGATGTGTCTGTGAGCAACCTGATCTAGTGCTGGGTACTGCACTTTGGCCACAACAACCCCAGGCAGTGCTACAGGCTGGGGACAGGCTGGCTGGTGAGCAGCCAGGCAGAAAGGGACCTGGGGTTACTGGTGGACAGCAGCTGAACATGAGCCAGCAGTGTGCCCAGGTGGCCAAGAAGGCCAATGGCATCCTGGCCTACATCAGAAATAATGTGGCCAGCAGGAGCAGGGTAGTCATTCTGTCCTGTACTCTGCACTGGTTAGGCCACAGCTTGAGTCCTGTGTCCAGTTCTGGGCCCCTCAGTTTAGGAAGGACATTGAGACTCTTGAACGTGTCCAGAGAAGGGCAACAAAGTTGGTGAGGGGTTTGGAAGACAAGCCCTATGAGGAGAGGCTGAGGGAGCTGGGGTTGCTTAGCCTGGAGAAGAGGAGGCTCAGGGGAGACCTTATTGCTGTCTACAACTACTTGAAGGAATCTTGCTCTCCAGCCACTCCGACCCCAGCCTGTAGCTCTGCATGGGGTTGTTGTGGCCAAAGTGCTGCACCCGGCACTTGGACTTGTTGAATGCCATCATGCCCATCTGTCCAGCCTGTCAAGGTGCCTTTGGGGAGCCCTTCTTCCTTCTAACAGAGTCAACACCTGCTCCCAACTTGGTGTCATCTGCCAATTCACTGATGACTGACTCAATCCCCTCCTCCAGATCACCAATAAAGATATTGAACAGGATGGAATATGTAACAGGTGTGGCAGTAATAGGATTCATCCAGCAAAGAAAGGACTTCAGCTGAAAGTATGTGTCTGGGTAGTACCATCAGGAACTGTTCAGCCAAATTGCATTGTGTTTTCATGCTAAGCAGAAAAATACTGGTGATGATGTACCAGGCTGATACTGGGAAATACATATGGAGGTTGTGTGGAGCTGTTTCCAGCTTCCAAATGATCGCTCTGGAATTTGACTGCGTCACACTCTCTTCGCTTCCCAAGGGCAACAAATACACAACGTGGAGGAAAAATGTAATGCATATTTTTAATTATGTGCTAGCAAATTACCAATTTGCACTAATGGGAGGGAGACACTTTCATGAATTACTGAGTTGTGCAAATTAGCAAGTGAACAAACACAATTAAAAAATGGAGAATAATGGATCACATAATGCACTTAATCTGTTTTGACATGTCTGCGCCACTGTGAGCTGTTGATGCTAGCACTGCGCCCTGTGCCGTGCTACTAAGCATACTGCATTATCACAGGGTGATCACAGGGTGATCACAGGATCTCAGGATCACGGGATCACAGGCTGTTAGGGGCTGGAAGGGACATCTGGAGATCTTCGAGTCCAACGACCCTGCCAGAGCAGGACCAGAGAATCCAGCACAGGTCACACAGGAACACATCCAGACAGGGCTGGAAAGTCTCCAGAGAAGACTCCACAACCTCTCTGTTCCAGTGCTCTGTGACCCTCACAGTAAAGAATTTCTTCCTGGTGTTGAGGTGGAACCTCCTGTGCTGCAGTTTACATCCACTGCCCTTGTCCTATCCCAGGGTGCAAGTGAGCAGAGCCTGTCCCCTCCCTCTTGACCCCCAGCCCTCAGATATTATAGAGATTGATCAGATCCCCTCTCAGTCTTCTCCTCTCCAGACTAAACAGCCCCAGGGCTCTCAGCCTCTCCTCACCAGGCAGTGCTCCAGTCCCTTCAGCATCCTTGTAGCCCTCCCTTGGACTCTCTCCAGCAGATCCTGTCCCTCTTGAACTGGGGAGCCCAGAACTGGATGCAATATTCCAGGTGAGGTCTCGTATGTGTGGCAAAGATCATGCTGTGCTATCAGCAGAGCATTTCACCAAAGCATCACCATTCCTTGCCCTTTGCTGAAGAATGGGAGGTTAATGTTGCCTTATTGTATTGGGTTTGGGCTGAGCTGGAGTTAATTCTCATCAAAGTATCCCTCCAGTGCTTTGCAGTGCTGTAGCTGAGTCATGGTTGCTGCTGAACTGAGCACCCAGGCTGTGCTTTTCCAGCATTTCCCCACCCTGAGAGTATGCTGAGGGGACCAAACTGGGCCAGCTGACCCAGACTGGCCAAAGGGGCATTCCATGCTGTATGACATCAACTCAGATGTAAGAATGAAGTGAAAGAAGGAAGTTGGGGGGAAAATCATCCATGGTACAATACAATAATACAATACAATACACCAGGTTGGAAGAGACCTTCAAGATCATCAGTCCAACCCATCAACCAATCCAACCCACCTCAATACAATACAATACAATACAATACAATACAATACAATACAATACAATACAATCCAACCCACCTAATCAACTAAACCATGGCACCAAGCACCCCATCAAGCCCCTTCCTGAATACCTCCAATGAAGGTGACTCCACCACCTCCCCGGGCAGACCATTCCAATGGGCAATCACTCTCTCTGTATAGAACTTCTTCCTAACATCCAGCCTAAACCTGCCCTGGCGCAGCTTGAGACTGTGTCCTCTTGTTCTGGTGCTGGTTGTCTGGGAGAAGAGACCAACCTCTGCCTGTCTACAACCTCCCTTCAGGTAGTTGTAGAGAGCAATAAGGTCACCCCTGAGTCTCCTCTTCTCCAGGCTAAGCAACCCCAGCTCCCTCAGCCTCTCCTCATAGGCTTGTGTTCCAAACCCCTCACCACTTTGTTACCCTTCTCTGGACACCTTCCAGCAAGTCAACATCTTTCCTAAACTGAGGGGCCCAGAACTGGACACAGGACTCAAGGTGTGGCCTGACCAGTGCAGTGTACAGGGGCAGAATGACCTCCCTGCTTCTGCTGGCCATCTCCCTGCTGATGCAGGCCAGGATGCCATTGGCCTTCTTGGCTGCCTGGGCACACTGCAGGCTCATGTTCAGCCTCCCATCAACCAGCACCCCCAGGTCCCTCTCTGCCTGGCCGCTCTCCAGCCACTCTGACCCCAGCCTGTAGCACTGCATGGGGTTGCTGTGGCCAACGTGCAGAACCTGGCACTTGGATGTGTTCAGTCTCCTGCCCTTGGACTCTGCCCATCTGTCCAGCCTGGCAAGGGCCCTCTTCAAAGCCTCTCTCCTCTCCAGCATGTCAACTCCTGTCCCCAGCTTGGTGTCATGTCTGTTCTCCAGAGGAACCACCAAGCACAGAGAGCCTTGCTGCCTGAGATCAAGCACCATCCTGCTGTGGGGCAGCAGAGACCAAGATATCGCTCTCTGCTTTTGCTCCTGCCCCATCTATTGCTTTGTTTATCATTAAATTGCTTCTATCTTATAGCTGCCTTTTGTTACCTTTTCCCCTCTCCCCTGTCCATCTAAGGGGGAGTGACAAAGTGGCTTTGGTGGACATTTGGGCCACAGCCAGGGCCACACCACCATTGTGCAGATTTCTCTTTGCTTTTGTCTGGAGCTGCAGATGGTTTTGTGCAGTCACATTTTGTAATGATGAATTGGTAGAACTCATGCTGCTGGATTTGGGCAAGGTGTAAAGCACCAAAATACATTAGTGGAGAGATCTGTCATGGATACAGACTGAAATTCTGCTCTTAATTACACTGATTGAAGTCATTGAAGAGGCTGCAAAGGTTAAGATATTAAGATATTATTAAGATATTAATAAAACAGGTTGGAAGAGACCTTGAGATCATCACATCCAAACCATCACCCAACACCATCTAATCAACTAAACCATGGCACCAAGCACCCCGTCCAGTCTCCTCCTAAACACCTCCAGTGATGGCAACTCCACCACCTCCCTGGGCAGCGACAGGAAGGATGGGGAAGGACTGTTTGCAAAGGCCTGCAGTAACAGAATGAGGGACAATGGCTTCAAACTAGAGCAGAGCAGATTTAGATTGGTTATCAGGAACAGTTCTTTCCTATGAGGATGGTGGAACAATGGAACACGTTGCCAGGGGAGGTGGTTGAGGCCCCATCCCTGGAGATATTGAAGGTGAGCCTTGGCAAGGGCCTGGGCAGCCTGATCCAGTTGGGGATGTCCCTGATGACTGCTGGGAGGTCAGGCTGGATGACCTTTGGAGGTCCTTCTGGCCTGGATCATTCTACGATTCTATGATTCGAGTCTTGTCTGATAAAGAGCTGCATCATTCACCATCAAAACTCTTACCACTCCATAGTGACCCTCAGCTGGAATATATTCGGCCGTGATCAGATTCTTGCGAAGGAGGGGGAGAACAATAGCTAGGCTGGCTTGTTGGCTTCCTGGAGCCAGGGATGCAGGAATGGACTGACATTAGTAGCCACCAATCAGATTGTCCCGTTGGCTTCACTCGTGGTGATTGCTGAGATCCTGGGAAGCATTGTGAGCTTTTGGCAGCAGTACTCAGGATAGAGTCGCCATGGTGTAGGGGAAAAAAGGGTGTGGGTAGAGAGCTGCAGGATTCTGACTGTGGAACATCTTCCTTATGAGGGAGCTGGGCTCTTTAGCTTGGAGGAACCTGAGAGGTGACCTCATTCCTGTTGATAAAGATGTGCAGGGTGAGTGCCAAGAGGCTGGAGCCAGGCTCTGCTGGGTGATGCTCAATGACAGCACAAGGGGCAATGGTGGAAGTTGAGGCAGAGGAAGTTCCATGGAAGCAGGAGGAAATTTTTTTTCCCTGTGAGGGTGACAGAACACTGGAAGAGGCTGCCCAGGGGGTTGTGGAGTCTCCCTCTCTGGAGATACTCAGGACCCACCTGGATGCATTCCTGATCCTGCTCTGGCAGGGGGCTTAGACTGGATGAGCTTTTGAGGTCCCTTCCAACCCCTAACATTCTGTGATGCTGTGAAAAATCACATCTAAGCTTGGGATGCAGGAACAGTTGGGTAATTGCTAATGTGTACTCTGTTGTGTTTTTGTGTGGAGAGAGGAGATACTAAGGGAGGCTGGGAAAGGCAAACTTTGCACTGATGAGTAGCCTTTCTGAAGTGTTTCTGTGTGACTGGGCTGAAGACTCAGATCTTTTTGGAGTGCTTTTTGGTATATATAAAAATCTAACCTTTTTTTTCCCCCTCTCTAATTGTTGTCAAATAACTGTGCAAAAAAGAATTGCCAAGAGACAGACATCTGCTCATCCGTAGCAAGAGAAACCCAGAGAGAATATTTAAATCCTGCCAGCACATCTTTGAACATGCAGTGCCTTTGGGAGAGGGGAAAAAAAGTATTGCTCTTGCAGTTGCACCACGTTGACAGGCCTGGGATTGCTCTAGGAGCTTGGGCACGGGCTAAGAAGCGACGTGCCACACGTTCCCAGAACAAGTGATGTCTCAAACCACAGCGAATCAACAGATCAATGATTTTATTATCCACCCTAAAATTTCTCCAAGATGCAACAGCAACAACCACCACCCAACATTTCTATTAATATCTGTCTTGGGTTTTTTTCAGGCAGCACTTAACTGCTGAGCCATCCCAGAAAATGCATTCGCTCGTACACCATTAGCTTCAGCATGGGGGGCGGGGGAAGATGTGACAAATACTTTATGTCTTTTCTATAATCGTCTCAAAAGGGTGTGAAAAGTCTTCCTGCTCAGATTGCAAGGGTAAAAACCTGAAATGCAGGATGGGTGCTGCTTTTCAGCAGCAAATGTTTGTCCTATTTTTGCAAACACAGATGAATCGATTGCCGTCTGGTTTTTCACCTAAGCCCTTCTTAACGCTGGCAGGCCTCTGCCTCTTCTATCTTTAGCTGGTAGGTGGAGTTTTGCTTCCCAGGATGCATCCACCTAAAAGGCCAAGATTTAGAAATCACACACATGAAATCACACACTGGAAAAAAAGGCCTTCAGGTGGCGGTATTTGAAAATCCTGGTGTGTAATGCTGGTGTATTTTAGGTCCTGTGGCAGTTTTAGGCTGATGCCTGGGAAAATTCTCCACAACTTGAGGAGAATAGAATAAAATAGAATAGAATAGAATAGAAGAATAGAATAGAATAGAATAGAATGGAATGGAATGGAATGGAATGGAATGGAACAGAATGGAATGGATAGATAGAATGGAATGAATGAATGGATGGAATGGAAATGGAATGAAAATGGAATGGAACAGAATAGCATAGCATAGCATAGCATAGCATAGAATAGAATAGAATTAAACAGGTTGGAAGAGACCTTCAAGATCATCGCATCCAACCTGTCATCCAACACCAGCTAATCAACTAAACCATGGCACCAAGCACCCCATCAAGTCTCCTATTGAACACCTCCAGTGATGGTGACTCCACTACCTCCCTGGGCAGCCCATTCCAATGGGCAATCACTCTCTCTGTGTAGAACTTCTTCCTAACCTCCAGCCTAAACCTCCCCTGGTGCAGCTTGAGACTGTGTCCTCTTGTTCTGGTGCTGGTTGCCTGGGAGAAGAGACCAACCCCCACCTGGCTACAACCACCCTTCAGGTAGTTGTACAGAGCAATAAGGTCACCCCTGAGCCTCTTCTTCTCCAAGCTAAGCAACCCCAGCTCCCTCAGCATCTCCTCACAGGGCTGTGCTCAAGGCCTCTCCCCAGCCTTGTTGCCCTTCTCTGGACATGTCCAAGAGTCTCAATGTCCTTCATAAACTGAGGGGCCCAGAACTGGACACAGGACTCAAAGTGTGGCCTAACCAGTGCAGAGTACAGGGGCAGAATGACCTCCCTGCTCCTGCTGGCCACACTGTTCCTGATCCAGGCCAGGATGCCATTGGCCTTCTTGGCCACCTGGGCACACTGCTGGCCCATGTTCATCCTACAATCAACCAGTACCCCCAGGTCCCTTTCTGTTTGGCAGCTCTCCAGCCACTCTGACCCCAGCCTGTATCATTGCATTTCATATTTCTAGATTGCAGTTTTGCTTGTAAATAGAGCTTCATTTGCTTTCCAGCTGAGCAGGTCCGGAAATTTTATTTGGGGGGGTGATTTCAACCCACCACAGATCCCTTGGGTAATGTTATTTTAACTAAGTCCTTAAATTTCAACCTGACTGGAAAGGTGCTAAAAGTAATTCATCAAGGAACAAATGAATCCTTGTGTCGTCACATTGTGGTGGCTTGGCCCTGGCTGGGGGCCAAATGCCCACCCAAGCCATTTAGTCACATCCCACTGTGGCTGATGGAATTTCAGCAGAGTGAAGGTGATTATAGCGACACTTTCATACAGCACATCCATGCCAGTCATTCAGTGAAGGTGATTATAGCAGCATCTTGATATGGCACATCCCTGCCAGTCATTCACTCTGGTAGGTTGGAGCATTTACATAACCAGGATTGAATTTTCAGCTGTTTACTACTGAATTGTTACTTGTGTCATTAAACCCAAGGTACTAAGAATGCAACACTTATTCTTCATGTGAATTGTAGAGGATTTCTCTCTTTGCTCTGCGGCCTGTCACTAGTGGTGTGCCCCAGGGATCAGTGCTGGGCCCCATGCTCTTCAACATCTTTATTGATGATCTGGATGAGGGCATCGAGTCCATCATCAGTAAATTTGCAGATGACACCAAGCTGGGGGCAGGAGTTGATCTGCTGGAGGGCAGAGAGGCTTTGCAGAGGGACCTCGACAGGCTGGACAGATGGGCAGAGGCCAAGGGCAGGAGATTGAACACATCCAAGTGCCGGGTTCTGCACATTGGCCACAGCAACCCCAGGCAGTGCTACAGGCTGGGGTCAGAGTGGCTGGAGAGCTGCCAAACAGAGAGGGACCTGGGGGTGCTGGTTGATGGTAGGCTGAACATGAGCCTGCAGTGTGCCCAGGCAGCCAAGAGGGCCAATGGCATCCTGGCCTGGATCAGGAACAGTGTGGCCAGCAGGAGCAGGGAGGTCATTCTGCCCCTGTACACTGCACTGGTTAGGCCCCACCTCGAGTCCTGTGTCCAGTTCTGGGCCCCTCAGTTTAGGAAGGATGTTGACTTGCTGGAAGGTGTCCAGAGAAGGGCAACGAAGTTGGTGAGGGGTTTGGAACACAGCCCTGTGAGGAGAGGCTGAGGGAGCTGGGGTTGCTTAGCCTGGAGGAGGAGACTCAGGGGTGACCTTCTTGCTCTCTACAACTACCTGAAGGGAGGTTGTAGCCAGGCAGAGGTTGGTCTCCTTCCTCAGGCATCCAGTACCAGAACAAGAGGACACAGTCTCAGGCTGCACCAGGGGAGGTTTAGGCTGGATGTTAGGAAGAAGTTCTACACAGAGAGAGTGATTGCCCATTGGAATGGGCTGCCCGGGGAGGTGGTGGAGTCACCTTCATTGGAGGTGTTCAGGAGGAGACTTGATGGGGTGCTTGGTGCCATGGTTTAGTTGTTTGGGTGGGTTGGATTGGTTGATGGGTTGGATGCGATGATCTTGAAGGTCCCTTCAACCTGGTGTATTGTACTGTAGTGTATTGTTTTGACCTCTGTAGTTTGCCTATTGATTTCTCTTCCTGTTTCATAAAGCTTGATTCCTTTGCTGAGGTACTGCTGGGTTTGAATCTTTACTTTTTGAGTATATTTCAAGGTAGAAAACCAGCAAAGCATACAGGAAGATGCCATTTTATTTACTGATTTATAGAATCATAGAATTGTCAGGGTTAGAAGGGACTTCAAGGATCAGCCAGTTCCAACCCCCCTGCCATGGGCAGGGACACCTCACACTATAGCAGGTTGCTCACAGCCACATCCAGCCTGGCCTTAAAAACCTCCAGGGATGAGGCTTCCACTGCCTCCCTGTGCAGCCTCTTCCAGTGTCTCACCACCCTCATGGGGAAGAACTTCTTCCTAACATCCAATCTGAATCTCCCCATTTCTAGTTTTGCTCCATTCCCCCCAGTCCTATCACTCGCTGACACCCTAAAAAGTCTTGCATTAGGTTGGTTTAGCACATCACTTAAGGGCTTTAATCACAAGGAAACGAGTGGTCTGAGTCCCACTGGGGACTATGTATATTAAAACAAAGCACAGTGAAGCAGTCTGATAATGAACTGGAGTGCTCACCATCTGGCAGGACTGGGCTGTGCTAAAGATACTGCGGCTACCAGGTTGAAAATTTGGCAAAGGATGGTCATCTGGGGTCAGTAATTTATCTCCTTCGTGGAAAGAAGCAGTGGGAATGTGGCTGACCTCTTAGTTTTCGCTGAAACTGTAGTAGCAGCCCAAAATGTTGTGGTTTTTTTCCTGCAAGTCTGAAAATAAGTGAAACTAAAACTTTTGCAATGTCCCTTTTAAATAACAGAGTTCAGTGAGGTAATTTGTGTTCTTGCCCACCTCCAGAGTGTGCCCTGTGTTGAGTCAAATGTTCAGGTGACTCTGTTCCAACCTGGTGTATGGTATTGTATTGTATTGTATTGTATTGTATTGTATTGTATTGTACTGTATAAGCAAAGCCTGCACAAATCTTCCTGGTTTACCTCTTTCCTCCATTTCCCTGCACCCTTGCCCCTTGCTAATAGCATAATGGCTTTGGGAACAGTGGGAATGCATTGTGTGCAGAGACCAATGAAGCCTGACTTGCAAGTACCTCGATTCCAGATCAGCATTCAGTCAGTTGGCAAATGGCAGCATGATGGTAAAGGAAGAATTCTTTGGCTTTCAGATCACAGGGTCACAGGCTCACAGGATGTTAGGGTTTGGAAGGGACCTCTGGAGATCTTCAGGTCAAACCCCCTTGCCAGAGCAGGACCAGAGAAGGGCAACAAAGTTGGTGAGGGGTTTGGAACACAAGCCCTATGAGGAGAGACTGAGGGAGCTGGGGTTGCTTAGCCTGGAGAAGAGGAGACTCAGCGGTGACCTTCTTGCTCTCTACAACCACCTTAAGGGAGGTTGTAGATAGGCAGAGGTTGGTCTCTTCTCCCAGGCAACCAGCACCAGAACAAGAGGACACAGTCTCAGGCTGCACCAGGGCAGGTTTAGGCTGGAGGTTAGGAAGAAGTTCTATACAGAGAGAGTGATTGCCCATTGGAATGGGCTGCCCGTGGAGGTGGTGGAGTCACAGTCACTGGGGGTGTTCAGGAGGGGACTAGATAGGGTGCTTGGTTGCATGGTTTAGTTGATTTGGTGGTGTTGGATGGTAGGTTGGATCTGATGATCTTGAAGGTCTCTTCCAACCTGGTCTGGTCTATTCTATGCTATTCTATTCTGTTCTATTCTATTCTATTCTATTCTATTCTATTCTATTCTATTCTATTCTATAGAATCCAGCACAGGTCACACAGGAACACATCCAGACAGGGCTGGAAAGTCTCCAGAGAAGGAGACTCCACAACCTCTCTGGGCAGCCTGTTCCAGTGCTCTGGGACCCCCCACAGTGAAGAAGTTCCTCCTCATGTTGAGGTGGAACCTCCTGTGCTGTAGTTTATATCCTTATATCCTTATATCCATTGCCCCTTGTCCTATCCCAGGGTGCAAGTGAGCATAGCCTGTCCCCTCCCTCTTGACCCCCAGCCCTCAGATATTGATAGACATTGATCAGATCCCCTCTCAGTGTTCTCCTCTCCAGCCCCAGGTCTCCCAACCTTTCATCATCAGCCAGTGCTCCAGTCCATCTTACTAGCCCTCCCTTGGACTCTCTCCAGTAGATCCCTGCCCCTGAAAACAAGGGAAGTGTTAGCTGATGCTGCTGTTACTGCCCTGTCCAAGACTGCTTCGCCACAAAGGTCCTTTGTTGAAATCACTCTTATGGTAATTGTGAATTGCTGGCATGCCTAAATGGCAAGGCAGGCAAGCGGCAGCACTGTTGGTCTGGTGGTTAGAGCCTCTGTGGTTCATTCTGCCTTTGTAGTTTCTAACTGAGGCTGTTTTTAATTTTCAATTAACACACTTTAGTTCCATTAAACTTTATCATGAACTGCTTATATCTGCTATTATTAAGTGCATTCAATGTTTGCAGTGCAAAGGGATGGTCAGTGTCTGCCCCTGTTGTCAATGGTGTTTTGTACAGCGTGCCATTGGTGCGGTGGGTGTAGATGATGAACACATTTTGGGAGGAAAATGTCTGTGACTGAACCTGGACAGTGGACGTTACTTGAAGTGAACGCAAAGGAGTTTCACTGACATTAAGATCAACAGACAACAGGTGTTTCATATTGTGAAAAGGTAATTTACACAAGGTGAGGTTCATGCCACATAAAAACAATTTCTTCTCTCCTAAAGAGACAAGAAATAATCATTGATGTAAGTCAAAGTCTGTAATGCTTGTGGGAGAGTGGTCCAGGTGAAAGAAGATTATTGTGTACAGCATAAGCTATAATAAAACCTGTCAGCTCGTCAGCCCTTCTGTCTAAGGTCTAGAGAGGATTAAAAGGATATTGAACGACATGTAACAGCTGTCTCCTGTGTGAAAGGGATCACTACTGTGGTGAACATAAATGTACTTATTACAAAAGCTCCATGAGGCTAGGCATGGCTGAGCCACAAGTGGTTGGCTTGGCAGACAAAGTGCTTCTCACAAGGACAGCCAAGTGATCAGTCCCACTCAGCATGGGGTTATGGAGGACAGGTCCTGCCTGACCAACCTGATCTCCTTCTATGCCAAGATGCCCTGCCCAGTGGATGAGGGAAAAGCTGTGGATGTTGTTTACCTCGACTTCCATAGGGCCCTTGACATGATTTCTCATGGCTTCCTCATAAAACCCTGGCAGCTCATGGTTTAGATGGGCCCAGGCTCTGCTGGGGTCAGCATTGGCTGGCTGGGTCCAGAGAGCAGTAGTCAGTGGAGTTAAATCCACCTGGAGGCCAGTCACAGGTGGTGTTCCCCCAGGCTCAGTATTGGGACCAGCCCTGCTCAATTTCTTTATCAATGGCTTGGATGAGGCCACACCTTGAGTGCTGTGCTCAGTGTTGGACACCACAGCACAGGAAGGACATCGAGGAGCTGGAGCAGGCACAGAGAAGGGAAACTGAGCTGGTGAGGGGCTGACGAACCAGGCTGTGAGGAGAGGCTGAGGGAGGTGGGACTGGTTAGTCTACAAAAGAGGAGGCTGAGGGGAGACCTCATTGCTTTCTGCAACTACCTGAAAGGAGGGTGTAGAGAGGTAGGCAGTGGTCTCTTCTCACAAGTAACCAACAATGGAACAACAGGAATGGCCCCAAGTTGTGCCAGGGGAGGGTTAGGCTGGACATTAGGAAACATTTTTTCATGGAAAGGGTTGGGAGGCACTGGAACAGCTGCCCAGGGAGGTGGTGGAGTCACCATCCCTGGAGGTGTGTAAAAACCATCCAGACCTGGTGCAGGGACAGGCTGGGTGCAGTGAGCTGGCTGGGCGGGGTGGGCTTGGAGGGCCTTTCCCACCTGGATGGTGCTGTGTGTGACTTGAAAGCACACAGTCCGAGTTCTAGATAGCTGGTATCAAAGTCTTATTGACCACTGTGCCCAGGTGGCTAAGAAGACCAATGGCATCCTGGCCTGTATCAGGAATGGTGTGGCCAGCAGAAGCAGGGAAGTCATTCTGCCCTGTACTCAGCATTGGTTAGGCCACAGCTTGAGTCCTGTGTCCACTTCTGGGCCCCGCAGTTTAAAAAGGACATTGAGACTCTTGAACGTGTCCAGAGAAGGGCAACAAAGCTGAGGAGAGGCTTGAGGGAGCTGGGGTTGCTTAGCCTGGAGAAGAGGAGGCACAGGGGAGACCTTATTGCTGTCTATACCTACCTGAAGGGTGGTTGTAGCCAGGAGGGGCTGGTCTCTTCTCACAGGCAGGCAAACAGGACCAGAACAAGAGGACACAGTCTCAAGCTGCACCAGGGGCGGTTTAGGCTGGAGGTGAGGAGAAAGTTCTTCACTGAGAGAGTTTTAGCCATTGGAATGTGCTGCCCAGGGAGGTGGTGGAGTCACCATCCCTGGAGGTGTTCAAGAGGGGATTGGATGTGGCACTTGGTGCCATGTTTAGTAGTCATGAGGTCTGTGGTGACAGGTTGGACTCGATGATCTTTGAGGTCTTTTCCAACCTTACTGGTTCTATGATTCTATGACTGTGTGTAATTTGCCCTACTGGAATAGGGGATCATAGAATCATAGATTTGTCAGGGTTGGAAGGGACTTTGCCCTAATAAGCAGCAAACTGTATTGTGTTCCTAAGGTGCTGGGGAAAGAGTAGGTAGTGTGAAATGTAATCAGTGTTTACACTTGCAAACTGACTTCTCACTATTGGTCTTGGAACTACAAACTCTTTAAGGTTTAAAGAAAACTGTTGTTGACAGTAATGAAAATTGTAACTAGATTTTGTTCTGACATAGTTTAATGAATTTTGAATATTGATTAATACCTTTGAAACACAGCAGTCTCATAATGCTTCAAAGATAGAAGAAAAAGGGAACAATGCCACAGATCAATACTTCTGCATACCTGTGTATAATTTTATATAATTGAAAAAATGAAAAGGAGTTCCTTCAGGTCTGAAGTGAATGGGAGGCAATAGACTGCCCAATACAGCCTGAAGTGGAAGGTGTCCCTCATCCCTGGAGGTTTAAGGCCAGGCTGGATGTGGCTGTGAGCAACTGCTGTAGTGTGAGGTGTCCCTGCCCATGGCAGGGGGGTTGGAACTGGCTGATCCTTGAGGTCCCTTCCAACCCTGACAACTCTGTGATCCTTTAGTCAGAGGGTG
>JAAWVA010000278.1:0-24571 GCA_015227895.2 Colaptes auratus
AATAACCTCTTCATCACAAGTACTGCAGGTGGGGTCTCACCAGAGTGGAGTAGAGGGGGAGACCATCTCCCTTAACTTGCTGGCTATGCTTCTCTTGATGCAGTCCAGGATGTGATGGCTTTCTGGGCTGCAAGTGCACATTGAGAGCTCATGTGGCTTCTCCTCCACCAGCACCCCCAGGTCCTTTTCTTCAGGGCTGTTCTCAAGCCAGTCACTGCCCAGCCAATATCGGTGCCTGAGATTGTCCTGACCCATATGCAGGACCGTGAACTTGGTCTTGTTGAACCGCATGAAGTGTCATGGCCCCATCTCTCCAGCCTGTCAAGGTCCCTCTGGATGGATCCCTTCCCTCCAGCATGTCTGCTGCACCACACAGTTTGGTGTCATCAGCAAACCTGCTGAGGGTGCACAATACCACTGTCCATGGCACCCACAAAGATGTTGAAAAAAGCCTGGTCCCAGTACTGATCCCTGAGGGATTCCGCTTGTCCCTGGCCTCCACTGGGACATGGACCCATTGACAGCCACCCTTTGGGTGCAGCCATCAAGCCAGTTCTGTATCCACTGAATGCTCCATCCATGGAACCTATCCTGCACCAGCTTGGAGACCAGGATGTGGTGCAGGACAGTGTTGAATACTTTGCTCAGGTCCAGGTAAATGACATCAGTTGCTCAGCCTTCATCTACTGATGTTGTGGCCTGTCATAGAAGGCCACCAGGTTTGTCACAGCCCCAGTCAACATGAACAAAGCAATAACTTCCTAGTGTCCTCTGGCAACTAGAAGTCTATTCAGAGATCTCTTCAAAGAAAAGTATTACCTGCTCAGTGCTCAGAAAATGATGCTAACCATTGTGCTCTGCTATACTCATTGCTGGTTATTGTTATGGTGACTCCTGTCCAAGGCAGCTTTTAAAATGTTTACCAAGATAACCGTATCTTTTCCCTTCAATTTCCTCACCTGCTGGTAAGTCCTTTTTCCCAAGTCTTTACTCACCTTATTTCAATTTTTCTCAGTTCAGGCATTTGTCAAGCTGGAGGTTTCCATACAGATAACGTGAAGTCATTCAGATCCTCTGTTGGATTTCGGTTAGCTGTTCACAGAATCACAGAATGTTAGGGTTGGAAAGGACCTTGAAACATCATCTAGTCCAACCCTTCTGCCAGAACAGGATCGCCAGAACAGGATCACCTAGAGTAGATCACACAGGAATACATCTAGGCAGGTTTTGTCTATCTCCAGAGAGGCAGAATCCACATACACCCCTGTTCCAGTCTTCTGTCACCTGCTGTTGGCACCTAGGGATACTACTTTTTTTCTGCCGTGGGATAACAGTTACAAATATGTTTACATTTTATTTTGATAAGGCATTATTTAATACCAGATGCTTTAAACATTTCAAGAAATGGGTGCTCTGGGTACAAAATAACATGGTACTAATTTGTCAAGGGCTACAACACAGAAAGATGAGTAGTGAGATCTGTTGGATTTGCTGGAGCAGCAAGGTATGGAGCATCTTGGCCTTGTGTCTGCTTCATTGTGCTAGTCACGTACTGTGTAGGACTCGGCACAGTAAAACCCTCTGCCTCATATACTATGGATAATGAAGAGAAGATAACCAAAAGTCACTTATATGGCTTTTCGTACAAATACTTTTATTGTCAAGATTCTGGGCAACAACTTTCCTATTTGGTGTTGAAATTCATTCTTTACAATTTAACCTTTACCATCTACTTAAGATTACTTAGTTGCAAAAAACATATGATCGCATCGTGGCAACCCTCTACCTCTTTAAGTTTTCAGAGATAGTGAATCAGACTATTCCAGCTATGACTCTAATCATTGGTGAAACTGCACCAAGACGAATTTTACCAACAGCATTTTGGAAAAACTGGAAGCAGAGAATCATAGAATCAATAAGTTTGAAAAGACCTCAGAGATCATCAAGTCCAACCTATCACCCAACACCTCATGACTAACTAAACCATGGCTTCAAGTGCCACATCCAATCCCCTCTTGAAGACTTCCAGGGACAGTGACTCCACCACCTCCCTGGGCAGCACATTCCAATGGCCAACTCTTTCTGGGAAGAACTTTCTCCTCACCTCCAGCCTAAACCTCCCCTGGCACAGCTTGAGACTGTGTCCTCTTGTTCTGGTGCTGGTTGCCTGGGAGAAACGACCAACCCCCTCCTGGCTACAACCTCCCTTCAGGTAGTTGTAGACAGTGATAAGGTGTCCCCTGAACATCCCTTCTCCAGGCTAAGCAACCCCAGCTCCCTCAGCGTCTCCTCATAGGGCTGTGCTCCAGACCCCTCCCCAGCCTCATTGCCCTTCTCTGGACACATTCAAGTGTCTCAATGTCCTTAAATTGAGGGTCCCAGAACTGGACACAGCACTCAAAGTGTGGCCTAACCAGTGTTGAGTACAGGGGCACAATGACTTCCCTGCTCCTGCTGGACACACTATTTCTGATTGTGGTGGGTTGGAAGGCAGATGCTCCCTTGCCTCACACCAGGGCAGAAAAAGAGACTCACACAAATGGAGTGCAGAAGTGGTGGAAAGTTTAAATGAAAAGCAATGAGTGTTGTACAGAGAACCACAAGCACAGTGACAAAAGAAGATCCCAAAGCATACCCAGAAAGCTCCCAGCATTTCCCTTCTCCCTACCTGAGGGTACACCCACAACCTCCAGGGCTCTTTCTTACCCCCCTCCACTCTTAGGCTATTCTCAGCTGGCCAGATCTGAGATTGCCCTTCCCCCTTCTCCTCCTGGCATTCTCCTAGCCAGGCCTAAGAGGCCTTGAGGTAACTCCCCTTCCAGTACCAGATAGGGAGCATCTCCCATGGGAACGGCGAGGGAAGAAAGAGGAAATGTGAGACCTTGCAGCTGGATTTATAGGGAGCAGGACATTAATGGGTATGAAATATGCAGCTTCCTGTGTCCACCCACTGGGCTGGACACCCAGGGCACCAGAGGTGCACTCCATATGGCAGCAGCAGGAGGCACCCAGCCCAAACTGCCACACTGATACAGACCAGGATGCCATTGGCCTTCTTGGCCACATGGGCACACTGCTGGCTTGCAACATGCACCTACTTCATGCTCCTGTCTTCAGGGCAATTAGCTTCTTTTGTTCTAGCAACATCGTGTTTGAGTCACAGATCTCTGCCACAGCACAGCAGTGCTCTCTCCCTCTCTCTCACTTCCTCTAATTTGGATTCTACCTTTTGGATTGTTCCTGCCCTTTGGATTACCAGTTGGAACTCAGAGCATCACTTCATCCGGCAAAGGTTTTGGTGATTAACAGCTCAGTGGTTCATGAGTAACTTACACTAATTTACCTGCTTATTCCTAAGGTTTATAGCCTGTTTACCTGTTGCTTAGTTCTGTGGTGAACCCGAGGGGGTCTATCTCGCCACCCTAGGTGGCATTGTCATTTGTTTTCATGCTGATAAGAGTTTTCAGTTTGTTTCTCTGTATTCCAAGTTCTAATTTTCCTAGACTGTTATTCCACTGTTTATATCATCCTGTTGTGTGTAATCAACCTATCATCGACAGGGCAAACATATCAAATTAGCTCAGAAAATACTTTTTAATATCTAATAAATCATATCCATATTTTATCACATTTCCAGCTTATAAATTGATCATAAACTATATCAGCCACTATTAGGCATCCCTGGAGCCTTCTCTTCTCCAGGCCTAGCTCTCTCAGCCTGTCCTTGTAGTAGAGGTGTTCTAGCCCTCTGATCATCTTTGTGATCCTCCTCTGGACCTGCTCTATCAGGTCCATGTCCTTCCTGTGTCAAGGGTTCCAGGGCTGGATGTAGTATCCAGTATACTCACCTACACATAGAGCCTGTCCTATAGCCTGATTTAGGATATCATAATCTGCCTGCTGATATAGGTCAGTACTCTGAAATAGTAATCAGCAAGACTAGTGGTACTGTCAAAACAAGTTTTACAGAATTGTGTTAATAATAGAAATTTATAGGCTTTGATGCAATCACTGTCTTATTTGCATCAAAACAGCAAGTGAGTTTTCTATAAACTTCTGACAGAGGAGAAGACCTTATTTAGCAATCTGGACATGTCACATCAGACAAGTATCAGAACAATGCATGAATTCAATTTCAGTAAATACTGCCTCACTAATAGCATATTTTCAGTGACATATATGAACTAAACTTCATATTACTATAGTCTGGAATGACACCTCACAAGTACACTCCTTGCATGGTCTTAAAAGTTTTCCATGAAAAGGGACCACTTGATTTCTGTATTGAAATCTGACATTTAGACTATGTGGGAATGCATAGTAAAGACAATGAGCCAAATAACGCCAATGTTATTTACACACCCTCCTGTTTATTAGAAGTATGATTATGTAAGCAGTGATGCTAATGCATAATTTCTACTTGTCCACTCATGCATGAACTTGGACATCACTGTGGCTTGGGAGTTGCTGCCTTCAAAGAAATACTCAGAGAACTGGCCACTTAGTACATTAGCTTTCTGTAACACAATTATTAAAATCATTGAAACCGATACAATGAACTTCAGTGCATCAAGTCTGTAAACAAGGTAAGAGACCAGTTTTAGGCATCTTAATTCTGAAGTAGCTTGGTCTTGTTCATATTTTTTATTCCAGTAGGTAATTCACATCATTTGATTACAACGTGGTCTGCTTTGACAGGCTATGAATATGCCTGCTTTTAGAGAGCTCCATGGGTATCAGTCATTATTGACACCATCTCTTTACTTCAGTGCTAACATTTCCAATTTGTTCTCGTTAAAGGCAAATGCTGAAGAGAAATTCAAGCAGCTCTGATGGATGAAATAATTTTTGCCTGGACACAAAGATTTTTTTACATTTTTGTTTCTTCTCTTATACTTTGTGCAAAAATGCAAGGCTCTCATGCACCTGAAGGTAAAATAACTTCTCTATGAAGTGAAACAGAAGCATCTTAATTTTTGGAACAGAGAGTATATATTTGGCTTCCTATAATCAAAGGTGTCATGCTTGATAGAATAAATATATATATTGCAGTGCCTTACTATGTGGATAGTTATATGTTCTTCCTGAAAAATAAGAAATTAAATGGGGAATGAAACATATAAAATGTGATTGTATTTCTATAGTGTGTTAGTTATTAGCTGACAGAGTTTTTAAGGAAGTAATATATGAACACCTATTTAAAGTAGGAACAAGAACAGCACAAGGGATTTTTATCACCATCTCCAAGAGTTCTTTAGGAGAATTAGACTAAAATGTATTCAATTATGTTCTGTTTAAAATATGCTGAATGCACTGGAACCTAAATATTTTGAAAATATGATCTGTGAAGTGTCAATGCAGTAGGAATTGTACAGATACAGCTGTTATTATCATTTTCTATTTTGATGAGTCAGATATTTGATGACATGATGTCATTCAAAATAATTTTCTTAAAGAAAATTAATTACCTGCTTACAAAGGACCAGAAAAAGACCACAAAAATATTGGCACACATGCAGTGTCCATTTAAACTTCATTTCAGTTTCCTTTTGAAGTGTATTTTGAAGTGTAACACTGACTGAAAGAATACAGGAAATCAAGCATTTATAGCATTTTAAAATAATTCCTTAATACTTCAAGGATGAACTAATGTTAAGGAACTTGCACAGTTCAAAATCTTAATATTAAATCAAAATAAAAGTGAAGAGGCTTCTATTTTTATCTCATAAATTGTACTGGCATTTTGTAATTGTGGAAAACTGTCGTGGTTTGGGAGAGCAATTCTCCCACCACAGGCAGAAATAACGACTCTGACAAACGGATTGCAAAAGTGATGGAAAGTTTAAACAGAAAGCAGTGAATGTGTACAGAGAGCCAGAAGCAGTGACAAAAGAAACCCCAAAGCAGACCCAGAAACATCCATCCCCACCTGAGGGTGCACCCAAGACCCCCAAGGCTCCTTCTTCCCCCACCCCCGCCACTGCTAGGCTAGTCTCAGCTGGCCAGACCTGAGACCACCCATCCCCCCGTGGCCTTGGGCCTAGCCCCAGTTACCAGGTGCCGGCGAAGGGAAAAAAGAGGAAGTGCCAGACCCCGCCCTGGATTTTATAGCAATGCAGAGGATTATGGTAGGAGATACCTGGTTTCCTGTGTCCACCCACTGGCTGGACTGCTGGACACAGGAAGCACTCCACGTAGCGGAGGGCACCCAGCCCAAACCACCACAAAAACACGGTCACAAATATATAAAACGGAAAGTGCTATACGTGGAGCAAGATGGAAATACTGCAAGTGGATGTAAGCCAACGATTTCATCTGCAACAATAAATAAATGTAGTAGTTAAAAACAATTACTGTTCTTTGATCAGGAAAATTCAGAATTTGCAGGAGATCTAAGGAAATTTGGAGTCATCAAAAAGACCACAAAAAGAGCAGTGAAATGTCAGCTTTTGTTCTGTAACTCTGTCCCTGACACAGGTTGTGGGTTTAGTCCAGTCATTTATGTTTTCCTGGGATAGAAATTAGTTTTATTTGATTCAAATGGAAATTACATTTGTTTACTCTGTAGAAGTTTTCTAGTTAAAGGCTCTCTGCTCTTGGGAAAACTGAAAAAGGCTGACAATGAATGATTAGGATACTGAGCTGCAATTCTGGACATTTGATTTTTAGATCTATCTTTGCATCTCTTACACCACCTTTGTTTTTTTCACCTCTTTCTGCCATTTAGCTCTACCACTGGGGGAGGGGAGGGAGTTATCCTCAAAAGCTTTGCTGGCATTATTATAAGAACTAGAACAGAAAGAAAGAATGCAGGAAAAATTAATGATAACTGCTACATGCAGATTTTCATCTTGTGAAGTTATGAGGCCTGAAAAATAGGCCTGAACCCAAAGCTGATACATCTCATCGTGTAACATACACGAGAATATTGCCATTTACAACAGGACTCAAGGAGTGTTCCTTGTTAGGGGGTAATTCTACCTGCTGTGGAGGTACAGTTCTGCCAAAGGTGGGATTTCCCCTCTAGGCTGATGAAAGAAAATTAAGCAATATAAGCAAAATTTTCTCATTCCTATTTAATGTAGCTCATATTCGTTGAAATGTGCTAGAGTGCTTTTATAATCTGCTAGACCTGCTGTGATGGTAACCAAAAGAAAAGAAACAGGGCTAAATTTCTCACTGAAAGGCTAATGGCTGCTTTGTCAAGCAACTCATCTGTGGCTGTGGGAGGATGCTTGTCCATGAGTTCAGCTAAATGGAAATGAACAAAAAACTTGCATTGACTCTTAAAACTGTTTGACAGCTCAATCTAAGGCAAGACAGCCTGTTGGAAGCAGATCTAAGAGTCTAAAGCTGTAATTCATTTTATGTTTCTCTGACGTCTTCTGTTAAAGGCATCTGGTCTCTGCTTGGCATACTGATGAAATTAAATATGAGTATCCAGAACAGAATATGTCACTTACCTAATCAAGGCTAGGGAAAGGCTGCTTTTAAAAGAGCATCTTCTGGAGGTTAGATATGTTGAACACAGCACCAGCATTGAATAGAAAGAGATGTTTGGGGTTTTTTCTGTTGATATAGCTCTCAGTGTATCTCTTTCAGTTAAGGTTTTATTATTGTTCTTTCTTCACATTAAGGTATTTTATGTCACTGTTGTAAAATTTGGCATGTTTCTCCAAACAACTGTTTAAATCAGATGCCATTCAAATCTTCCAGGCATTGTAGACGATATTAGATGGTTTGTAATATCCAAATCTCTTCGGCACAAAGCCCAGTGATATGGAAGCAGGTCATCTCTTTACATACTCATCTGGGTTGGAAAGCTGAATAATTTATTTGTGGTACATAATTTTTTGGCTGAATAGATACACACCTTATTTAATCAAACAGAGCTGTAAGTACGTTAGTCCAGGCTGGCTTTTCCTGCAGGTCCCTGTACTGAGTACAATATTGCACTCTGTGGGCATGCAAAATCATTTCACAGCTATTCCAACATCAAAATTATCTGGGCAATTAAATTATATTTATTAAAGATACATATCCCTCATTAGGTTGAATTCTCATGGCAGGTTAAATGTAATAGGAATTACAGGCTGAAGATCCAAATTCCTAAATAAAGTATTTTTTAAAATTGAAAGTATTATCCTGCTTTCACAATGGGCAAACGAAACACATGTTTTCTAGAGAAAGAGCCACAAAATTGGTATTCTGAGGAGAGCTTTTCTTATTTATCACGTTACTTACTGCATTATTTATTTAATTCAAGCATCAATAAATAAATTCTATAGTACAATAAGAATCTATGACCTGCAGTTCAGATGAGCTACATTTAGACGATGCTACTGTGTCTAAGTGATGTGAGTAAGCCTGATAATGATCTCTATACTACAACACTCTGAAGTTTCTTAATGCAAGAATTCTAGGTGTTTTTCAAGCAATGAATATGGGAAACTTGCCACCTCAGAGCAGTCATCAAACTCACCAAGCACAGGCTGACAAGAATTCCATAAAAAAATATGCAACAAGCAACACTAGAAACCAGCTATCGTTCAAAACTACAGATAATCTCTGATTTCTCTCTTTTCCTTTCTGCAGAAGCAGTACAGTATCACAGTATCACAGTATCACCAAGGTTGGAGAGACCTCGTAGATCATCGAGTCCAACCTGTCACCACAGACCCCATGACTAGACCATGGCACCAAGTGCCACGTCCAATCCCCTCTTGAACACCTCCAGGGACAGTGACTCCACCACCTCCCCGGCAGCCCATTCCAATGGCGAATCACTCTCTCGGTGAAGAACTTTCTCCTCACCTTGAGCCTAAACTTCCCCTGGCGCAACTTGAGACTGTGTCCTCTTGTTCTGGTGCTGGTTGCTAGAGAGAAGAGGCCAACCCCTTCCTGGCTACAACCAGCCTTCAGGTAGTTGTAGAGAGCAATGAGGTCGCCCCTGAGCCTCCTCTTCTCCAGGCTAAGCAACCCCAGCTCCCTCAGCCTCTCCTCATAGGGCTTGTGTTCAATGGAATTGAACAAAATTCAGCATTTCAGAACAATTTCAGTACAATGACATATGATAATTAATTTCCCATTAAGTCCACTGCAAATTAAAACAGCAACTGATAAGAGCCACTGCCCATTAGATTACTGTACTACAATTTTCAAACTGATAAACTTTTTCAATGAATTCATTAGTTTAGACATATTAGAAACACTATCCAGTTGTGTTATCTGTTTATACAATTGCCTTGTTCTTCTGCCTGGAAAATGGTGGTCAGCAATCAGTGTCTTCTTTACAATATCCACTATTGTAACTGTAATTCCTCTCCAAGAAGGGATACCAGAACTTGGTGATGCTAGACATCATAACTGCAAGATTTTATGTTCTCTGGTCTTAACCTACTGTCCAGGAGATTTTGCTACATTAAATTTTTTGTAGTTTTCCCTTTCTTATTATTTTTTAATGTGATAATTTTGCACTGCTAGCGAATTCCACCTCCATCTTATACTGTGCGCAATGTCTGCAGTGTGGTACAGACACACGTCTATTGATTTTACTTTGCACAACAACTACTAGGTTGTACCATTTAGCTGAAGCTAATGGAACTAATTAAGCAACAGGGATCTCTAAATCAGATCACAGATCTGCAGCTGCAAAGATCTGTCAGTCCATCTGTTTTATCTTCTTGTCAGAGCAAGGCTTTTCCATGCAATATATTTTCTTTTGTACACAATGGTTCAACTGTGCTCGAAGACTTGGGATTTCACATCTTACCCCAGGAAACTGCAGAACAGCATAGCAAATTTCATTGGCACAGATCTTTTCTTGCATTCAAGAATATTAAGCCTCTTCAAATCTGTGCCATTTTCTATTTACAACTTTTTTCTGTGTCTCTGAAGAAATCCTTCTTCCTCACCACTGAGTTTTAAATATTATTAGCAGCCTTGTCTTGCCATACATATCCAACTGAGTCAAGCAGCAGTTTTATTTTGGTAGGCTCCTCCAGAGAAGGCTTTTTCAAACTGAAATTAGGCCGTTTTGTATGAAAGAGGAAATTAGTTCAGATGCTATAGGCACATTTAATGGAAACTGAATGCACCTTCAAAATGGTTCTTCAGGAGGTTGAATGGCTGCCTCTTTTTCTTGTACTTCCAGTCTCTTAGGAAGCATTGCTTTGATGCTTTTTGGGACGTGTTGCCTGCTACCTCATTGTTAACAAAAAAAAAATAAAAATCAAAGAACTGCAATAAGGATGGGAAGAAAAATGAACTTGTGGAAGAATTTCATTACTAGCAGCAGAGAAGCCCCTGAGACAAGAAAGAGTTTCCTTCTTCAGAAGAGATCTTCAATGAGGAAGGAGTTGAGAGTCTTTGCATCATACAGATGCTAGAGGAATTTAAAAATTATGACAAAAAGATTTTTCATCTGGAAAGAGATCAAGAAGTGATGGAGACACAGAACCAGAGGGTTTATGATTCATTAGTGCTGCAAATGAAGTTGACTGCCTCTGTAAGAGGAGTCCAGAGGCAGAAAGCAATTCTGTTCCTGAGCATGGAAAGGGAACTCAAGTGAACTGTCTGTCCCAGTGGAGCGGTCACTGCGGGGAATACATTTTCAACTGCTTTCGCCAACGCTCTGAGCGCGGAGCCACAGCTGCCTGAAACCAAACAAAACCGGCACCAAGGCCACACCGAGGGAAGCTGCTCCTCCTTCACCACTCGCTCCAACCAACAGGCCATGTAAAAGGGACTTTGCAATCACTCACTGAGCCTGCCAGACACACACCCCGCTAAAAACAAAAGGCAGCAAGCAGCCTTACCAGCCATGCAAGAGCGCTGCTCACGAGAGGAATTCAAATTGCCCACTGCAGATTGCAAGTGCAAGGATGTCTCCCTGGAGCCACCAGAGCTGTGAAATCCTCCACGCCACTTGTTTTAAATGGGACCCAACCCAGTAAAGTGAGAACCTGTCTCATAGAGAGCCCGCCAAGCCACTCTGGAATAACAACTCCTCAGGTTCAGCTATGAATCCAGCCTGGCACCATGCTGTTATGGTACAGCTCCTCCTATCCCAGACTTCTATCCAATGAATTTATTAGAATAATCTTTTGTTTTCCTTTTTACACCCAATAGGCCACAGGGATGATCAGAGGGCTGGAGCACCTCTCCTATGAGGACAGACTGAAAGAGTTGGGGCTGTTCAGTCTGGAGAAAAGAAGGCTCCGAGGTGACCTTATTGTGGTCTTCCAGTATCTGAAGGGGGCCTACAAGAAAGCTGGAGAGGGACTTCTTAGGATATCAGGTAGTGATAGGACTAGGAGGAATGGAATGAAGCTGGAGGTGAAGAGATTCAGACTGGATGTGAGGAGGAAGTTCTTCACCATGAGACTGGTGAAGCCCTTGAATGGGTTGTTGTGGTGGTTCAGGTTGGGTGCCGGCCCCTGATACCACCGCACAAGCCACACCTGGGATGTCCCAAAAGGGGTCCTGCCCAGTGGGTGGTCACAGGAAGCCAGGTATTTCATCCCATAATGCCCTGCTCCCCTATAAAACATCAGTGGGGGGTCCTCACTTCCTCTTCCTTCCCTCGCTGCTGCCTAGATAATGGGGTGAGCCACCTCTCTTGAGCCTGGCTAGGCCCAAGGCTGGGTTGGGGAGAAAGAGCCCTGGGGGGGTTGGGTGTACCCCCCAGTGGGGGTGGGAGGTTCTTGGGTATGTTCTGGGCTATCTCTCTCTTTTGCCACAGTGCTTGTGGTTCTCTGTAAAACTTTCATTGTTTTTTTCCATTTAAACTTTCCACCATTTTTTGCAATCCGTTTGTCTGAGTCTTTCTTTTGCCTGTGGTGGGAGAATTGGTCTCTCAACCTACCACACTTGTCCAGGAAGGTGGTTAAGGCCCCATCGCTGGAGGGTTTATGACCAGTCTGCCTGAGGCTCTGGTCAGCCTGATCTAGTGTGAGGTGTCCCTGCCCATGGCAGGGGGATTGGAACTAGATGATCCTTGTGGTCCCTTCCAACCCTGACTGATTCTATGATTATATGATTTATATTTTTCTACTTTTCTGCTCAAAATCTGCAGCTAAATTTTAAAGGCATAGCCTAACCCACCACATGTGCAAATTTAGTCTGCGAGACCACCTCGATTTTACAAGAACAGCGCCCCAAAATCTGATTCCGATTCAAGCTGCGAGCTAAGCCCAGAGCCCGTCCATCATAAGCTGTGGAATAACTGCACTGTAGTGGCAGCCAGAAAAGAGGCTACAGCTCGCAACCACCGCAGCACAGAGGAGACAGGGACAATTGTAAAGTGCATCCACCACCCGAAAATGAAATCCTGGGAAAAAAGCTGCAAACTGTAAGTTTGAAAATGCCTCCATGAAACAGAACCCCAGCAAGAGAAGCCATTTTGAGGCACACCCAGCCACCACATGAGACACAGGAAGTGCTTCATGCTCAGATCTCCCCAGCCACCCTACCATGTCCCAGCCTGGAGAGGAACAGATGCTGCACCGGAAGAGTTCGTAAATGACACCCCAGCTATTCCAGCCACTCCAGTAGCCAAGGGAAAAGAAATTCACAGAGCCACCCTGAGAGCTCTAATCCCTCACTGGTGGACCAGTTCCAGAAATTGATTTCCCTGGGAACGCCAGAGCATCTACAAGATGTTTCAGAGTATAGTACTTCAAGTTAAAAGGCTCAAAAATTGCTTCAAATTTGAATCAAAGCAGCAGCTGGGAAACATAGCTCTATGGAAGAAACCTCAACAGAAGCCAGAGCTGAGACTGCTCTCCTGCTCCAATCTTCACAGCTGCTTCAGCTTCACCAGCTTTGCCTGAATGCTGAGGAACCCCGTCTCTCAGCAACAGAGACCTTTATACATCTGAGGGGTGGAAAATTGTGTCACACCGGAGACACACTCATCAACAGTCAGGGGGGATAACTCAAGAGCACCAGAGCACTGGCTCAGAGCATATGCTGCTTTACAGCTGTGCTAACACTTTGTCCCTGCCTACATGATTTGTGTGGTTTGCATACATTTTTCATATGGTGTACATGGTATTTTAAGTCACTGCGCTTACTGTGTAAACCACTGTATTGATATGTAAGCCATTATGCTTGTGTAAGCCAGGGTCCACAATGTACCCCTCACTAAAAGGGCATTTATGACCCCAGATCAATTTGCCCCATAGGTCAGGGGGTGGTATGTTATGGTAGGGCCAAACAGCCCCAGCACAAACCCAGACAGACCCTCGTGTCTAGACAGTCCTCCTCTCCCCCTCCTTCCTGCTGAAGTTTGGGGTAATGGGAAAAGGAACAAAGGGGACAGGACCATGCATGTCTGCTAATAACCCTGTATCTGGGTAAGGGCAGGTGTGCTGGTCACTGCTTCTGCCTGACCAGGCCTGGGGCCAATGACCCCTTGTCATGGAGTAACTATGTGCTGGCTTCAGTTGCCATGTTGGCCCAACTGGATCTCAGGCAAGGTATATACAAACAGACAGATTTCTAGTCACCTTTGCTTTGCCTTGCTTGAACCTGCTTGGATGTGTCTGGCTTGAAGTTTTCTCGAGCTGCATCATCTTGAGGTCCAGAGCTTGGATAAAGCCAGGAGTCTACACACCACAAGCTATGAGAAAAACATGAGCTTAGGAGCTGGAGCCAAGCCTGCTTCCCCTTGCAACTGAAATTTTGCCATGCCTCAGTTTACCCAGGACAAAGCAAGTGCCTGTTGTGGGGAGCATTGAAAACCGCCTGCTGTCTGCTGAAGCCAGACCAGCCCCGAGACCGTGTGGCCTTCCTACCGGCAACCAGCCATGTCAGCACCGCATGAGAGTGCCCCATAGCCTCAACAGCTAAGACACAGTAGCAGCACTCCCCACTCGGGTGGAACCTCCTGTGAGTAATTAATTCTTTGCCTCTTCGGCTTAACAGTTCTTGTCGAGTCTCCCCCTGTGTGGTTGAGGCCATTTCACTCCCAGCATTGTCTCTCCCTGTTATTTCCTCCCGGTTTGCATAAAATTGTTATATTTGCCTAAATGCTGTACATTCCCACTGTAAATATATATTCTAGCTGTACATTGAACTATTTAATAAATTTTTTGCAATGTTTCATATTAATAGAAGTTATTAATATTATTATATCCATTTGCCATATCACTTATAAATTAAAACAATATTCCTTAAAGTCATCATGTCACAAAATGTCTTTAAAGATGAACGGAGGTGATGCAAGGCTCAGTTCTGCTGAGATCTGCCCAGCAGATTGTAAATTTTCTTTAGTTTTGGATTTGTAACAGAAGCTGAACAGAGGTGATCAATCTTGATTTTCAATTTAGGTATGAAAGTTATTTGCATTTCTGATTCAGAAGTATGCTACAGATATGCAGCTGTGATGAATGATAGGAAGTAAGAAAGTAACGTCATCTAACTAGCAAAGAAGCTACAGTATTTTGACTTTAGGAATAGCAAAACAAAGGACACTGCAACTTTAAGTGAGTCTTTAGCCTGGATTATTACCTTTATAAACTGCCTTTATAAAGATTTATTTTTTAAGAAGGAAAGTTTAAGAGACATTGATACTATACTTGTTTCTATGGCTTATTTCTGACCTCAGAGTTTTTATAATGTGGTTAATGTCATTCTGACATTGGTTTCTGAGAAAGGCATCTTGAATGATTGAGCATGTCAGAAGAATGTTGATTTGTGAGATACAGTCAAAATGTTTTGTATAGTTTCCAGTGCCTGCTTATGGAAACTGTATTGCTCTGGTTATCAAGGTTGAAAGAGGCCATTCTACAAGTGTGATTTTATTTACATTGTTGGTGCATTCTACTATAATTCATAACTTCAGCACTAACGGAGCTGGAGTATCTGTCCTGATGATTTATAGAAGGCTCCAAACCACATCTTTTTATTCTACACAATACTATCTATCTCCTGCTTTTTGTTTTGCTGGTTGATTTAGTATATTTTGCTCTAAAAAATGTGGGTTCCAAATACAGACCTGTCAATCCCTCCATTATCCGGAATGTCAGGATGTGTTTATTCCCACTCTGGGAAAACTTCAGACAGTGATTGAACCTGAAAACCCTTGAACAATTTAAGCTACTGAGTACAGCTTGATTGTACTCCACTTTGACCCAGGTGTTCTCCAAGCACAGAAAGTCATCTATGTGTATGGTCATCCATTCACCGAAATGTCACATCTTGGCATCACTGGATCATTTAGAGGTTCTTTTTCTACTCTGAGCCATGGCATGTGTCACTGCAAATGTTTACTTTGTACCACACAGAGCACACAGACTCTCTTGTTCCACTTCAGCACTTTTTGTGCCTCTGCAGCTAGCAAGTGGCTGTGACTGTCTGTTTTTGAAATAGAACTGGTCTGTAATGATTTACAGAGATTAGCAGTAAATAAGGAAGGAAAAAATCCCAGTTAGTGAATTTCCTTTAAAATACTCAAACTTTCTTTTCTTTTTTTGGTGTTATGTCTAAATAAGGTTTCATTAAAGCTTACTCTGTCTGCAGTCCAGCTACAGCATTTAGAAAAAATATCTCAGGAACAGTGTACCAACAATATGCAACCAAAATTTAAACTTATTAAACCAAATGTAAACTTTTTAAACCCTTTCAAAGCCCCCAGATTATCAGATGTAAAAAATAATCTGATGCCAGATGTAATGCTGACATTTTTCAGTCAAAAGCAGGATCCAAATCCTGGCACTGCCATGAATCATTAGAGCTATGATTTAAGTGGCTCACATAAAAGAAAACAGTTTGCCTCATGACGGATGATGATGAACCAGTGTCATCACAAAAACAGTTGGAGGAGACAGAGGTAGCCACTCCATCCCTATCCCTGAGTGAGGATTTTGGCCACTATCCAGGAAAGGACATTATCACCTGGCTTACACCAGTGTTGGGATAAAGGGGACAATAGTTTGTAATTACAGGATAGGGAAGCCAAGTGGTTGGGATCTCTGTCTAGGGAAGGGTAACTGATAAGGCAGTTGGGAAACAGACACAGGTTTTCAGCCTCTGGAGTCAGCTTCTTCCAGGGATGAAAGAAAGGTACCTCTAAAAAGGAAGATATTATATGTCACCTCAGCAAGTGGACCACCATATTCCTGATGTTCATTTGTTCTTTGTATTGTTCTACTAAACTCTCCTTATCTCAACCTGCAAGGTTTTGCATTTTGCTCTGTATTTCTCCTTCCCATCTTGTGGGCAAATAGGGTTGGAGAGGGAGGGGACAGTTGTGTGAGCAGCTATTTCATGCTTAACTTCAGATGGTCTTAAAACCATGATACCTGGGCTGTAATTCTGGGCCATGGAAAACTTTAATCTTTCAGCCTTCCATTCTTCCAATTTTGAATCCTAATTTTAATCCCTAAAAGTTTGAGATACCATTTAAAAGATCATTATTTAATGAGTACAATCCATCATCTGCTTGCCAGCTTCAGCTGTAGTGCTGTTTTGATCTACCTAGAAGTAATGGATTTCATAGTAGTATCATAGTATCAGTCAGGGTGGAAGGAACCACAAGGATCATCTAGTTCCAACCCCCCTGCCATGGGCAGAGACACCCCACACTAGATCAGGCTGGCCAGAGCCTCATCCAGCCTGGGCTTAAACACTTCCAGGGACAGGGCCTCAACCACCCCCCTGGATAACTCATTCCAGGGCTTCACCACTCTCATGGTGAAGAACTTCTTCCTCACATCCAGCCTGAATCTCCCCACCTCCAGCTTCATTCCATTCCCCCTAGTCCTAGCACTCCCTGATAGTCTGAAAAGTCCCTCCCCAGCCTTCTTGTAGGCCCCCTTCAGATACTGGAAGGCCACAATGAGGTCACCTCGGAGCCTTCTCTTCTCCAGACTGAACAGCCCCAACTCCTTCAGTCTGTCCTCACAGGAGAGGTGCTCCAGCCCTCTGATCATCCTCGTGGCCCTTCTCTGGACACGTTCCAGCACCTCCAGATCCCTCTTGTAATAGGGACTCCGGAACTGGACAAGTACTCCAGGTGGGTGGGGTCTCACAGTACCTTGGATACATATATTTTGGGTGCATGTATCTGATGAAGACTTTAAAATGTTATGAAATATAATCCAAGTACAGATCATCAGCACACAAGTTAACATTTCCCTATTATAAGTAAACATCACTCAGTCTCAGTGTAAAATAAGAGAAAATTCTGGTTTCTCAACCCATTAGTTTTAAAATTAGTTTTAGATGAGGCATTCTATAGGCAGTAAGGCTGTCTCAGGTCACCTGACCTCATTCTCATGGGCGACTTAAACCTGCCTGATATCTGCTGGGATCTCAACCAGCAGAAAGAAGGCAGTCTAGAAGGTTTCTGGAGTGTATGGGGACAGCTTCTTATCCCAGGTGCGTGTGAACCTACCAGGGTAAGGCCATGCTTGACCTCCTCTTTCACCAACAGGGAAGGGCTGGTGGGTGATGTGGTGTCGGAGGGTGTTTAGGCACCAGTGACCACGAGATATCAAGTTTTCGGTATTCAGCCAAGCCAAGAGGGGCAGCAAGAAGACCTCCACTCTGGACTTCAGGAGGGCAGACTTCAGGCTACTCAAGGAACTAACTCAGAAGGTTCCCTGGATGCAGCCTTAAAAATAAAGGGTCCAGGAGAGCTGGAGCTGCTTCAAAGAAGAACCTTGAAGGTTAAGAACAGGCTGTGCCAGTGTCCGGAAGATGAGCCGCCGGGGCAGACGGCAGCCTGGTTGGGTAATGAACTCATAATAGAACTAAGGGTAAAAAGAGGGTTGTACCATCTCTGGAAGAAAGGGGAGGCAACCTATGGAATGTTTAGGGATGTTGCTAGGACATGCAGGAGAAAATTAGGAGGCAAAAGCCCATTTAGAACTTAGCTGGCCTCTGCTGTGAAGGACAACAAAAAGTCCTCATATAAATACATCAATAGCAAGAGGAAGGGCAAGGACAACCTCCACTCCTTGGTTGACACGGAGGGGAAGGTTGTAACAAAGGATGAGGAAAAGGCAGAGGTACTTAACGCCTTCTTTGCCTCATAATCTATCTAGCATGGCAGAAACATCTTCCAGACAGCTGGCCTGCAGAGCTGGCAGAAGGAAACAGGGAGCTGCATAGTTTCCCGCTGCTCCAGGAGGTAGTTAGAGATCTTCTGAGCTGCTTGGACCCACAAGGCCATGGGACCGATGGGATCCATCCTGGTGCTGAGAGAGCTGGCAGATGAGTGGCCAAGCCGCTCTCCATCATTTTCAGCAGTCCTGGCTCACTGGAGAGGTCCCAGAAGACTGGAAGCTGGCCAACGTGGTGCCCATCCACAAGAAGGGCCGGTTGGATGAGCCAGGGAATTATAGGCCTGTCAGCCTGACCTCAGTGCCAGGCAAGATATGGAACAGGTCATCTTGAGTGCGATCACACAGCACTTACAGGATGGCCAAGGGATCAGGCCTAGCCAGCATGGCTTTAGGAAGGGCAGGTCCTGCTTGACCAACCTGATCTCCTTCTATGTCAGGTGACCCGCCTGGTTGATGTGGGAGGCCTGTGGATGTGTCTACCTGGACTCAGCAAGGCTTTGACACCGTCCCCACAGCAAACTCCTGGCCAAGCTGGCAGCCCATGGCTTGGATGGGAGCACACTGCGACTGGGTTAGGAACTGGCTGGAGGGCCGAGCCCAGAGAGTGGTGGTGAATGGTGCCACATCGGCTGGCGGCCAGTCACTAGTGGTGTGCCCCAGGGATCGGTGCTGGGCCCCATGCTCTTCAACATCTTTATTGATGATCTGGATGAGGGCATCGAGTCCATCATCAGTAAATTTGCAGACGACACCAAGCTGGGGGCAGGAGTTGATCTGCTGGAGGGCAGAGAGGCTTTGCAGAGGGACCTCGACAGGCTGGACGATGGACAGAGTCCAAGGGCAGGAGATTTAACACATCCAAGTGCCGGGTTCTGCACATTGCCACAACAACCCCATGCAGTGCTACAGGCTGGGGTCAGAGTGGTTGGAGAGCGGCCAGGCAGAGAGGGAACTGGGGGTGCTGGTTGATTGTAGGTTGAACATGAGCCTGCAGTGTGCCCAGGCAGCAAAGAAGGCCAATGGCATCCTGGCCTGCATCAGAAACAGGTGTGGCAGCAGGAGCAGGGAGGTCATTCTGCCCCTGTACACTGCACTGGTTAGGCCGCACCTTGAGTCCTGTGTCCAGTTCTGGGCCCCTCAGTTTAGGAAAGATGTTGTCTTACTGGAGCGTGTCCAGAGAAGGGCAACAAAGTTGGTGAGGGGTTTGGAAGACAAGCCCTATGAGGAGAGGCTGAGGGAGCTGGGGTTGCTTAGCCTGGAGAAGAGGAGACTGAGGGGTGACCTTATTGCTCTCTACAACTACCTGAAGGGAGGTTGTAGCCAGGCGGAGGTTGGTCTCTTCTCCCAGGCAGCCAGCACCAGAACAAGAGGACACAGTCTCAGGCTGCGCCAGGGCAGGTATAGACTTGAAGTAGGAAGAGTTCTATACTGAGAGAGTGATTGCCCACTGGAATCAGCTGCCTGTGGAAGTGGTGGAGTCACCTTCATTGGAGGTATTCAAGAAGAGGCTTGATGGGTGCTTGGTGCCAGGGTTAGGTTTTTTTTTAGTTGTTTAGGTGGGTTGTATTGTACTGTATTGTACTGTATTGTACTCTTTTGTACTGTATTGTACTGTATGGTACTGTATTGTATTTTAGGTGGGTTGGATTGGTTGATGGGTTGGACGTGATGATCTTGAAGGTCTCTTCCAACCTGTTGTATTGTATTATTGTATTATTGTATTAAATGTCTGCAATACACTGACCTTCAGATTTCATCCTCTAGTTCAAGGAAATCACAGAATAGTAGAGCTTATAAAGGAGCTTTGGAAATACCTAGTCCAATCCCCATGCTGAAGGAGGCACACCAGCCACACACAGATGTCTGGTCCCACAATTCCGGTTGTGTGAATCATGTTTAGTTCCCTTTACTCTGTGCTGTTCTTCAACAGCACCCCGATGCACTTTGTACCCCCACTTCTGTGAAGCTTCAGTCAGTGGGTTAGGATCTGTGATCCAAGAATTACTACCACACATGGGAGCTGCATAATTTGGCTTTTTTCTACTGAGAAAACTAATACTAAAGTGTAAGAAAGTACACATGCTAGGCTGTGCAAGATGAAAAATACAAAAAACAAAAAGAAGTTGTCTAATTTTTGAGACAGCCATGAACAGCTCAAGCTGGGACAGCTGACCCCAGCTCACAAAGTGGTACACTGTGGACAAGGGGAGTACATGGTTGTTATCTAGCTGGACTTCGGCAGGGCCTTTCACATGGTCCCCCACAACATCCTTTTCTCTAAGCTGGAGAGATATGGTTTGATGGGTGGATTTGGTGCATAAGTAATGGGCTGGATGGTTGCATCCAAGAGTAGTAGTTGATGGCTCAATGCCTAGAAGGAGATGGGTGACCAGTGACATCCCTCAGAGGTCTGTACTGGGACCAGTGCTGTTTAAGATCTTCATGAATGATATAGACAGTTGGATTACGTGCTTCCTGGTGCCAGAATCAAATAACTTCTTAGACAAGAAGCAGCATTTCCATTTATTTAGAGATGAATAAGGCACATGGGGGGATCACTCCTGAAAGTCCCATGGGCCCCAAGGTGAAGTTTTCACAGTTATTTCACAAAGTCCACCACTACCTAATATCCTCATACACATTACATTTTCATGGGGTATGATCTCACACTTTCTTATCTATGTTAAGCTGTGGGAATTAAGAATTGCCAGATAATAGAATGTTAACTGACCTTTAGATAAAAGCATGGCTATGGGATAATGGAGTGACAATGGAGAACTGTGGTACAAGCTTGTGGGAAAGCCATCTGGAAAGCCACCTGAGAGAGTGAGGCACGAGTGTGATCAGTAAACAGAAAAATGAAAAGGTCAGTAGGATGTGGGAATGGAAGTGGTAAACATCTAATACATTGGGAGCTTATACAGAACAATGGCGCTTGCTCGCCTGGAGCAAGTGTCCACTCTGCCATGAACTTGCCTGAGTAGGTCTGGAATTTCAGAACATTGCCTCGGGATCAGCTGGTCAGAAGCTGGGAAATCAGCAAATGATTGCCATATTTAGCTTACACACTAAGCAAAACAGAAGTTTCACACGAATGCTTGTGAGAAAAAAATTTAAAATATTCTAAACATGCAGTGCAAGGTGGGAATACAATCTCTGGAAAAAGAAGGAAAGAGAAAAAGAGGAAAGAAAAGCCTTGGATCTCTTGAAATGCAGAGGCACTTGCCTTTCAAATGAAAGCTGGAGGAATGCAAGAATGGTCCAGGCCAGAAGGGACCTCTAAAAGTCATCTAGTCTGACCTTCATGTAGTCAGGAGGGATATCCCAACTAGACCAGGATGCCCAGGGCCTCTTGTGTCTTACCTTGAATATCTCCAGGGAACGGGCCTCAACCTCCCTGGGAACCTGTTCCAGTTCCACCACCCTCATAGTGAAAAACTTCTTCTCTTCTCTAGTTTGAACCAGTCTTCTTAGTTAATTCCCGCATTGTCCCTCATGCTGTCACCACAGGCCTTGTAAACAGTCTCTCTCTGTCCTTCTGTAGGCCCCTTGCAGGTACTGGAAGGCTGTTATTAGGTCTTCCCAAAGCCTTCTCTGCTCCAGGCTGAACAAACCCCAGCTACCTCAGCCTGTCCTCGTAGCAGAGGTGCTCCAACCCCCTGATCATTCTTGTGGTCTCCTCTGGACCTACTCCATCAGGTCCATGTCCTTCCTGTACTGCAGAGTCCAGAGCTGGACACAGTACTCCAGGTGAGGTCTCACCAGAGCAAAGTGGCAGAATCAGCTCTCTGGATCTGTTAGCAATGCGTCTTTTGATGCAGCCCAGGATGTGATTTGCCTTCTGGGCTGTGAGCAACACACTGTCTGCTTGGTCCATACATTAGCACCCCAATCCTTCTCCACAGGGCCGCTTTCTAACACCTCAGTCTGTATTGATAGTGAGGAGTGCTCAGCCCAGGCGCAGAAACTTGCAATTGCTCTTGTTGAACTTTATAAGGTTCACTGGGCCCACCTCTTCAGCTGGTCCAGGTCCTCTGGATGACATTCCATCCCTCTGGTGTATTGACAACACACACAGTTCGGTGTCATCTACAAACTTGCTAATGGTGCATTCAATCACTCTATGTCATTGATAAAATATTGAACAGTACAGGTCCCAGTACAGACCCCTGAGGGACACCACTTGTCACTGTTCTCCATGTGGACTTCAAGCCTATGAGCACCCCGCTCTGGATGAGACCATGCAGCCAATTCCTTATCCACTGAACAGTCCACCCATCAAATATGTCTCTCTAATTTAGCAAGCAGGATGTTGTAGGGGCCCATGTCAAAGGCCTTGCAGAAGTCCAGATAGATCACATCCATAGGTTGTCCCTTATCTATTGACACAGCAACTTCATCACAGAAAGCCACAAGGTAGTCAGGCAGGACCTGCCCAGTAAAGCAATGCTGGCTGTCTTGAATCACCTCCCTGTCCTCCATGTGCCTTAGCATGGCATCTAGGAGGATCAGTTGCAGATCTTCCAGGCACAGAGGTGAGGCTGACAGGTCAGTCATTCCCAGGGTGTCCTTTCTAACCCTTTTTAAAAATGGGTGTTTCCTTTCTACAGTCACCAGGGACCTCACCTGACTGCCAGGACTTCTCAAATATCATGGAGACTGGCCTGGCAAAACACATTAGCCAGTTCCTTCAGGACTGTGGGATGCAATTCATCAGACCCCATGGATTCAGGTTCACCAGATGATCATGCACTTTGTCTTCACTTTAGGTGGGAGGAACCATGTCACATTAGTCTCCAACTTGTGGCCCATCAACACAAGAGCAATGAGTAGAGCGGTACCTGTGAAGACTGAAGCAAAAATGTGAGAATCTCAGCTTTCTCCTCAACCGTTGATACAACTTCACCACCAGTGCTCATCAGCCAGTGTATGCTTTCTTTAACCTTCCTTTTCTGGTTAAGATACTGTAGAAGTCTGTCTGTTTTTTCTTTACATCCCTTGCCAAGTTCAGTTCAGCTGTGCCTTGGCCTTCCTGAACTCATCCTACACACCTGGGCAATGTCCCTATACTCTTCCCAGGATGCCTGTCCCTTCTTCCATTTCCTGTGGAGCCCCAGCTTGCCTTTAGTTTGACCAGCAGGTCACAGCTCAACCATGGTGGTCTCTTGCCCTCCAATTTCTTATATGTGGGGATGAGATCTTTTGTGCTCCGTAGAGAGCTCCATAAAGATCTGCCAGCTCTGTTCCACTCCCTGTCCCTGAAGGCCAGTTCCCATGGGGTCTTATTTAGTAACTCCTTGAAACCAGGAAATTTGCTTTCCTAAAATATAGAGTCCTAACTGCACTTCTCGTGGGCTCATACTCTTAAGACAGTGACCTGCACTAGTGCATGATCACTGCAGCAAGGCTGCCTTTGATTTTGACACCCTGATGACTTCAGTAGCATTTATAATCAACAGGTCTAACAACGTGTCTTCTCAAGTAGGGCTGTTAATTTCTGTCTTAAGAAAGTGTCATCTAGACACTCCGGGAGCTTCCTGGATTGCCTGCAGATAGTTGTGCTGCTTTCCCAGCAGATGTCAGGGTAGTTAATCTCCCAGAAGGATGAGAGTTTGTGATCACAATGCCCCTCAAGCTGAAGTAAGAAGGCATCCATTAATAGGCTCCACTTGGTCAGACGGCCTGTAGTAGACTTCTACCACAAGGCTCCCTGTTGTCTCTATCCTGAATAACTAACCATAAGCTTTCAACCTGCTCATGGCTATTCTTTAGTGACAAGTCTTTTCATTCTATCCACTTCTTTACATAGAGGGCAACACCTGCACCCCATCTTCCTCTCCTGTCCTTCTGAACAGCTTGTAGCCATCGATAGCTGCACTCCAGTCGTAGGATTCATCCCACCAAATTTATACAATTGCCCCCTGTGGTGGGTTGATATCAGCGACGGAGACTGGAGTCAATACGGACGGCCAATATGATCTGGTATTGTTCCTTTATTGTTCCAGTATTGTAGGCTATAGTGCGCAGCATAGTGAGTATAGCACAGCCAAGTGAAGTGGAGTGAATGGAAAGGAAAGGAAAAAGAAGTGTGTATTAAGGGAACTTCTACAACTTATATAAACTCGGGGGAGCATTGTTGGCATAGCTTCATTGGTTCCCCACAAGTGACCACACATCACACTATTATAGATTATTGGTCAAGCTGCTAATAACAGGCGCGAGGTTGTTGATGCAGGTGCATGTCCTGTCATTCCCAGATAACTTTCTGTCTTATAGCTACCAGTGTCCTGCTTTAGTTACATGCTGCAGGTACAGCACTGTTTTGCTACACTGCTAGCCATGCTGCACTTATGCTGAGCATGGCCTACCACCATGTCAGGCTCTAAGCCTACACTGCCAGATTGTCCCACTGCTCGTCGCTGGCATTGCCACAGGTTGAAATTAGCTCCGAAATAAAATTGCCAGACCAGCTCAGCTGAAAGCAAATGAAGCTATTT
>JAAWVA010000279.1:0-24532 GCA_015227895.2 Colaptes auratus
CAGCCGAGGCACATATCCACAGCTCCTGCAGAGCCAGCAGCTCTCAGGACCTGCCTTGCTGCATCCCTGAACACAAATGACTTTGTCAGCCTTCAAGCACATGCTGCAGATGATTGGGAACCAGAGCAGTGCTCAAGCAAAGAGTCCATCTTCCCAACTGTACTGGTGGGTTTGATAGCACTGTGAGCTGCTTCTGCATCCAGCCACAGCTGGGAGCTCTCTTCAGAAGCTCTTGCTTCTGAAGGCCCTTCTCCCTGTGCCTGAGGTTTATGTTCCCTATCATTTCAAGGTCCTTTCCAAGGAAAAGTCCCAGATATGGATGCATCTGACCAATTCACAGGTGTGGGAAAGTGCTTTCCCCAGTGCTTACTTTACTGGTTACTATACTTAACTAGGACCCTTTAGCTCATACTAAGCCTCTACAGCAGAAGGAATGTGCTGCAGTGATATGACTTCTTGTTGTAGGAACCTCCTCCTCATAGGCAGCTGTCCAACTATGCCTGATGGTATGAGAACCATTGAGCTGTCCACTGTAGCCCGGATTCTGACAACACTGGGAAAGAACAGGAGAGGTGCAGCTCTCAGAAGGAAGGGCAGGGGAATGCTTTTAAAGTACCACAGGCTTTGTAGGCAGTATGGTGAAGAGTCCCTCCAGACAGAAAGTCACCCAGCTCATCCAGGAAACACAGATTGAGCCTTGGGTCAATCAGTGTGTTCAGAATCTGGTAAATCCCAGGAAATACCATGAGACATTACCTCTCTGAATCTGAACTTGGCTGTTCAGAGTAATTCTGTGGCTGAATCAACATTCAGTACCCACAAACCAAACCAACAACCTCAAAGTAGTAGCACTCTGGATGACCACCAGTAACCAACCATAGGAGATGACCTTTGCAGTCCTTGGGATTTCAGAAGATCTGCTTACTTGGTTAGGTGCAGGGCTGTGGCATCAGGATCATCACTTCACTTTTGTTGGAGCCAGGCTGACAGAAACAGAGAAGCAGCTGCAAGAAGCAGAGATCCTCACAGCCAGTTTGGTGCCCGGGTCCCATGAGCCCCTGCTTCTCCAATTCAATACAATACAATACAATACAATACAACACAATACAATACAATACACCAGGTGGAAGAGATCTTCAGGATCAGCGGTCCAAACCTATCAACAAGCAACCCACCCAAACAACTAACCATGGCACCAAGCACCCCATCAAGTCTCCTCCTGAACACCTCCAATGAAGGTGACTCCACCACCTCCACGGGAAGCCCATTCCAATGGGCAATCACTCTCTCTGTATAGAACTTCCTCCTAACATCCAGTCTAAACCTCCCCTGGCGCAGCTTGAGACTGTGTCCTCTTGCTGGTGCTGCCTGTCTGGGAGAAGAGACAACCTCTGCCTGTCTACAACCTCCCTTCAGGTAGTTGTAGAGAGCAAGGTCACCCCTGAGTCTCCTCCAGGCTAAGCAACCCCAGCTCCCTCAGCCTCTCCTCATAGGGCTTGTGTTCCAAACCCTCACAACCTTGTTGCCCTTCTCTGGACACGCTCCAGCAAGACAACATCTTCCTAAACTGAGGGGCCCAGAACTGGACACAGGACTCAAGGTGCGGCCTACCCAATGCAGTGTACAGGGGCAGAATGACCTCCCTGCTCCTGCTGGCCACACTGTTCCTGATGCAGGCCAGGATGCCATTGGCCTTCTTGGCTGCCTGGGCACACTGGGGTCATGTTCAGCCTACAATCAACCAGCAACCCCAGGTCCCTCTCTGCCTGGCCTCTCTCCAGCCACTCTGCCCCCAGCCTGTAGCACTGCATGGGGTTGCTGTGGCCAATGTGCAGAACCCGGCACTTGGATGTGTTAAATCTCATGCCCTTGGATTCTGCCATCTGCAGCCTGTCGAGGTCCTCTGCAAAGCCTCTCTGCCCTCCAGCAGATCAACTCCTGCCCCCAGCTTGGTGTCATCTGCAAATTTACTGATGATGGACTCGATGCCCTCATCCAGATCATCATAAAGATGTTGAAGAGCATGGGGCCCAGCACTGATCCTTGGGGCACACCACTAGTGACTGGCCACCAGCCGGAAGTGGCACCATTCACCACCACTCTCTGGGCTCAGCCTCCAGCTGTTCCTAACCCAGCTCAGAGTGCTCCTGTCCAAGCCAGTGGCCTAGCTTGGCCAGGAGTTTGCTGTGGGGGACGGTGTCAAAGGCCTTGCAGAGGTCCAGGTAGACCCATCCACAGGCCTCCCACAGGCTGGTCACCTGATCATAGAAGGAGATCAGGTTGGTCAGGCAGGACCTGCCCTTCCTAAATCCATGCTGGCTAGGCCTGATCCCTTGGCCATCCTGTAAGTGCTGTGTGATCGCACTCAAGATGACCTGTTCCATAATCTTGCCTGGCACTGAGGTCAGGCTGACAGGCCTATCATTCCTGGCTCATCCACCGGCCCTTCTTGTGGATGGGCCCATTGGCCAGCTTCCATTCTTCTGGGACCTCTCCAGTGAGCCAGGACTGCTGAAAAATGATGGAGTGCAGCTTGGCCAGCTCATCTGCCAGCTCTCTCAGCACCCTAGGGTGGATCCCATATGGTCCCATGGACTTGTGGGCATCCAAGCAGCTGAGAAGATCTCTAACTATCCCATCCTGGAACAGAGGAGAACTATGCTGCTCCCTGGCTCCTTCTGCCAGCTCTGCGGGCCAGCTGTCTGGAAGACATTTGTCCTGCTAGTAAAAATTGAGGTAAAGAAGGTGTTAAGCACCTCTGCCTTTCCTCATCCTTTGTTACAAACGTTCCCCTCCGTGCCCACCAAGGAGTGGAGGTTGTCCTTGCCCTTCCTCTTGCTATTAATATATTTATAGAAGGACTTTTGTTGTCCTTCACAAGCAGAGGACAGTCTGAGCTCCAAATGTGCTTTGGCCTCCCTAATTTTCTTCCTACAAGACCTAGCAACATCACTAAACATTCCATGGGTTGCCTCCCCTTTCTTCCAAAGATGATACACCCTCTTTTTTTCCCTCAGTTCCTTTAGAAGTTGATTGACCATCCAGGCTGGCCGTCTGCCCCGGCGGCTCATCTTCCGGCACGTTGGCACAGCCTGTTCCTGCGCCTTCAAGAGTTCTTCTTTGAAGCAGCTCCAGCTCTCCTGGACCCCTTTATTTTAAGGGCTGTTTCCCAAGAACCTTCTGAGTTAGTTACTTGAGTAGCCTGAAGTCTGCCCTCCAGAAGTCCAGAGTGGAGGTCTTCTTGCTACCCCTCTTGGCTTGGCTGAATACAGAAAATTCAATTATCTCGTGGTCACTGGTGCCTAAACACCCTCCGACCACCACATCACCCACCAGCCCTTCCCTGTTGGTGAAGAGGAGGTCAAGCAGAGCCTTACCCCTGCTAGGCTCACGCAGCACCTGGGATAAGAAGCTGTCCTCCATGCACTCCAGGAACCTCCTAGACTGCCTCCTCTCTGCTATGTTGTGATCCCAGCAGATATCAGGCAGGTTGAAGTCACCCATGGGAACAACAAGGTCAGATGATCTGAGAGCACTTAAGCTGCCTATAGAATGCTTCATCAATATCTTCTTCCTGGTTGGGTGGTCTATAACAGACTCCAACCAGGATGTCTGCCCTCCGATCTTCCTCTAATTCTCACCCACAAGGACTCAACCAATCGTCCCTGATCTCTAGCTTAACGGCATCTAGTGCCTCCCTGATGTACAGGGCCACCCCTCCACCCTTTCTTCCTTGCCTGTCTCTCCTGAAGAGCCTGTAGCCATCAATTGCAGTGCTCCAGTCATGTGAGTCGTCCCACCACGTCTCTGTGATGGCAACTACATCATATCTTTCCTGCTGCAACAAGGCTTCCAGCTCCTCATGTTTGTTGCCCAGACTTCGTGCATTAGTGTACATGCACTGCAGCTGGGCTACTGGTTCACCTCTAGCTCCAGTTTACCACCCTCAGACTCCTGTCTGGGGGGACTGGTTTCAGCCCTTCCCCCTTCAAAGCTAGTTTAAAGCCCTGCCAATGAGACCTGCTAATTCCTTCCCAGAATCTTTTTCCCTTGGGGGACAGGCCATTCTCGTGTACTGTGACCTTTCCCCTCCTCTGGGACAGATGTACTCCATCTGTTGCCAGCTGACCTGGTGCAGCAGAAAGTTCTCAAGATCGAAAAAAACCCAAAATTCTTTGACTGCACCATCCTCTAAGCCACTTGTTGACTACAGCTGCTGTCCTGTCCTTCTTGTATTCCCTCCTACAACTAAGGGTATAGACAAAAAATTATTTGTGCACCTGACTCCTCCACCAGATCCCCAGGGCCTTGAAGTCATTCTTGATAGCCCTGGGAGTTCTCGTTGCAAACATCATCATTCCCTAACTGCATAACTATTAAGGGATAGTAGTTAGAGGGCTGCACCAGACTAGGCAGCCTTCTGGTAACATCTCTAACTTGAGCTCCTGGGACACAACAAAGTTCCCTGTGAGTAGGGTCTGGCTGACATATGGGGCCTTCTGTTCCCCTCAGGAGGGAGTCACCAATAACAATTACCCTCTCTTTTTTTAAGGGAGCAAGTCTTGATGCCAGCAGAAGGCTGCTTCACCTTGGGCTGCTTCACCTTGGCTGCTTCACCTTGGGCTGCTTCATCTTGGGCTGTTTTGCCTCAGGAAAATCCCAGCTGGTGTGTCCTCGGCATCAGAATCACCTCCTCCTCGACCTCCAGTGCCCCATACTTGTTTTCTAAGGGCAGTGGGGAAGGTGAGGGGAGGCGAGGAGGTTTGAATTTGTGTCTTTTGAGAGGAACATTCATCCATTCCCTACTGTTTTTTGGATAACCAGCCTCTGCAGGGGGAGCCTGCAGAGCCTGGTTTCAAGTGGTCTCCCTTCTACAACCTGACATCTCTAAGTCTAGTCACCTCATCCTTCAGTCTGGCCACCAGGTTAAGCAGATAGTCGATCTGCTCCCACCTGATGCAGGAGTTGTCCCCACTACCCTGCATCTCAAGTGCCAGGCTCCAGCACTCTCTGCAGCCATATGCCTGGACACCCACTCTTGCTTATGACACATGCTACCTGCTTGTATTCCCCCTCAGTCTGAGTCGAGACAGATTTTTTGAAGGAGTAATTGTGGCGTGTTCCCACCATGCCTGCCCTGCCCGCACAACCTGCTGGACAAGATTTAGAACAAGTGCAGCGGCGCGTGCTGAGCGAGAGAGACGGGCTGGAACAGAGGCTGCTGCGAGGTGCCGCCGGCTTTAAAAGCACCGGCAGTGACGTGGAGAGCCCAGGCGATCCCGAGCACGTGGAGAAATGGCCGTGCCGAATCCAGACGAGTGCCAAGAGCCCGGGGGTGCCCCACCGATCCCGTAGGTTGAAAAGGAAAGCAGCTCGTGTTCCCAAGGCTGCTGGTCGCGGTGTGCTCCCAAGCAAGATTCCCGCTGGAACAAACCAGCCTACAGCTGCATCTGGCTCCTTTCGACAGCAGTTTCCCAGGGGCTCTGTTGAGGTGATTTGGCTCCCCTGTGTTGGCAGTATTTCCATGTTCTTCTTTGTTAGTCTTGAATAAAAAGGAATCTCAGCTTTCTCCCTCAACTCAAGGTAGTAATTGCAGCATGGACACCACTCAGGTATCCATGGTCCCTTGGGTGCAAAGCAGAATTCCTGAAGTCACCACTAAGCTAAAATAGGGGTTCAAGAGCACAAGGTCTCAGAGACCAAACAAAGGTCCCCTCATGCTCTGCCATTTATGGTCTGTAAAAAAGTCACCACCCCTCTTCCTAACTACAGGTACTAGGTACCTGCTTACCATCCTCTCCAGACACCAAGGTTTTGCAACACCAGCACCTGGGTGAGTCACTAATGCCCATGCAGCTCCAGATCCTCACCTTGCCTTCAGTTTTCATTCCTAAATTATCAGAGAAATTTGATCTGTGTGGTGGTGAAAGAAGTTCAGTTCTCCCCACACACACAGAAACCATGGCTAACTCAGTCGGAGGAGCAGATGAAAAAGCTATATTTTACAAGCAGGATGAAATGCAATGGATATATACACAATATACAGTATTTACAGTATATACAAAAATATACAGCAAAGAACGTAACACAGAAAACATGCCCCTCCTTGCTGGAGGAGGGTGCCCCCAAACCCCTTCCTCCCTTCCTCCCTTTTTTCCCAAAAAGGGTTAGAGAGAGAAAAGTAATTATTAAAGGGGAAATTCTGTTAGTTCAAAGCATGTGCTAAGGGAAGAAAAATAATTAGTTTCTTATCTCATTAGTCCAAGGTCACCGCCAAGCACAGAAAGACAGCAGCTGCCCAGGCAGACTGAAACAGACAGAGACACAAACTGAGTTAAAGCTAAAAATTAAAGTTACATTCCCACTGATCTACCAAGAAATTCATTTAGAATTGTCTTTGCTTTCCCTTTTTACATCAAAACATTCAGCTAGAGTGTCTCCATAGCTGTCCCTTTTTAAAAGGCATAGCCTAAAACTGTCACAATCTGCCACAGCCTGAGGCTCAGGACAATAATCTCAGCCCAACACATTCCTGGTGCTGAAGGATGACCATCAGAGCTCTATAATTTCAGAAGAAGGAGACAGTCCCCTGTGTGCACTCCCAGGTTTCAGTTTTCTGGTTAGCCATTTACCTTCAAAGGGCTCAAACAATGCCAGGTATGCCCAGAAAGAGTTCCTTGATCACTTTACACCTCAAGGTATCCTATCCAAGACTCCTATTAAGTGTTATGACCTGACCTCAGAGGAAGGGTCCATGGGAGGTTCTTTAAGGATACCGAAGGAGTGAGACATGGCAAACTGACACCAAAATGGCTGAATGGTTACAGATTTATTGATTAATGTTTATGCAGCAGGGAGGGGGTTACCTTGTGTGTGCCAGAAGAGTGGAGAGAGAATTGACAAGACAGAGTTAAGAGGAGAAAAGCATCACCGCTCTGAGACCCAGTGGTGTCCCATGTGGTTGATGTCTTCTGCATGGTGGGGTGGGTGGGTGCACGCTAGCAGTTCATGGTGCTGCTTTTTATTTCTGAATTCCCCTTCATTCCCCACCTATGGGTGGTGACAGAGGCTGCCCTGTAGCAGCGTGGGTCATGCACCACACAATGGTACGTGCATCGGGACCTCAGTTTAGCCGAGTAATTCGTGGGACACCTGGGCATGGATGTGGTGAAAGAAAGCGAGCACCCCCAGTACTCTGGGTGACTGCTGCTTCACCTTCCTTTGCAAAGGCTCAGCTGAGAGCATGGCAGCAACTGCCTTGGGCTGGCACAGGCTGTGGGCACCCAACCAGTGTCTGAGCCACAAGTCCTGGTCCAGGAGCAGACTGACAGGTGCTTGAATAGAAAGAATGGGGAGCAGAGAAGCTGCTATGTGAGACAAAGTTGTATGGCAACACAGCTTCCACAGAGCCACCTGAAGAAGTTATTGAAGACTTTCCTGGGGACAGACCCTGTTCCTGAGCAGATGAACAGCATGAGAAGGAGGGAGAAACCAGAGGTGAAGAGTTACAACCTGACCACAACCATTCCCTTCCCCCTTGCACAGGTCAGGGTGGTAAAGGAGAAGGAAAAAGAGTCAGGAGTGGAGTTGTGTCATAGCTTCAGTTGCATCTGCGGCTGATATTCAATGCCATGTGGCTGTCTTGCCAGATTCAAAGAAACTTCTGGCTGGAGCAAAGGGTCATGGGGCTTGAAGTTCATATTGTAACATGAGAGGCTTCCTCTTCCAGTTGCTTTCTATTTGCAGCTTCGGGGTGTTGGTCTTTTCCATTGGGCTGGCTGCTGGCAGGGGACTGGAGGGGGGGGGGGAGTAGGTTGCTGACTTCTGCTCTGCTTCTGTATTTGCTGAGATTTTCTGCAAACAGGCTGAGGTATTTAAATTGTATTAAAGTCTTTATTTTATAATTAAAATTAAAATAAAAAATTAACCCCTCATTTATATTTAAGTCTTTTATCTCAAGTCTTTCATCCCAGCCTGGAGGGTTTTTGTGTGCTACTTCCCTCACTTCTGTTTTGGAGGGAAGCAAACTGTGTTGAACTTGCACAACTTGAATTTGAGAAGAGGGGGAGGGGGAAGTGGGTTTAGATTTGGTTTATTTCTTACTAGCTTACTCTTATTTTTTTAAATTGCTTTCATAGAATCACAGAATGGTTTGGGTTGAAAGGGACCTTACATCCAGTTCCAACCCCCCTGCCATGGGCAGGGACACCTCCCACTAGCTTAGGGTGCTCAAGGTTTTGTCCAGCCTGGTTTTGAGCACCTCCAGGGAGGGTGTGACCATTTTAGGCTGTGCCTTTAAGAAAGGGACAGTTGCTGGAACACTCTGGATGAATGTTTTGAAAAACATTCAGATATGCTAAACTAATTTCATTGGTAGATTAGTAGAATGCAACTTTACGTTTTAGTTCAGTTTGAGTCTCAGTCTCAGTCTGTTCTCTCTGTTTCTGTTCTCTCTGAAGCAATAGCTGCCTGACAGAGTTGACCTTGAATTAACAAAGCTAACCGGATAAGAAAACTAATTCTTGCACACACTTTGAGCTAACAGAATTTCCTTCTTAATTGCCTTTTTCTCTCTCTCCAACCCTTTTTGAGAAAAAAGGGAGGTAGGGAGGGAGAGGGGGTACAGCCGGGGGGAATCCTCCTGGCTGGAGGAGGGGAAAGGTCTTCTGTATTACGTTCATTGCTGTATATTTCTGTATATATTGTAAATACTGTATACTGTGTACATATCCATCTGCATTTCATTCCTGCTTCTAAATACAGCACCTTCATCTGCTGATTAGCTATAGTTTCTTGGGGGGGGGGGGGGGGGGGGGAGAACTTTCTCTCACCACCACAACTTCCCTGGCAACGTGTTCCAGTGTCTCACCACCCTCACTGGACAGAATTTCTTCTTAATATCCCGTCTGAATCTCCCCTCTTCCGGCTTAAATCCATTCTTTTCCCCAAGATAAGTCTGTTTTGACCATGACAGTAATTGGTAATTGATGTCTGGCTGATCTCATCCTGTGAAACTTTTTATCATGTTTTCCCCTTTCATTCTGTTGAGTAGAAGACAGAGCAGCTTGGTGGGTACCTGGTAGGCAACCCACTGCAGATGTATAGCAATGTGGGAGTTCTCTGTGGTCTGAGGTCAGTCTCAAGCTGTGCCAGGGGAGGTTTAGACTCGAGGTGAGGAGGAAGTTCTTCACTGAGCGAGTCATTCGTCATGGAATGGGTGCCCAGGAGGTGGTGGAGTCGCCGTCCTGGAGGTGTTCAAGGGAGATTGGACGTGGCACTTGGTGCCATGGTCTAGTTGTGAGGTCTGTTGGGACAGGTTGGACTGATGATCCTGGGGTCTCTTCCACCTTGGTTATACAAAAAAAAAAAAAAAAAAAAAAAAAAAAAAAAAAAATTTCTCCATTTACACCACAGGGACATCAATCCTCTGCTGAGACAGCAGGAAGCTGAAATCCTTTTCCTGTTAGCAGTGCTAGGATAGCCCAATCTCTATCGTGGCTGTCACCTGCATGTACTATTTCCTCCCTTCTAGCTCTACTTTCTGAGCACTCAGGGAGCCAGGAGAAACCCAAAGTAACAGGGAATTGCTGTAATGTCCACAGCAGCTCCCAGTTCTCTCACCTACTGGAAGTGTCCTGGTCCCAGCCCACAGGGGCCAGGCATTACAGGCTGTTCCCTGGGGCTGTGAGCAGCAGTAGACCAGGAACCTGGATCAGCAGCACAGTAGACCTACCAGGTCATCCTACAGAAGTTGATGGATGGAGGAATTGGAGGTCTCTGATGCCAGTTCGTGCTTCTGTGCTTTCCCAACACCCAGGTGCTAGGAGTCTTTCTTGGCTAGGCAAAAGCCTGGGGAGGGGAAGGGATCCTGTGCAAGGCTGAGCTCTTTCACCTCCACATTGAGGCATCTCAGTCAAACAAGCTCTTTCTGAGAATGGCTTCTCCTCAGAGGCTGGACCAAGTGGTGAGAGAAAGCCCCTGTGGTGGAAATTTCCCTCTCCACATATCAGGACAGGACCACATGGCCTGCAGACTACTTAGGGTTATTGAGACCTGGTCTCACTGCTGATATCCAAAGGATGAAAGGAAATGGAAAAGACTCCTCCAAACCCAAAAGTCCAGCTTCCATGGGAAATGGATCCTCAAGCCATGAAGAGTGGAAGTCTCAAGCCATGTGAAGGTTGCCAGGTTGGTGCACTAGAGAAACAGCACTGCTGTGTGCACTTTGGCCTCCCACAATTTAAGGTTGGTGATAGCTGACATTCAGAGAAAAATCCATTTTGCAGATGGAATAATATCAATAATGCCAGCCTAATAATTGTGTCAAAGCTCAGAGAGACTAACCCAGGGCATGACTAAAGAAATTCTGTGCAATCCCATGGCAATGCAGAACCATGGCCAAACATTGCTTCCAGAACCAACTGCAAGCACCAACTCTCTCATTAGAGATTTTGTGAGAGCATCTGCAGGGGAAAGGATGACACAGAGGAACAGACTGAGATGCAGCAGAACTTTAATGAGTCTAAAGATGAAAAATTAGGTCAGTCTAAGTGGTGGCCACAATGCAGGGAGCAGCAGGGAGTAAAAGGGATCTGCTCCCCATGGCTGTAGTGGAACTCCCAGCAGGTGTCATTCTGCATGCAAGCCCTGCCTAGGCTGGTTTTCTGCTGCTTCTGGCGGGCCAGGGCAGCAGAAGAGAAGGAAGCCACGGGAGGGCCAGGAGAGAGTGCCAGAGGGCAGAGGCAGGCATGGGCAGTGCTGTGCCAGAGCCCAGGCTGGCCCTGTCCTTTGGCAAGGGCTGCTGGGCTTGCTCAGCCCCTCGGAAAGCAGCAAGAGGATGGGGCCCTGGGGGCCTTGCCCAGGGCCCTGGGCAGCAGCTCTAGCAGGGCAGGCAGGAGCCACGGCCCAAGCTGGAGAGGCCAGAGAGGCCAAAGCCCCCGGAGCTGATGGGCACCCCCTGAGAGCTGAGGATGCTGCCAACGGCAGCGGAGGTGGAGGAGCCCACGGCGGTGCTCTGTGGGAAGGAGCTGAGGATGGGGCCAGGCAGGGTCACCAGCACAGCAGGAGGCTCAATGACAACAGTGGAGTCCTGGCACTGCCTGACACAGGGCTCATTGCAGCTGTTGGCCAGAGGGGTGGGGCCGCAGGGCTGGCAGGGCCTGTAGCAGGACATGGCAGGGGCTGGAGATGAACCTGGGGAGAGAGGACAGGGGGAAAGCAGAGAGTGAGAGCTTGCTGAGAAGAATTCTGTATGCCAGCAAAATGAAGGAAAGTTGTGAGCTGCAGGAGAGTGCTGGAGGCTGTGCAGGGAGTCCCACCTGTCTCACCTTCCCTCAGCCTAAAAGTGCCTGCCAAGGGTGACCAAGCCCAGGAGACCCAAACCTAGCCCTTAATTCAGAAGACTTCTTAAGCAAGATTCAGCCATGGCACAATTTTGCACCTTACACCTCCAACACAAAACAGCTGCAGACCTCACATGGGACAGAGGAGCAGATACGGGTTCAGAAATCCCAAAGGAAATAGAGTACAAGAAGAAGGAATTGGAGAAAGGTCTTCAGACTCACCTTTTTCCAAGGAGAGGGAAGCCAGAAGAGTGGATGACAGAGTGAGCAGAAGGAGTCCTTTTATACTGCCCCTGCACTGCCCAGGCCACAGGCACTGCACCTGGGCAGTAATTTTTCAGCAGACAGCTCACTGAGAGTGGGAGTGGCCACGGAGAGGGAGAGGCGTCCCTGAAGCTTGGCTGCTGGAGGCATTCCCTTGGCCTCCTGCCAGCTGCCTCCATGCCTGCAGGGCAGGGAAGTGAATCTCCTTGATGTGCTCTGAGACTTCTTCTTGTTCCATGGTGCTCCTGAGCACGTCACCTCCCTCGCATCCCCAGGCATGTGCAACCCCAGGATCCTGACCTCTCTCATTTACTGGGAGTTCCTTGCTTCCCTAACGCTTCTGCTTTGTGCTGCAGGCTGAGGAGGGCTGTGGCCTTGGCATGATGAAGCCCTAATGCCAGGAGAATACTTACCACAGCAGCCCCAGTTGATATGTCAGATGGATGGCATATCATACAGGCTGGAGTGGTGGCCCAGGTGAACCTCATGAGGTTCTACAAGAGCAAGTGCAGGGTCCTGCACCTGGGCTGGAAAATAGTTAGCTATCAATGCAGACTAGGGGAGGAAGTGACAGAAAGCAGCCCTGAGGAAGAGGAATTGGGGAAGCTGTTGGATGAGAAGCTGGACAGGGGCAGGCAGTGTGAGCTTGCAGCACAGAAGGCTAATGGCAGCCTGGGCTTCATCATAAGATGTGTTGCCAGAAGATCAAGAGAGGTGATTATGCCACTGTCGTCTGCTCTGGTGAGACCTCACCTGAAGTACAGCATCCAGCTCTGGAGCCTCAACACAGGAAGGACATGGACCTGAGCAGGGCAGACCATGAAAAGGTCAAGTGGTAGGAACACTTTTGCTACAAGAAAAGCTGAGGCAGTTGGGGTTGTTCAACCTGGAGAGCAGGCTCCAGGGAGACTTAATAATGACCATCCAGTACCTAAAGGGGGCTACAGGAAGGCTGCAGAGAGACTGCTTACAAAGGCCTGCAGTGACAGGACCAGGGGCATGACTTTAAACTGGAACAGACCAGATTTAGATTGGGAACAAGTTCTACACCATGAAGGCAGTTGAAAAGTGCAACAGGTTGCCCAGGGAGGTGGTTGCTGTCAATCTCCGTGGAAGTAGAAGCTCTCTACCCCTAAGTACATAGAGTACTCACAGCCCAGGTGTGCTTTCCCTTCCTAATCCCAGCCCTGCACCCTCAGCCTGGCAAACATTGTCCACGGAGCAAAGGGGAAGAGACCAGAAACCATTGGCACAGCCAATCCCTGGCCTCTCAAGCAAGCACATGAAAGGAGCTGGCCTGGCTGAGCAGGCATCTGAGAAATGAGGAAGTGAAATGGCAGCCTGGAGGAAGCCAGAGGCCAGGCTGTGCCATGGGCTGGGAGGTTTGGCTTAGGAGCTGAGTCTGCTGGAAACTGCTGCCCAGGTGCAGTGCCTGTGGGCCTGGGGCGGTGCAGCGCAGTATAAAAGAGACTCCTCTGCTCACTCTCTCATCCACTCCTCTGGTCTCCATCTCCTTTGAACAAGGTGAGTCTGAAGATCTTTCTCCAATTCCCTTTCTTGTACTCTGCTTCCTTTGGGATTTCTCAGTCCATTCCTGCCACTTTGTCCCATTTGAGTTCTTGTACCTGCTTTGCATGAGAAGGGGAAGGTGATGAACAGTATGCATTGCGGAGTCTCATCTTGATAAACTGAAAATTCTTCTTTTAACAGAATAACAGCGTTAATAAACTTCCTCTTGTTAGCTGAAATGCTGGAATGCAGGAAGGGGGAGGAGAGTTGGCAGCCAGCTTTGCATAGATAAGGAATAGCAGGATTCTTCAGTAATTTACTTCTGTTAGTCTTAGACAAGATGATCTTTTGTGTAAGATAAAGGACATCTGGATGATATGTATGTTTCTGTTATTTTTAGGTAGATGACCTTTGTATAGATAGGAAGCATCTGGACTCTTTCTGTGAAATATTGACATACCTCTGTCACTTCAGACAGAGAACTTTTTGTATCAAGGTCTGTCCAAAACCCTCTGAAGACACACAGGTCTTTTGAAATGATTCTACCTGTGTCAGGCGCCTAAATAGAAGCATAAGACAAGAAACTTACTGAGTCTCTTGTGTCTTTCTCTAAGTCAATCTCAGCAGGGCTGTTTTAGGCTGATGCAGGGTAAGACTGGTGGGACTCCCTACACAGCCTCCAGCATTCTCCTCTACTCATGACTCTTTTTCTCTTTGTTGATGCTCAGAATTCTCCTCAGCAAGCCCTCGCACTCCATTTCCCCCTGTCCTCTCCACCAGCTTCATCTCCAGCCCCAGCCATGTCCTGCTGCAGCCCCTGCCAGCCCTGCGGCCCCACCCCGCTGGCCAACAGCTGCAATGTGCCCTGCTGTGTGAGGTGCCAGGACTCCACCGTTGCCATCCAGCCCTCCCCCGTGGTGGTGACCCTGCCCGGCCCCATCCTCAGCTCCTTCCCACAGAGCACCGCCGTGGGCTCCTCCACCTCCGCTGCCGTTGGCAGCATCCTCAGCTCTCAGGGGGTGCCCATCAGCTCCGGGGGCTTTGGCCTCTCTGGCCTCTCCGGCTTGGGCCGTGGCTCCTGCCTGCCCTGCTAGAGCTGCTGCCCAGGCCCTGGGAAAGGTTTAAAGTCCAGTAGCTAAGGATGTTAAATTGGAGACTGAAGCTAGAATTTGGCTAGGGTATATCTGGTAGTACCAAGTGCAAGACGTAATTTACTAGGGAGAGATAGTTCATTGGACATAGGGTAGTTCTGGAAGAGGGGCAGATGACGGTCAGAATATTACAGTTAAGCTTTAAGATTGAGGCAGAGATTAACCCAGAAGTCTGGGCTAGTGAAGAAAATAGAGGGGGATTAGGTGTAGATAACCTGTTGATCTCAGGAGAAGGGGCAATTGGGGTTGGAAGGAGGGGGGATTGTGTCTCTTCAAGCCCCAAGGCAAGGATTGTTGGGATATTGTACATTTTGGATAGTCAGTTGGGTTTTTTTCTGAAGAATTTGTGGGTGTGATGTATGGAGTAATAATTCGTGTCAATCAGGTGATGCATAGGATCCAGGCCATTCGGTGAGTTTTGCCTGGGTAGGGGTCCCGGAATTTCTCTGTGCATGGGGGTTCCAGGATTCTGGGTGGTAGTCAGGTGGTCTTCACAGCCCTGGAGAATTTCGGCTGTGAGGGGCAGCGTTGTTTCTACAGTCTAGGGGCTGCGGAGACTGGTCGTCCGTAGGGATCGCGGCGACCAGCACTGCTTCCCGGTGTCCGGTGGTGAGGACCCGGTCGGCAGTTTTTGGTATCCTGCGGTCCGGTTTCTAGAGGGGCCGGGCCGTGGGGGCCCGCGTCGCGGTGGCGGTGGCAGGTTTGACGTCCCGGTTTCCGGTGTTCCGGCGGTGGGGGACCCGGTTCGGGAGTTTTTCGTATCCTGCGGTCGGTTCCTGGGTGGGGGTTGAACTGTGGGGGCCCGTGGCGCGGTTACGCTCGCAGGTTTGACGTCCCGGTTTCTAAGGGGGGACCTGGGTTTGAGCGACCTGATTCGGGAAGTTTTTCACCGTGGTTTCAGGCTTCCGCAGGAGGGCAGGGACCTGGGCTGCGGCGTATGGGTAGCCAGGAGAGCCAGGTGCTTTGGTGTCTAGTGGCTCGGAGCCGGCGCTTCCAACTGCCGCCGCTCGGTTTTGATCCCCGGTCAATGATTAGTGTTCAGAAGAATGAGACAAAAGAAAAGCAAGTCATCAGAACTCCCTCCCATTCCCATCCCAGAGAGCACGTTAGGGATCATATTACAGTATTGGGATGATGACGAGTTGAGAAAAGGAGTATCAAAGGGAAAAAAAATGGTTTATCTTTTGAGGATTGGATTTGCCAAGCTTTGAACCATCCTGTGAATTCTAAAAGTGTTTTAGTAGGGAAGAAGCTGAATATGCTGCTGTCTGGATTAGGGCTTCATGCCCTACCCCTGTTCCCATATTTGCATTAACAACTGAGAATGAGGACAAAGACAAGGAAAAGGCAGACAGGCTGGCATGAGAATAGGGAGAGCAGGATCGGGGGAGGGGGGCACCAGGAAATCGGAAGTGGCCTAATCAAGATCCTAAGTGGGACCATCAACAGCTTCAGGGGAGGACAGAACATGGGAGACATAATATGGGAGACATAATACAAGGATTAAAGAAGCTGTGCCCAGAAATTTTTATAAAGCCTCTAGTGAGCATGGAGGAAGCCTCCTATGGAGTGGATGGTAAGACTAAAGAGAGTTTACAGATATATTCTGGAATAGATCCCAATTCTGCAGCTGGGGTGATACTTCTAGGATGCAGTTTTGGCAAAATCACGGGCAGGTATAGTAAGAAATTGGAAAAGATCAAGGATTGGCAAGACCGAGGTTTAGAGAATACTACGTGAAGCTCAGAAAGTTTGTAAGGAGGGATGAAGAGAAACAGAAAGCAAAAGCTAGAATGTTGGTAACTGCCGTGAGGGAAGGTCAGAAATCAGGCAGCTGCTCAGATTTCTGGGGTACTGTCGATTATGGATAGAGGGGTAAGAAAAGGTAAAATTCTTACATGAGGAATTAGCCTTCAATAATAATAATATAAAATGGAGTCCAGATGAGTGATTGGATAAAATAAAAAGGATGTTGGTTGATGCCCTGTTTTAAGTTTGCCTGACATGGACAAACCATTGATCTTTTGTAAGTACATCTAACCAAACAGCATCGGGGTGTTGACCCAGGACTGGACTGGAAGTAAAAATCCTGTTGGGATGTTCCAAGTTATAGATCCTGCAGCTAGGTGATGACACCAATTTGCTTACAAGCTCTAGTAGCAGCGGCCTTATTAGTAGAGGAGTCCAGAAAGCAACTTTTTATTTTGTTCTTGTCTCAGATCCCACCTTGGGGATTCCTGATCTATAAAATTAAAGCTGGGGGTCAAGTGTTAAAAACTTGGAAAGGAAAGTCCTAATTCCCTCTGGGAAGGATCTTTTCATGTTTTGTTAACAACAGATACAGCTGTCCATACTGCAGAACAAGGGTGGACACATGTTTCGTGAGTCAAAGGAACCACTTCAGAGTGTGCCTCTGAGCCTGACTGACTGCACAGAAAAAGCAAAACTTGCTTCAGCATGATTACACACCTGTAACACCTCAGTCTGAAGGCTCTGGAGCTGGTGTGACATCGAATTTCATTGCACAGAAAGCATCAAGGAAAGCCCCCATTTCATTCTGTGTATAAAACATCCTGGGACTTGATGTCATTGGGGATGGGTAAAGTGTAAATGTTGTAAATGGTTATTTGTTATAATTGGAGTATTTTATCCTGAGTGAACTGGAAGGAGTCCAATCAAATCTAAGACCATGTCCTAGGTGTGGATAAATTCTCCTCCAACACTACTAATGGTAAACAGGTTGGAAATGTAAGCATAGGGTGACAAAAGCTTGACAACTATTCACTCAAAATGAGTTAGCTTTTGATTTCTTATGTGCTGAGAATGTGTGTGGTTATAAATGTATGCTCTTGTAGTTATGTAATTAGGTTCCTGTGGGTTAAAAACTTTAACTTCTTGATTATCAATGTAAATTGGCTTGTTGGAACATTGATATATACCAATTTCTGTAATTGTTGTTTGGTATTAATAAATTGCAAATAATATGCAATAATTTGAAGTGATTAGGACTGAGGAAAGCACCAAAAACTGTGTTCAGCTAGTGGGACCACAGAGACTGCAATACGGATGGTGAACATGCAACCAGAGTTAAAGGACTGGTGGATCCACCCACTGAACGGACTGTGGTACCCCAAATGGAGTACATAAAGATGGTCATGAGATGAGTTCCAGTATCACAATAGGAGTGGTAATGGTCCTTGCCTGAAAACATCACAAACCAGAAATAGGTCGGGGTTCGAAATTGGTACAGCCTCCCTGGACAAGGGAAAGGGACATGGTCCCAGCAGAGCGTTGGTGGGGATTGAAGGAGGCAAGGCCGGGTAGACCTCTGTGATTGCCACAAAGAAGAACTGGAACTATGGCTGTAGGCAGCAACCCCATAGGCCGTGTGAGTGGAGTTGCAAGTCAAACCGGACTCCTAATTCCCAGGATTAACCACTCGGAGGGAGAAAGTTGTCACCCAGACATTGGTATATAGTTTCATAGTTTCATAGTTTCATAGTTTCATAGTTTCAGTTAGGGTTGGAAGGGACCACAAGGATATATGCCATACCCATCCCTGTGTATGGTACCTAGTAAAGTAAAAGAGGAAATATTTTCAGGCAAGGAACATCAGTCGTTATCCCATTCCTTTTACCAGGATTTGAAATTAGAATCCTTTGTTTGTTACAGATTGTTGCCTGTTTATGTAACTGTTCCAGCCCCACATTTGGAACAGGTGGAAAAAATGGATCCTCTTGGGAGGATTACTTAGGTTATTATGGCTCAAGCCAAATGTAGTAGAAAGAAGGGGAGGGATTGTGAGAAATTGTTTTAATATTTGGCTTTCGCAAGGGGAATTGCTGAGGACTGTGAGGTTGATTGGTTGGTCTGGTCTTTATTGTGTGGGTTTGGGGAGAGAAAGGTGAAGCGCCAACATGTCTGAAGACTGGCCAGGTCAAAAGTGCAGGTTTGTCCCAATCCTGATGGAGAGGGGTGGGAACGTACTGGGGAAAGGTATGAATGTGTATGATGTATGCTGTGTACGAATATGTATGTTTGACATCTATATAAGTTCAACTCATGTTGTTATGATGCGCCTCTAGCACATTCGCTCTGTGCCCAGTGCTGTGTTGCCTTTTTTTATAATAAACTGGTTATAAATTTCAGCAGTGAGCTTGTTTCTCACAATGGTGAGCCCAGCCTGAAACTGGGAGCCTGTGTAGGAGATTGGAGGGGGAAGGAAGCTGCTGAAAAGGGACTTTTTGACTGAGTTCCCCCATTCTGTGAGATGAACAACAGGAGTATCAGTATTTAAGGAGGAGAGCAAAATACTTCTAGTTCTACTGAAAGGTGGATTGGACCTAAATGAGCAAGGTCAAGACCTGCACAGGAGAGCATTTGAAAAAAAAAGACAGAGTAGACATTGCCAGATCCCTGTGGATAGGATCATAGGTACCAAGGACTGTCCTCCCCGTGTGGCAGCAGGACTGCGTTACCCCACCATGAAGCACCCCTGCATGGTCCTTCCCTCTGCAGACACTGCAGCAGCAACAGGGAGGAGTTGTTCCCTGGAGAAGCTGGCAGGGAGTGGGAGACAAGAAGAGGCTTCAGCACAACCTAGCAGATCAGGGATGTTAAAAATACTCTCCACACCAATCGAGAGTTTTAAGTATAAGAAATTTTATTGCAGGTAAAATAAGCAAAAGCAGCGCACTGGGCGGCTGGGAGTCTCCTGCTCCACAACAGCGCGCACCAAGTAAGGATCCACTCTGTTCTTTTAAGGTGGAGGTATGTTGCAACCGCAACAGCCAATTCCTCATGCATAGGATGCACCCTTCTGGCTGCGCAAGTGTGGGTTTCTGATCAGGATCAGCATCCTGGTCCTCTCTTGTGAGGATGTTGATAGCCTTCTTTATCTTGACCTCGCTTCTAGCAGGCTCAGTGAGTGTCGACCCAGCTGCCCAACATCTGTAGATTTGGGCCTAGCAAGTTAAAACTAAATACACGCTGTTCAAAACAGGATGTTACATATTCTTATCATTGAGTGGCATTGTCTGACTTGATTAAAACTCCATCATTGATCATTTATATGGTTAACAAATACTTCATCTCTTTATTTATTACAAGGGAGAACTGATGCATGGCTGCAAATACTTAATGCAACCTTGTGTCACTGCACAGCCAGGCTGAAGATCTTCCTGAGTCACAGCCCTGAGTAAGGTTGCTCCTCCTGCAACTCCTGGAGAGCATTTGCAGGAGAAAGGATGAGACAGAAATCTGGGATGGGATGCAGCAGAACTTTAATGAGTCAAATGTGGGAACCAGGGTGGAGAAGGGTGGGAGTTCCAAAGCATGGGCAGCAGGGACTGTATGTCCATGGCTGTAGGGAAGCTCCCAGGAGCTGTCCATCTGCACCACCCACAGAGGGAGTAGGGCCAGCAGGTCCTCCCTAGGCTGGTTTTCGGCGGCTGCTGGGGGCCAGGGCAGCAGAAGGGAAGGGGCCACGGAGAGGCCAGGAGAGAGTGTCAGAGGCAGAGGCAGGCATGGGCAGTGGTGGCAGAGCCCAGGCTGGCCCTGGCCTTGTGGCAAGGGCTGCTGGTCTTGCTCAGCCCCTCGGAAAGCAGCAAGAGGATGCTGTGTGCCCAGGGCAGAAGCGTCAGGTGGGGCCCTGGGGGCCTTGCCCAGGGCAGAAGCGTCAGGTGGGGCCCTGGGGGCCTTGCCCAGGGCCCTGGGCAGCAGCTCTAGCAGGGCAGGCAGGAGCCACGGCCCAAGCCGGAGAGGCCAGAGAGGCCAAAGCCCCCGGAGCTGATGGGCACCCCCTGAGAGCTGAGGATGCTGCCAACGCAGCGGAGGTGGAGGAGCCCACAGCGGTGCTCTGTGGAAGGAGCTGAGGAGGGGCCGGGCAGGGTCACCAGCACAGCAGGAGGCTCAATGACAACAGTGGAGTCCTGGCACTGCCTGACACAGGGCTCATTGCAGCTGTTGGAGCGGGGTTGGGCCGCAGGGCTGGCAGGGCTGGCAGGGCCTGAAGCAGGACATGGGGGGCTGGAGATGAACCTGGTGGAGAGGACAGGGGAAAGCAGAGAGTGAGAGCTCACAGGGACAAGCCTGAATGCTCACTGAAGGGAAGGAAAGTCGTGAGCTGGAGGAGAGTGCTGGGGGCTGAGTAGGAGTCCCACCTGTCTCACCTTCCCTCAGCCTAAACGAGCCTGCTGAGAGTGACCAAACCAAGGGTGTGCTCAGCCCTGGCACAACTTTTGCACCTTCCCCTCCACTCAAATCAGCTGCAAGAACTCAGATAGGACCTAGGAGCAGGTATGGGCTGAGCTGTCCCAAAGGAAGACTACAAGAAGAGTGCAGTGGAGGTAGGCCTGTACTCACCTTGTTCCAAGGAGAGGGAGGCCAGAGGAGTGGATGAGAGAGTGAGCAGAAGGAGTCTCTTTTATACTGCTGCTGCACCGCCCCAGGCCCACAGGCACTGCACCTGAGCAGCAGTTTTCCAGCAGACTCAGCTCCTAAGCCAACCTCCCAGCCCATGGCACAGCCTGGCCTCTGGCTTCCTCCAGGCTGCCATTTCACTTCCTCATTTCTCAGATGCCTGCTCAGCCAGGCCAGCTCCTTTCACGTGCTTGCTTGAGAGGAGGCTTGCAGGGATTGGCTGTGCCAATGGTTCTGGTCTCTTCCCCTTTGCTCTGTGGACAATGTTTGCCAGGCTGAGGGTGCAGGGCTGGGATTAGGAAAGGGAAAGCCAACCTGTCTGTGAGTGCCCTACTGGCATGGGGGCTCAGACCTTCTTCTTCCATGCATGTTTATGACAAAAGCTGAAGGAGGAAGCTGGCACCTCAAAGCATCCTCTGTGGCGCAGTGGTCCCCTCAGCAATGAGGAAGTGAAATGGCAGCCTGGAGGAAGCCAACGGCCAGGCTGTGCATGGGCTGGAGGTTGTCTTGGAGCTGAGTCTGCTGGAAAATTATCGCCCAGGTGCAGTGCCTGTGGGCCTGGGGCGGTGCAGCAGCAGTATAAAAGAGACTCCTTCTGCTCACCTCTCATCCACTCCTCTGGCCTCCTCTCCTTGGAACAAGGTGAGCCTGCAGGCCTTTCTGCTCCTCCTCCTCCTGCTGCTTGTTTTCCTTCACCTTGTTCCCCAAGCTGTGACAACTAGCTGCTTGTCGAGGAGAGGGAAGGGAGTAGAAGTGATGCATGGAAGAAGTGGGATTTGACTGAGGTGCTGCTGGGCTGGGGCCAGGCAAGGATTTCTTTGGGCTCAGTTGCTTGTGGCAGAGCTCTTTTGGGCTGAGGGAAACAGGAAGCCTGTGGACCTCCTGACACCATCACTGCCTCTTGACTCCAGCTCCCTCCTTGACCCTCTCACCGTGGTGTAACAAATTGCTGCTCACCCTTCCCTCAAATTCTCTTTCCCCCTCTCCTCTCTCCTAGGTTCATCTCCAGCCCAGCCATGTCCTCAGGAGAGTTATCTGCTGTCCCTGCAGTGTCACTTTCAATGCCCTTTGAAGATCTCCGTAGTCAGGGAATGCATCTGAGGCCTGGAAGAAATCCAGTGGGGCTCCTACCTTTAGGGACGACATGAAGGAGAAGGAGGAGAATGACAGGAGCATCAGCCTCTCCTTGGTCTCTTCAAACAGGATGAAGTAAATCACCTGGAAGCCATTTCCCAACATGAAGGGACAAGAAGGTGAGTGTGAGAGGTCAGCAGGATCTATGGAGGGGAGAGCGGGAGCAACCTCATGCCTTTGTGCTGCCTGCCTGGGCCGGTGGGGGAGGGAAGCTCAGCAAATGTTGTGCCTCTCACGTAAGCAAAGCTTTTGGTGCTGTCTGCTGCAAGAATGCTTAGAGCTAAGGGACTGTCCCCAGGAGGATTCTGGTGTGACAAAGGAGAGAGGGATGAGGGTTTGACTCGGAAAGGAAGAACCTTTTGTATCAGGGAGGACTGGAGACTGCATTAATCTGCAGTCTTAGAGGCCTCAGCTCTCCTCTGTGATGAGATGGGGTGAGCCTTGGGGAGAACCTTGGGCAGTGGGAGCGTCGAGATCCACAGGCCTCATCTTCCTAGCCAGAGAGCCGGGCGGTGCTGAGGAGCTCTCCTGGATGCTCCATGGAGTGATGGAAAAGGTTGGAAAGCCCTGGGGACCCATCCCTGGGTCTACATCTGGTAGGTATTCTCCTGGCATTAGGGCGCTTCATCATGCAAAGGCCACAAAGCCTCCTCTGCCTGCAGCACAAAGCAGAAGCGTTAGGAAGCAAGGAACTCCCAGTAAATGAGAGAGGTCAGATCCTGGGGTGCACATGCCTGGGGGCTGAGGGAGGTGACGTGCTCAGGAGCACCATGGACAAGAAGAAGTCTCAGAGCACATCAAGGAGGAGATTCACTTCCCTGCCCTGCAGGCATGGAGGCAGCTGGCAGGAGTCCCAGGAGGCCAAGGGAATGCCTCCAGCAGCAAGCTCAGGGACAGCCTCTCCCTCTCCGTGGCACTCCCACTCTCAGTGAGCTGTCTGCAGGTCCTGTCCTACGCAGGGCTGGATCCCTCTGGCCAGGGCAGCTCCATCCACAAACCAGGAAAACTGCTCCAGGCTCTGGGCTGTACCTGAGTACACAACTTGAGCAGCCCAGATGGCTTTGCCCTTGCACGACCTCCTTGTAAGAGCCCACAACCCAGTGGCCTTGCAGGCTGGTTCTCACGTGTTGAAAAAGCCTTGCTCCTGGCCAGGGGCAAAGCGCATGGGGGTGTGAGGAGGGTGAGCTGAGCCCCAGCCCCGCTCTCGTGTGGGGAGGAGGGACCTGACTCACCAGGCTGCTTGAGGAATTGAGATGTGCTCCCTGTTCAGCCTCCTGAAGGCAGCCATTGGAGACCCCCAGAGACTGCCACCAGAGGGGATGACTGGTTTGTCCGCTCAAGCAGGAAAGGAAAGGGGGCAGGATGACCCCGGTGCCATCAGGCTGGGAGCAGTGTGTGCCCAGGATGATCCTCCCTGACAGGGGATCTCTGCGGGCCTTAAACAGTGATGGCAAACAAGCTCCCCAGATTTGCCCACACCCATGTCCCCGGCTGCACACAGCCCTCCAGCACTTGGAGCACAGCTTCTGCCTGCAGCGATGCATTCCTGCAGGCCAAATCCTTGCTGTCTCATGGGCCACTTCAAAGCATCCTCTGTGCGCAGTGGTCCCCTCAGCAATGAGGAAGTGAAATGGCAGCGTGGAGGAAGCAAATGGCCGGCTGTGCCATGGGCTGGGAGGTTTGGTTAGGAGCTGAGTCTGCTGGAAAATTACTGCCAAGCATGCAGTGCCTGTGGGGCCTGGGGCGGTGCAGCAGCAGTATAAAAGAGTCCTTCTGCTCACTCCCTCATCCACTCCTCTGGCCTCCTCTCTTGAACAAGGTGAGCTGCAGGCCTTTCTGCTCCTCCTCCTGCTGTGCTGCTGGTTCCTTCCTTGTCCCCAAGCTGTGACAACTAGCTGCTTGTCGAGGGAGAGGAAGGGAGTAGAAGTGATGCCATGGAAGGAAGTTGGGGATTTGACTGAGGTGTCTGCTGGGCTGGGCCAGGCAAGGATTTCTTTGGGCTCAGTGCTTTTGGCAGAGCCTTTCGGGCTGAGGGAAACAGGAAGCCTGTGGACCTCCTGAACACCATCACTGCCTCTTGACTCCGCTCCCTCCTTGACCCTCTCACCGTGGTGTAACAAATGCTGCTCACCCTTCCCTCAAAATCTCTTTCCCCCTCTCCTCCCTCCTAGGTTCATCTGCGCCCCAGCCATGTCCTGCTACAGGCCCTGCCAGCCCTGCGGCCCCACCCGCTGGCCAACAGCTGCAATGAGCCCTGCTGTGTGAGGTGCCAGGACTCCACCGTTGCCATCCAGCCCTCCCCCGTGGTGGTAATCTGCCCGGCCCCATCCTCAGCTCCTTCCCACAGAGCACCGCCGTGGGCTCCTCCACCTCCGCTGCCATTGGCAGCTCCTCAGCTCTCAGGGGGTGCCCTCAGCTCCGGGGGCTTTGGCCTCTCTGGCCTATCCGGCTTGGGCCGTGGCTCCTGCCTGCCCTGCTAGAGCTGCTGCCCAGGGCCCTGGGCAAGCCCAGGGCCCATCCTCTTGCTGCTTCCGAGGGGCTGAGCAAGCCCAGCAGCCCTTGCCAAAGGACAGGGCAGCCTGGGCTCTGCACAGCACTGCCCATGCTGCCTCTGCCCTCTGACACTCTCTCCTGGCCCTCCCGGGCCTTTCTCTTCTGCTGCCCTGGCCTGCCAGCAGCAGCAGAAAAAACCAGCCTAGGGAGGACCTGCTG
>JAAWVA010000280.1:0-24520 GCA_015227895.2 Colaptes auratus
CCCCTGCTGGTGGCAATGGGGGGCAGCTTCTCCTCCTGTGTGCTGCCACTGCAGGTGGCAATGGGGGGCAGCTTCTAATCCTGTGTGCTGCCCCTCCTGGTGGCAATGGGGGGCAGCTTACTCCTCCTGGTTGTGCCCCTGCTGGTGGCAATGGGGAGCAGCTTCTCCTCCTGTGTGCGCCCCTGCTGGTGGCAATGGGGGGCAGCTTCTCCTCCGTGTGCTGCCCCTGCTGGTGGCAATGGGGGGCAGCTTCTCCTCCTGTGTGTGCACCTACGGTGGCAATGGGGGACAGCTTCTTCTTCTCGGGGATGCCCCTCCAGGTGGCAATGGGGGGCAGCTTCTCCTCCTGTGTGGTGTCCCCCTTGGTGGCAATTGGGGGCAGCTTCTCCTCCTGTGTGCTGCCCCTACTGGTGGCAGTGGGGGGCAGCTTCTCCTCCTGTGTGCTGCCCCTGCTGGTGGCAGTGGGGGGCAGCTTCTCCTCCTGGGTGCTGCCCCTGCTGGTGGCAATGGGGGGCAGCTTCTCCTCCTGGGTGCTGCCCCTGCTGGTGGCAATGGGGGGCAGCTTCTCCTCCTGTGTGCTGCCCCTGCTGGTGGCAATGGGGGGCAGCTGTGGGGCTTCAGGATACAGTTTAGTGGTCACAGTAGGTGGGTTGGACTAGATGATCTTAGAGGTCTGTTCCAACCTTAAATAGTGTATAATTCTATGATCTATGGATGTTCTGCTTTCAGCTGGGGTAGAGGTAATTTTATTCCTAGTAGCTGGTACAGTGCTATGGTTTGGATTTGTATGGGAATAATGTTGATAATACACTGAACTTTTAGTTGTTTAAGTAGCATTTATCCTTGGTTAGGGATTGTTCCGTTTCCTATGCTCTGCCAGTGAGCAGGTGCACAAGAAGCTGGGAGGGACCATGGCCAGGACAGCTGAAGGGATATTCCATACCATAGGATGCCATGCCCAGTATAGAAAACTGGGGAGCTGGCTGGGAGGGCAAATTGCTGCTTAGGCATTAGTCAGTGGTGGTGAGAAATGGCTTCATTGGCCTTTCTGGGGTTTATTTGTATCTCTTTCTGTGATATTCATTTTAATTACTATTATTGTAACTATTAGAATCACTAGAATTTATTATTCTTGTATTGCATTTCATTTTAGTTGTTGAATTGTTCTTATATCAACCCACGAGTTTTGCTGGTTTCTCCATTCTTTCTCCATGTCCCAGGAGCAGGGAGGAGTCAGTGAGCAGCTGCATGGTGCTGAGCTGCTGGCTGGGTTAAAACCATGGCAATATATTAGTCATCTCTCTCAGGGTAAGTATTCAACTCTCCACACCTGGCTGAAGAAAAACAAAGACCAGCAGTCTCATGGAAATGCAACAGCAGTCTCATGGAAATGGCTTCTTGCTCAGCCATCAAAACTAATCTTTCTCCACTCTTCTTGATATTCGTCAAATAGAAAGCTGTATGCATCCAGAAGGTTGGGCTGTAGACCTAGAGAACTTTTCTAGGTTGCTCTTTCAGCTTAAAGGAGGAGGAAATAGAGCTGTTCTGTCAGTGCACTCAATGTCCCCCTGCCCAAACTCCCCTCTTTCTCATTCTCTTTTACTGGTTTGCTTGCTGTGGGAGTTTCCTCATGGGAATTTGGTGGGGGGCACAGAGGGATGAAGTGTGTTGTTTTGCTGTCACTTCAAGCCACCTTGCTTTCATCAGGAGTGCTGTGCTCTAGAAGTCTAGCCAGGCTCTTGAACAGCCTCTCTGCTTTTAAAAGGTGTGTGTCTATCATTTACTCCCAGAGTATGGAGGAAAACTTGCTTTTTCATCTTCCAGTGGGACATTTCGTGTCTAGTATAAATAGGAGTTAAACAAGTGTTCTGTGTCTGGATAGAACTAAAGACATCTCCTAGAGCAGTAGTCTCAGGTCACCCCCTGGCAGGAGTTTTCATTGTTGCTGTTGAACTGCAGCTTTCAAGTCTTTAATTTTTCATGAGACAGTGGGAAACACAAGGAATCAAAGCAGAACTTTTCCCCTGCTTTTTTAGCTCAACTGTTCTGATTCACACAGTAACCATTCAACAGTTGGTTCTAGACCTGATTGTGTTTAGATTGGCTATGTTGGAAAACTGTTACTTGGATACACGAAGAGTTCAGTGTACAGGTTCAAATGATAGTAACCCCAGTAAATTGCCAGAGTATTTTTAATTTCATTTTTGGTTGGTTTTATGATGCACAGATCAGCTAAAAGGAGAGTGATACTGGAAGGTCGTTTAAATGGCCTAACTTTTCCATACTCTGTTTGGATAATATATCTACAAGTCTAGTTTTGATATGTGATAGTCTTCTTGTAATCCTTTGTTGTTATACCAATGGCACCCTTGTATTGTAAAGTCTCTTAGGGAGCTCAGAATTCAGTGCCATTGCTGTTCTGTTGGCTGTTGTTTCTGCTATTGTTTTCTCTAAAAGCAGCTGAAGTGCCTACAAATCATGACAGTTCCCAGGCAACAACGGAGATGGGGTGGGAAGAGTTAACGTGTAGGTATTACAAATGAAGATTTTACAACTGATGGTTACTTACAGTGGGAGATTGGGCAGCCCAGCACCACTGTAGCAGTTGTTGCTGCTTCTGTAGCAGCTAAACTGAGTGGGGGAGATGCAAAACTGTATTAGTTTAGCCAAAGTAGGCATTCAAAAGCAGTTAGGCAAGGTTATGTAGATGGATAGATACGAAAGTAACTCTTGTGCAGCCAGCAGACTGTAAAGGCTACACTGGTGTTAATGAATTCTAACTCCATTGAGGTAATTTTTTAGGCAATACTTTCATTTCCATCACATGTCCCCATCTCCTTTCTTCAATACATAGAGAAAAGTCTTTTGGAGAAGAAACTTCGGTAGCTCAACTGGAAAGGAAAGTGAGAACTATGTTGTGAGTATGTCTTAATGCAAATGTGATCCAGCATATTCTGCCATAAGCACACTGATTATCATAGTATCGTAGTATTATAGTATCAGACAGGGCTGGAAGGGACCACAAGGAGCAGCCCGTTCCACCCCCCCTGCCACGGGCAGGGACACCCCACACTAGAGCAGCCTGGCCAGTGCCTCATCCAGCCTCAGCTAAACACCTCCAGGGATGGGGCCTCAGCCGTCTCCCTGCACAACCCATTCCAGGGCTTCACCACTCTCACGGTGAAGAAATTCCTCCTCACCTCCAGCCTCAATCTCCCCACCTCCAGCTTCATTCCGTTCCCCTAGTCCTATCGCTCCCTGAGATCCTGAGAAGTCCCTCCCCAGCCTTCCTGTAGGCCCCCTTCTGTGTCAGGGCCTTTGCTGCTGCTGTGTGCCAGATACTAAACCACAGTGCCTCCTCTTGTCAAATGCAACTAACAAGTGATAGACTGCTCTCCTACATGTGTGTGAAACTGAACATTCTGTATTGGTTTCTGCTGCTGCTTTTTTAAAAGTGTGACTCCTCAAAATGTTAAAGAAAACCAGGAAGTTTATTGGTAAATCCCTGCAGCCAGCACGACCTGTGCCTCATCTGCCTTCTCAGCAAGGTGAGTAGCATGGCTGAGGCACAGTTCGCATTGCCAAAGTTTCAGCTGCTTGTAAGGAGTAACAAGGACATGGAAGGTGACTTGGACTTTGTTAAGAATTATTTGAATGTGTTGGACCAAGCTGAATTTAAACTACATTAGGTTTATACAGGGCTCTTAGAATCCTAAAAGCGTAGAACTGTTAGGGTTGGAAGGGTACCTCAAGGATTAGCCAGTTCCAACCCCCCTGCCATGGGCAGGGACCCTCACACTGCAGCAGGTTGCTCACAGCCACATCCAGCCTGGCTGCAAAAACCTCCAGGCAGGAGGTTTCCACCACCTCCCTGGGCAACCTGTGCCACCACTGTCATGGGGAACAACTTCTTCCTAAGATCCAATCTCCATCTACCCATTTCTATTTTTTTCCCATTCCCCTCAGTCCTATCCCTCCCTGACACCCTGAAAAGTCCCTCCCCAGCTTTCTTGTAGCCCCCTTCAGATACTGCAAGGCCACAATAAGTTCTCCTTGGAGTCCTCTCCAGACTTAACAGCCCCAGCTCCCTCTGTCTGTCCTCATAGCAAAGCAGCTGCAGCCCTCTGCTCATCCTCGTGGCCCTTCTCTGGACACCTTCCAGCACCTCCAGATCCTTCCTGCAACAGAGGCTCCAGACCTGGACACAGAGCTCCAGCTGTGGTCTCAGCAGAGCAGAGGGGGAGAATCAGCTCCTCGGCCCTGCTGGCCACACTTCTCTTGCTGCAGCCCAGGCTCTGCTTCGCTTTCTGGGCTGCAAGTGGTGGCTACAAGGGGCTCTTTCTGACGGGTGTTCTTCTGGCTTGGCATCTAAAATTCTGGCTTCAGAAAGCTGGACTTTCCTATAAATTTGGGGGTTGGGGGTTAGTTACTCCTGGTACCGAAGACATCAGATGCACATCATTTAAAAAGAAGATTATTGTTTAGATTTTATTGCAAGTGCAGTACACTGCACCCTGCCATTCTGATGTAGCCTTGATTAAAACCATCAAAGCCTAACTGGTTAGGCCACACCTTGAGTCCTGTGTCCAGTTCTGGGCCCCTCAGTTTAGGAAGGAGTTGACTTGCTGGAACATGTCCAGAGAAGGGCAACAAAGTTGGTGAGGGTTTGGAAGACAAGCCCTATGAGGAGAGGCTGAGGGAGCTGGGGTGCTTAGCCTGGAGAAGAGGAGGCTCAGGGGAGACCTTACTGCTCTCCACAACTGCCTGAAGGGACTCATTGGGGAGCAGAAGCTCTGTATCGAAAATTGGTTCAGGAATGTATAGCACGGAAGTTATACACCACGGTAGAAACAGGTAACCCGCCAATGTGAGGTGTGCCTTAAGGCTAACCCCAAGGTAAGAAGAGGAGTTAGACTGGGACAAATTAGCAAAGGAAATGATCAGGACAACAATGGCAAATTGATTTTACTGAGCTCCCAAGAAAGGGGGGATACAGGTACCTGTTGGTACTCACTGACACCTTCTCTGGTTGGCCAGAAGCGTTTCCCTGCCGCACAAACAAAGCACGGGAGGTTACTAAGACGTGTTACAGGAGAGAATACCTCGTTTGGGGGTACCTGCCGCTATTTTCCTCAGACAGGGGACCTCATTTTGTGGCCAAGGTGGTACAACAAGTGAGCAAAATCTTAGGGATTGATTGGCAACTCCACACCCCCTACAATCCACATTCGAGTGGGCAAGTGGAGAAAATGAACCATTTAATTAAAAATCAGATAGTAAAAATGGGCAGGAAGCAAACCTTCCTTGGCCACAAGCATTGCCAATTGCCCTGTTGCGAATTCGAACTAAGCAAAGAATAAAGGAAGGGTTGAGCCCATTTGAATCCTGTTTGGAAGACCTCATGTAGTAGGAACTATGGACCCTTCAGAACCAGGACAATTCAGAGAGGAAATGTTGAACAAGTTTGTTCAGCAGATTTATAAGAACTGAGCATTGTTAATAAACAGGTGACTGGAACCAATGTGAGAGGGTTAGACAGACCAGTCCATGATGTGGAACCTGGAGATTATGTCTATGTCAGATCTCTTTCAGAGAACCCTCTAGAGCCCAAGTGGACCAGACCATATCAAGTGTTACTGGCATCCTTCACAGCCATCAAAATTAAGGAACAAGCTGCTTGGATTCACCACACCAGGGTCAAGAAGACCTCAGCGAGAGAATGGAAACTCGAATCCCAGGGACCCCTGAAGCTCAAGTTATATCGATAATTGTGATTTGTTTGTAGATACTATTGAGGGATGGGAAGTGTGACCGGTTGAGGCTGTGTCTTTAAGAAAGAGACAGTTGCTGAACACTCTGGCTGATGTTTTTGATATTTGAACAAAACAAGATAGTCTAAACTAATTCATTGGTAGATTGTAAATGCAATTTTAAGTTTGGGTTGTTAGTTCAGTCTGTGTCTGGTCTGGGTTCAGGCTGGGTGCAGTCTGTGCTTCTCTGTCCTGTGGGCTGGACGGCTTCTCTTTTCTGAAGCAGGAACGGCCTTGAGTTAACAGCTAACCAGATAAGAACACTAATTCTTGCCTGTGCTTTTTGAGCTAACAGAATTTTCTTCCTTAATTGCCTTTCTCTCTCTCTCTAACCCTTTTTGGAAAAAAAAGGGAGGTGGGGAGGGAGAGAGGGGGGGTTCAGGGAACCCCCCTGGCCGGCTGGAGGGAAAAGGTTTTTCTGCATTGTGTTCATTGTTGTGTATTTCTGTAATATTGTAACTATTGTATCTTTGTGTACATTCATTGCATTCCATTGATGCCTGTCAATAGAGCTTTCATCAGCTTTTCCGACTGAGCTAGCTGTGGTTTCTTTCCCTGTGTGTGGGGAGGGAACGTTCTCACCCCACCACAGGAAGGAAATATGTATTTAAATGTTAGTCAAGAATTGGCTTTGCAAACTAATCTCTCTAACTGTTGGATATGTACTGAACTTCCTCGAGGCCAAATGAGGACCCCTTTATGTGGAGTAGCCTCAATGAATTGGACTTGGGGGCCATCAGACTGGTGACTACATCTGTTAGTAACTTCCATAATTGTCAGCATGGGAAAGATAGCTCAGAGAGCCTGGGTCCAAAGTTTGACTTATTGAATGTAGATCCTTCACGCACCCTTTTGTAGAAAGTAATGAAAGCAGTGAAAATAAGGTAGGATGGCGAAATTTAACAGGGCTGGGCTGCAGCTGGAATTACTCTTCCCTGGAGAAGTCTCAGGTGCCAGTCCATGGGTTCAGGGAAATGGCTGTACTTCTTCTAAAAGAAACAGGCTGGATGTTGTGGGGGCTGGTGTAGCCTTATTAAGTCAAGCTAGCTGCTTACTCCCTTATGGATATGGTGGTTATGTGGGGACGGGTATGCCAGAAAAAGCTCGCCCCTAAAATGGACAGGAGTTTGCACTGCAGGCTACTTAACCCCACAAATCACGGTCCATCATGAGACCCTGCCTAGAGGATATTGGAGAACTCTTTGGAGAAGACATAGAAGGACAGCAAACCCCCTTGTTAGATACAATACTGGATACCACAGTTTTGTTCGAGCATTGATCCCTGCATTAGGTGTTGCACAACTTGAAAAAGCAATAGTAAATCTATCAGCTACGAGGAAATCATGGCTAATTCAGCAGCTGATGCGGTGCAGAACCTGCAGGTGGAAGTTAAATCTGTGAGCAGTGTCTCACTGCAAAACAGGCTGGCTTGGATATTATTACAGCTGAAATGGGAGGGGTGTGTACCTTGATAAACACCACTTGTTGCACCTATGTAGATAAGTCAGGACAAATTCAAACTGATGTACTAAATATATGGGAACAGGGGAAAGTATTACATGAGGTGAGCAAGGATGATACATCATATGGTTATCAGACCTCTGGGAAGAGTTAACCTCATGGCTGCCCAATATATTATGGCTTAAACAGTTGTTGCTGGGAATTGTAATAATCTTGTATAATCATATTACTGTTAGTTTTGACTAGATAATTATGTGTACTGGAAAGAGTGTATGGAATCCTACCACAAGTATAAAATGATAAACTCAGGCATGAGCTGGAAACAGGACATTATTTTAAGAAATATAGTATAGGAATATACTATTTGCTGTAAGAAAGGGGGGAATTGATAAACTGAAAATTCTTCTTTGAACAGAATACAGCGTCAATAAACTTCTCTCGTTAGCTGAAATGCTGGAATGCAGGAAGGGGGAGAGGAGTTGGCAGACAGCCTTTTGCATAGATAAGGAATAGCAGGATTCTTCAGTAATTTACTTCTGTTAGTCTTAGACAAGATGATCTTTGTGTAAGATAAAGGACATCTGGAGGATATGTATATGTTTCTGTTATTTTTAGGTAGATGACCTTTGTATAGATAGGAAGCATCTGGACTCTTTCTGTGAAATATTGACATACCTCTGTCACTTCAGACAGAGAACTTTTTGTATCAAGGTTTGTCCAAAACCCTCTGAAGACACACAGGTCTTTTGAAATGATTCTACCTGTGTCAGGCGCCTAAATAGAAGCATAATACAAGAAACTTACTGAGTCTCTGTGAGAGACTAAAGCTTGTCTCTCCTGGTGTGACTCAACAAAGATAAAATCACTTGCTGCTTGCCCAGACAATAGCTGCTGTGCCTTGGGCAGAGCCACTGGAAGGACTCTTGGAAGGTGCAAAGATAACCTTGCTCACGGGACTGCAGCTGGCCTACAGCAATGGCCAAGGGCCCAGCCAGCACGCCTGCAGGACAGGATCATTTCCAGCCATCAGATACCCCAGGAAAGGACAATGGATTCCCTGATGTGTAAAGGGTGTGTGGGTAGGTAGATGGAGCAGGAGGAGGTGGAGGCCTCCTCCCCCCTCCATCCAGACCTGCCCAAACTCACCTGAGTACACAGAAAGATTTCCTGGGGAACGATACCTGGACACTTACCTAAGGATGATTCCCAGAACGATATCCTGGGGAACAACACTGGACATTGCCGAGGACTAAACAACTGTATAAAAGACTGGAGCCAACTACTGGCTAGGTAGAAGAAAAACGGAGAAGAAAACTGGAGAAGCAAAATGCAGCACCACAGGCGGGAGGATCACGGGGCCAACACAACGGACCTTGGACTCTGTAAACCCTCTCTCTGTGCCCTAAGTTCCGGCTGCTGCAACTCATGGAGCTGAAGAAGCTGCCCAGAGGACCACATCCCTTCTACAGCAAAGCCTCATCACCCTTCCTCTACAGACCCGACATCTCCTGCAGCACCATTCTCTACAACCCAACATCTCCTGCAGCACCTGTCCTCACAGACTCAAACTGTCTGGGGGGTGAGGGGTGTGGTAATATAATTCCTTTCCTTTTCTCTCTTCTCTCTCTATTGTCTCTCTATCCCCTTCTGATCTATCCACTTTATTTATGTCCATCCACTGTATTTATGTAATCAATAGTCTAGCTGTTGATATTTTGGCCTCGTTTGTGCCTCTGATTTCACAACACGGGAATATTCATTAAAAAGCTGAATCTCTTTCCCTCTCAGGATCGAGACATTAGACCTTTACAATTGGCGTAGTCGGCAGGATTCCCGTGCAGTGAAAGTTTCACAGCAAGACTATTGCATTTCTGAGAACCCCAAAATGTGTGTGTGGGTGAGAGTACCCTGAGTACAAGTGAGTGCGGAGTCCAGATTCGCGTTTTCACTCTCCCGAGAGGGAAGGCTGGAGAAGGACAAAGCGAAAGTTTTCAGAGAGTGTGGGATCTCAAAAGCTTTAAACGTGTGTGCTCTCTCGGGGACGATTATCTGGGGTACAAATGCTGATTTCATAGTGTGACCTCCTCGAGAATCCTCTGTACCCTGCTTTAAATGTGTGTGTTTTCCCGGGGAAGATGAACTGGGGTACAAATGTTGATTTTATAGTGTGACCTCCTCGAGAATTCTCAGTACCCTGTTTTGGGAAACCCAGCGTTGGTGATATTTGTAAAGTGTGCATTGCCTCGGGGAAAGCGCAGCTTCCCTGAGAAGCCCAGTATTGAAGTAGAAGTTGAGAAGTGTGTGCGTTCTCTAAGGGTAGCAGAGTGACTCTTCCCTAAGAAACATAAGGTTCTTGTCCTGTTGTAAAGGAAAATTTGAGGAACAAAAGCTGAGAAGCTTTTGCAAGTGTGGGTTCTCTCAGGGAAATAGTGTGACTTTCTGTTGAGAAGCCCAGGTTGGTTGGTTTTTGTGTGTGACCTCTCCTGAAAAATCTATTGTGCATTTTCCTGGAGAAGGTTATTGTGTAGTAAGCCTTTTAAAAGTGTACGTTTCCCAGGGAAGATTTTGTTGGTACCAACAGTGTTTTGATCTGAATTCCCCGTGAACTTAGTGCTCTATTAAGAAATGCTTTGTGAAACAAAAGGGATGGCTCGGAGTGAGAGGCTTTTTAACCTTTTAGAAGCTCACGGTGCCCGCCCCTCTGTACAGGTACTTGACTGGGCCCGTGAAAACTGGAATAACTTCCAGAGTGTGGCTGATCGTATTGTGGCCTGCAGAAAGGTGCAAGAGCCAGAGCCGGAAAAGGCAAAGCTTTTGTTTGTGCGGTTTTAGGGCCTGTTTAGCCGCTTCAGTGAAGGAGAAAGAGGAATGGCATGAGCAGGAGAATATAAAACTATTTCCTCTTTGCAGGACTTAGTTTCGTCACTACAAGTCATGTTGCCACTGTGAGAAATAGGTTTTAATATTTGGCTTTCGCAAGGGCAATTACTGGGGACCTGGGGCTCGATCGTTGGGCCGATTGGTTGGTTATGGTCTGTATTGTGAGAGAAAGGTGAGGCGCCAACAGGTCTAAAGACTGGCCAGGTCAAATGTGCAGGTTTGTCTCAGTCCTGATGGAGAGGGGTGGGAGCGTGCTGGGGAATATGTATGTTTGCCGCCTATATAAGTTCCACTCGTGTTGTTCAGGCGTGCCTCTAGCAAATTCGCTCTGCGCCCAGCGCTGTGTTGCCTTTATTCTATAATAAACTGGTTATAAATTTCAGCAGTGAGCTCGTTTCTCACAATTTGGTGACCCGTACGTGATTCCCCTGTCTGTAAGGGCTTTCGGGACCCTTCAGAAGGGGGGGCGCCCCCGCCGATTTCGTCGGCCCGGAAGGAGGACCCTGGAAGCCTCTCGGAGCACGGGTAAACGATCCGGCCAACATGATAAGATAAAGGCAAGGGAAGGAGCTCCCGGCTGCCGCGGCTGCCTGTAATTCTTGTGCACGAAGACCCGGGCAAGAAAAGGGCTGTAAGTATTGTCCGGTTGGGCGGGTATTGAGGTCGGTGAGAGTGTGTGTGTGCGTGAGACGTGGGCTGGACAGTCCGGACCCACGAAGCGAGTGCGGAGTCCTTCTAACTGCGTTTCCAATATCCCGCGAGGGACTTGGCCAGTGAAGGGACGAGGCGGTTGGTGATGGAAAGCGTGGACCTCAGGAAATGGGGCAAGGGTCAGGTGCAGACCAGCCCTGGGAAACATGGGAGCAACAAGGGTACCCAGGGATATACCCCTGGATAGTCCTGGGGTAAGGATAATAGAGGAAAGCCTAGAGAGAGAAAAGTAGATTGCGGGAGATGGAGGAAGGCCTAGAGAGAGAAAAGTAGATTGCGGGAGATATCTTAAGTTATTTTTTAAATGCTCAAATGTTCAGTAAAAGTAGAAGGAGGGTTATTTTTAAATGTTAAAATGTTCAGTAGGTCCAGGAGCTGAACGCAGGGTCAGCTGCGGGACGCCCTGGCCACCAGCTGGCAGCCGGGCTGGCCCGGGACAAGGTAGAACTGAGCCACAGCCTGGCACGGCTGGAGGAGGAACCGGGAGTGCGGCCGCAACCGTGGCCGCACCCGGCAGTTGCTACAGGAGTTGGATCGGCTCCGGGCGGGCCTGGAGCAGGGCCGCGGCTGCGACGCTGCAGAGGGCAGGCAGGGGCTGCGCGTAGAGCAGCCGGGCTGCAAGGCCAGTATCCGTGTTTGCACCAGCACCTGCGGTAGTGTGGCGGGCAAGGCGCTGGCGCAGACGCAGCGCGCGAAGCGAGCAGGAGCTGTTGCGGGGGAGAACTACAGTGGCTGAGCCGTGCCCACCAGGGACTGGAGGATCAGGCCCAGGAGGTGGCCAGGCTCAGGTTGGAGAAGGAGGGTTACTCGTGTTCCCAAGGTTCCTAGAGGGAGTGTGGAGAGCTAAGGATGTTAAATTGGAGACTGAAGCTAGAATTGGGCTAGGGTAGAGATAGTTCAATTGGACATAAGGGTAGTTCTGGAAAAACATTAAGGATGAGGCAGAGATTAACCCAGAAGTCTGGGCTAGTGAAGAAAATAGAGGGGGGTTAGGTGTAGATAACCTGTTGATCTCGGGAGAAAGGGCAGTTGGGGTTGGAAGGAGGGGGGATTGTGTCTCTTCAAGCCCAAGGCAAGGATTGTTGGGATATTGTGGCAGTTGGGTTTTTTGCAGAAGGTGTGATGTATGGAGTTCAATCAGGTGATGCATAGGATCCAGGCCGTTCGGCGAGTTGTGCCTGGGTAGGGGTCCCGGCTACGGGGTCCCGGAATTTCTCTGTGCGTGGGGTTTCAGGATTCTGGGTGGTAGTCAGGTGGTCTTCACAGCCCTGGAGAATTCGGGCTGTGAAGGGGCAGCGTTGTTTCTACGGTCTAGGGGCTGCGGAGACTGCTCGTCCGTAGGGATCGGGCGCCCAGCGCTGCGTCCCTGTGTCCGGTGTCCCGGTGGTGAGGGACCCGGTCGGCAGTTTTTGGTAACCTGCGGTCCGGTTTCTAGAGGGGCCTGGGCCATGGGGGCCTGCGTCGCGGTGGCATTCGCGGGTTTTACGTCCGGTTTCGGGTGTCCCGGTGGTGAGGGACCGGTCGGGAGTTTTTCGTATCCTGCGGTCGGTTCCTTGTGGGGCTTGAACTGCGGGGGCCCGTGGCGCGGTTACGCTCGCGGGTTTGACGTCCCGGTTTCTAGGGGAGGGACCTCGGTTTGAGGGACCTGGTTCGGGAAGGTCAGTTCCGTGGTTTCAGGCTTCGGCAGGAGGGCAGGGCCCTGGGTGCGGCGGCGTGTGAGGTTTTTTTGCGGTTTGACTTTGCAAGGGATCGGCACAGTGAGGGGGGTCGGTCGTTCGCAGGGAGCGGCACGGTGCTGCGGAAGAACGCAGCATTTGGTATTGGGGTAGCCAGGAGATCCTGGTGGCTTGGTGTCTAGTGGCTCGGGGCCGGCGCTTCCAACTGCCGCCGCTCGGTTTTGATCCCGGTCAGTGATTAGAGAGCGCGTTAGGGATCATATGACAGTATTGGGATGATCTTTTGATGATTGGATTTGCCAAATTCTAAAAAGTGTTTTAGTAGGGAAGAAGCTGAAATGCTGCTGTCTGGATTAGGGCTTCACGCCCTAGCCCTGTTCCCATATTTACATTAACACTGAGAATAAGGACAAAGACAAGGAAAAGGCAGACAGGCTGGCATGAGAATATGGGAGAGGCAGAATCGGGTGGGGGGACACCAGGAAATCAGAAGTGGCCTAATCAAGATCCTAAGTGGGACCATCAACAGCTTCAGGGGAGACAGAACATGGGAGACCTGAGAACAATAATAACACAAGGAATTAAAGAAGCTGTGCCCAGAAATTTTGATAAAGCCTCTAGCGAGCATTGGAGGAAGCCTCCTATGGAGTGGATGGTAAGATTAAAGAGAAGCTTACAGATATATTCTGGAATAGATCCCAATTCTGCAGCTGGGTGATACTTCTTAGGACGCCGTTTGTGGCAAAATCATGGGCAGTATTAGAAAGAAATTGGAAAAGATCAAGGATTGGCAAGACAGAGGTTTAGAGGAGTCCTACGTGAAGCTCAGAAGGTGTTTGTAAGGAGGGATGAAGAGAAGCAGAAGGACTGCTGGTAACTGCTGTGAGGAAGGTCAGAAATAAGGCAGCTGCTCGGATTTCTGGGTACTGTCGATTACGGATAGAGGGGTAAGAAAAGGTACATGAGGAATTAGCCTTCAATAATGATAATAATATAAAGTGGAGTCCAGATGAGTGATTGGATAAAATAAAAAGGATGTTGATTAGTGCTCTGTTTTAAATTTGCCCAACATGGACAAACCATGTGATCTTGTTGTAAGTACATCTAAGCAAACAGCATCTGGTGGTTGACCCAGGACTGACTGGAAGTAAAAATCCTGTTGGGTATTGTTCCAAGTTATTAGATCCTGCAGCTAGGTGATGACAATCGCTTACAAGCTCTAGTAGCAGCGGCCTTATTAGTAGAGGAGGCCAGAAAGCAACTTCTAATTTTGTTCTTGTCTCAGATCCCACCTTGGGGATTCCCGATCTATAAAATTAAAGCTGGGGGTAAAGTGTTAAAAAAACCTTGAAGGAGAGTCACTAATTTCCCTCTGGGAAGGAGTTTTCTTGTTTTTGTTAACAACAGATACAGCTGTCCATACTGCAGAACAAGGGTGGACACATGTTTCGTGAGTCAAAGGAGCACTTCAGGGAGTGTGCCTCTGAGCCTGACTGACTGCACAGAAATTACGTAACACCTGGAACACCTCAGTCTGAAGGCTCTGGAGCTCGTGCGAATTTCATTGCAAGGAAACATCAAGGGAAGCCCCCATTTCATTCTGTGTATAAAACATCCTGGGACTTGATGTCATTGGGGATGGGTAAAGTGTAAATGTTGTAAATGGTATTTGTTATCATCGGAGTATTTTATCCTGACTGAACTGGAAGGAGTCCAATCAAAATCTAAACCATGTCCCCAGGTGTGGATAAAGTCTCCTCCAACATTAGTAATGGTAAAGAGGTTGAATTAGTAATCAGGCCTACTAAAGTGATGGTAAATTTTCTGCTGCACTGTGATTTTCTGCTATATATTTTTGCTAGATTATAATGAATGTAAGCACAGGGTGACAGAAGCTTGACAACTGTTTTATGTGCTGAGAGTGTGTGTGGTTATAAAGGTATGCTATTGTAGTTACCTGTGAGTTCAAAAGCTTTAACTTCTTGAGTATCAAATGTGAATTGGCTTGTTGGAACATTGCTGTAATTGTTGTTTGGTATCAATAAGTTGCAACTAGATGGTTATAATTTGAAGTGATTAGGACAGAGGAGAGCACCAAAAACTGCGTTCACTAGTGGGACCACAGAGACTGCAATACAGGCGGCTGAAAGGACCGGTGCATCCACCCACTGAACGGACTGTGGTACCCCAAATGGAGTACATAAAGATGGTCATGAGATGAGTTCCAGTATCAGAACAGGAGTGGTAATGGTCCTTGCCTGAAAACATCACAAACCAGAAACAGGTCAGGGTTCGAAACTGGTACAGCCTCCCTGGACAAGGGAAAGGGACATGGTCCCAGCAGAGCGTTGGTGGGGATTGAAGGAGGCAAGGCCGGGTAGACCTCTGTAATTGCCGAAGAATTAGCCAGGGAATTATAGGCCTGTCAGCCTGACCTCAGTGCCAGGCAAGTTATGGAACAGGTCATCTTGAGTGCGATCATGCAGCACTTACAGGATGGCCAAGGGATCAGGCCTAGCCAGCATGGCTTTAGGAAGGGCAGGTCCTGCTTGACCAACCTGATCTCCTTCTATGATCAGGTGACCCGCCTGGTGATGTGGGGAGGCCTGTGGATGTGGTCTACCTGGACCTCAGCAAGGCCTTTGACAGCGTCCCCCACAGCAAACTGCTGGCCAAGCTGGCAGCCCATGGCTTGGATGGGAGCACACTGCGTTGGGTTAGGAACTGGCTGGAGGGCCGAGCCCAGAGAGTGGTGGTGAATGGTGCCACGCCAGCTGGCGGCCAGTCACTAGTGGTGTGCCCCAGGATCGGTGCTGGGCCCCATGCTCTTCAACATCTTTATTGATGATCTGGATGAGGGCATCGAGTCCATCATCAGTAGTAATTTGCGGACGACACCAAGCGGGGGCAGTAGTTGATCTGCTGGAGGGCAGAGAGGCTTTGCAGAGGGACCTCGACAGGCTGGACAATGGGCAGAATCCACGGCATGAGATTGAACACATCCAAGTGCCGGTTCTGCACATTGGCCACAACAACCCCATGCAGTGCTACAGGCTGGGGTCAGAGTGGTTGGAGAGCAGCCAGGCAGAGAGGGACCTGGGGGTGCTGGTTGATTGTAGGCTGACATGAGCCTGCAGTGTGTGCCCAGGCAGCCACGAAGGCCAATGGCATCCTAGCCTGCATCAGAAACAGTGTGGCCAGCAGGAGCAGGGAGGTCATTCTGCCCCTGTACACTGCACTGGTTAGGCCGCACCTTGAGTACTGTGTCCAGTTCTGGGCCCCTCAGTTTAGGAAAGATGTTGTCTTGCTGGAGCGTGTCCAGAGAAGGGCAACAAAGTTGGTGAGGGGTTTGGAAGACAAGCCCTATGAGGAGAGGCTGAGGGAGCTGGGTTGCTTAGCCTGGAGAAGAGGAGACTGAGGGGTGACCTTATTGCTCTCTACAACTACCTGAAGGGAGGTTGTAGCCAGGCGGAGGTTGGTCTCTTCTCCCAGGCAGCCAGTACCAGAACAAGAGGACACAGTCTCAGGCTGCGCCAGGGCAGGTTTAGACTGGATCTTAGAAGAAGTTCTATACAGAGAGAGTGATTGCCCACTGAATCAGCTGCCTGTGGAAGTGGTGGAGTCACCTTCATTGGAGGTGTTCAAGAAGAGGTGGCTTGATGGGTGCTGGGCCAGGGTTTAGTTTTTAGTTGTTTAGGTGGGTTGTACTGTACTGTATTGTACTGTATTGTACAGTATTGTACTGTTTTGTACTGTATTGTACTATTGTACTGTATTGTGCTGTATTGTATTTAGGTGGGTTGGATTGGTTGATGGGTTGGACGTGATGATCTTGAAGGTCTCTTCCAACCTGTGTATTGTATTGTATTGTATTGTATAGAAGAACTGGAACCATGGCTGTGGGCAGCAACCCCATAGGCCGTGTGAGTGGAGTTGCAAGTCAAACCGGACTCTAATTCCCAGGATTAACCACTCGGAGGGAGAAAGTTGTCACCCAGACGCTGGTATATATGCCCACACCCATCCCTGTGTGTGGTACCTAGTAAAGTAAAGGAGGAAATATTTTCAGGCAAGGAACATCAGTTGTTATCCCATTCCTTTTACCAGGAAGTTGACATTGGAATCCTTTTGCTTGTTATAGAATCGTTCCCAAGTTAGGTTATGGCTCAAGCCAAATGTAGTAGAAAGAAGGGGAGGGACTGTGAGAAATAGGTTTTAATATTTGGCTTTCTCAAGGGGAATTACTGGGACCTGGGCTCGATCGTTGGCCGATTGGTTGGCTATGGTCTGTATTGTGAGAGAAAGGTGAGGCGCCAACATGTCTAAAGACTGGCCAGGTCAAAGTGCAGGTTTGTCTCAGTCCTGATGGAGAGGGTGGGAGCGTGCTGGGGAATATGTATGTTTGAATATGAATCTGTATGTTTGCCTCCTAGATAAGTTCCACTCGTGTTGTTACGGCGCGCCTCTAGCAAATTCGCTCTGCGCCCAGCGCTGTGTTGCCTTATTTTACAATAAACTGTTATAAATTTCAGCAGTGAGCTCGTTCTCACAGCGGCATGCTGCCTCCGGTTCCTGCTGCCCCTGCGCAGCAGCTGCAGCAGCTGCTCTGCCGAGCCGGGCTGGCAGGAGCAGGCAGAGGCAGGGATCAGCGCGGCCCCAGCACAGGCACCGAGCGGCCACAGGGACACAGGCTGAGGCCTCCTGCGGCTCTGCAGGCTCCTCTGGCCTCGGGCTCACCTTTGCTGCCAGCCAGCACCCGCCAGCGGGCACCCCCGGGTCCCCACAGCCCCCCACCCCAGATCCCCCCACCATCCCCCACCCCGGGTCCCCAGTGCTCGCTGGCACCCCTGGGGCAGGCGCAGTGCTGCCCACACCTTCTGCCTGCTTCCACCCCACCTGGTGGGTGGAGAGACTCTGAACACAACTCTTCTCTCAGGATCCTCCTGGATGGGCAGAGGGCCTTGGGCTCCAGCAGGTCACGGAGCTGCTTGTTGGAGACCTGCTGCAGCCAAATCCAGCTCAGGCTGAGGGCTGGCTCCCCAGAGGGCAGCAGGCAGAAGAGCTCTGCACCCCAGGGCCATGCTCAGCCTGCTGCCCACCCAACAGCAGTAATGATAATGAGGCCTAAAAGGAATCTCACTCCAGTTCCATATGTAAGTTCCCTGTGTCTGACCCTCGTCTCATCATTCATGCTTCTGCTTTTGCTTTAATCAAAATCATCTAATTGACACGAATTATCATTCCATTTATCACACTATAATTAGTTGTTTATGAGTAATTTGACTTGTTTTTATATAGAGTAGATTTTAGGTTTTATTATAACCTGTTGTTATTTAATTTTATTTGCTTTAATGTATGTGTACCACTGCCCTGGTGAAATGTTAGGAATTAGCAGCTAACAATTGAAGTAGTATGAAATAAGAAGTTCTTTAAGGATGGGAAAGGTAGAGAAGTCCTTCAAGGATGAGAAAGGAAGAGAAGTTGCTACAGAAGACATGAACACAAAGGACGATTGTGAGAATCAACAGAACCTATGTGCAGACCCATCCCTGGGAAAGGACATTGGTTGTAACAACAGAACGAGAGCAGACACAATCGCAAGGACTCGGCACACAGCCCGCCGGCTGTGCTGGCTGGAGGATGACATCATGGAAAGACCGCCAGAAGAGCAAACTACTTTAAATAAGCCCACCTTGTATGCATATGTATTAAGGGTAGAATATTTAAGAGGTACTTAGAAAGTGATTAGGGTGCGCTTCAGCACCCGGCGCTGTTTTGCTCGTCACTTACTGCTTTAAAATTGCTCTTTTCAAATTAAAACTATATTCGTTTGACTTTAATTGGCTCGGTCATTATAAACAGGCTGATGGCTTTAATAAGGCCCTGGGGGCTCTGTCTCCAGGCGGCTACCGTGCAGGGTCCTGGTCTCTGGGGGGTGGGGGTGGCGCTTCCTGGGCTGCCGAGGGTGCCTGCTGCGCCCTGCGCTAAGGAACGCTCTGGCCCGGGCCGTGCCGCGGGCTCGGCGCCGCTCCCGCCCCGCGCAGCAGCAGGAGGCTCAGCAGAGCGTTTCCCGGCTCTTGCCGGTGGTGTGACGGCAGCGGCGCAGCTGATTGGAGCAGGGGCCGGAGAGGGGGGCCTTGGGAGGACGGACAAGGCTCTCGCCCAATGGAGCGTCGCAGGCTAAGGAAGCTTCTGGACTGTGCCAGGCGAGGGTTTAAAGGGAGCGCTGGGCGCCCCCGTCGGGGTTGTTGCCTGTTTGTCCTGCTGAGGAGTTCCCTGTGAGCGGTCCCGGGGGTTTGGAGGCTTATTTTGGTTGGGGGTAGCAGCTGGGTGTTCTTCGGGGGTGCTGTTGGGTTCTCCGCGGTGAGTTGGAGTTCTCCAGTGGTTGAGGCTGTTCCCGGGGTGGGGGTGTGTGGGAGGTTTCCGCAGTGGTTGGGGGGGGGGGGGTGGTGGTGTATTTCGTGGGGTCTTGGGGTGACTTGAGAATCCTTGGGAGATCCTTCTGGGTTTGGGGGTGCTGCGGCCGGGGCTGGCCGAGGCGCGGGGGGGGGTGCTGCGGCCGGGGCTGGCCGAGGCGCGGGGGGGGGTGCTGCGGCCGGGGGCTGGCCGAGGCCCGGGGGGGGGTGCTGCGGCCGGCGGCTGGCCGAGGCCGGGGGGGGGTGTGCGGCCGGGGTGGCCGAGGCCGGGGGGGGGTGCTGCGGCCGGGGGCTGGCCGAGGCGCGGGGGGGGGTGCTGCGGCCGGGGGCTGGCCGAGGCGGGGGGGGGGGTGCGGCCGGGGGGGCTGGCCGAGGCCCGGGGGGGGTGCTGCGGCCGGGGGCTGGCCGAGGCCGGGGGGGGGTGCTGCGGCGGGGGGGCTGGCCGAGGCCGGGGGGGGGGTGCTGCGGGGGGGGGGCTGCGGCGGGGCTGGCCGAGGCCCGGGGGGGGGGGTGCTGCGGCCGGGGCTGGCGAGGCGGGGGGGGGTGCTGCGGCCGGGGGCTGGCCGAGGAGCGGGGGGGCCTGCGGCTGTGCTGACCCCGGGAGTGGTTGGGAGGCCTGGAGGCTCTTTCTGTGGTTCTTGAGGCAGGGTTGGGGGCTGTGAGGAGGCAGTAGAAGCCTCCTGGGAAATGTGCAGATCCTGGGGGGGCTTGAGGGTCCTGGGGTGTATTTCGTGGCGTGGGTGGGGCTTGAAGGGAGCTTTGGCCCTGGGCTCTCCTGGGAGCAATCAGTGGCTCAGCACCAGGGTGAGCCTGGAGATCGGGGGGGGGGGCAGGGAAGGCCCCTGGGCCCTTGGGTCAGCTCAGGCTCAAACGCGGCTGGCTCCCCCCTGCTCCCAGGCTGCACAGACTGTGCCAAAGCAGCCCTGGCACTGCTGTGCCTGCAAGGGAAGGGAAGGGAACTGCAACGTGACAAGGGACAGGGCCGGGGGAGTGCTGGAGGGTGGGGGGGTGCTGAGGGTGACAGCTCCGGGGCTGGCTCGGCAGCTCCCCAAGGAGCTGGCCCTGATGGAGAGCAGAGCAGGCTTAGGGCTCAGGAGCCCTGCTGCCAGCAGCTGAACCTCTCCCTGCTCTCTTTGCACCGCCAGCTCTCCTCAGCTGCCCTGGAGCCTGCCCCATCAGAGGTCTTTCAGCACTACCTCTCCAGCAGCTCTCCGGAACGCTGCTGGTGACAGCTCCAGGGCTACACCCGGGCTGCTGGGGGGCCTGGCTTGCTGCCCTCTCCCCTCAGGTTTCAGTTGCTAGGGGGTACAGAGTGGTTTGCCTGCATGGGCAGCAGGGGAGTTGTTGCTTTCTCCCTGCTTTTGTTCCACCTCCAGCGCAGCGATGGCGAAGGAGGCACAGCTGAAGAAGGAGCTGAGGTCTCTGCTGCTGGCTGCCAAAGAGGGCTTAACCCCAGCAAAGCTAGAGAAGCAGTACCTGGCCATGATTGGCAAGCCTCTCCCTCTCCATGACCTGGGCTTCCAGTCCACATTGGAGCTGGTGGCAGCTCTGCCTGAAGTGGTCAGAGTATGTCACCGTAAAGGCAGAGTTCTCCTCAGAGGTGAGTTGGTTCTCCCCTGGGAGTGGCTGTACTGCTCTTGAGTGGTGCTGCCAAAGGGCAGTGTGCAGGACTTGCAGAGCTTTAGCTCACATGGCTCTGGTTCTTCTTCTCATGTCACTATGTTGAATCTCTTCTCCCTGCATTTGCTCTCTTCGATACCTTTCCACTCTTGCCCCCTGCAAAGCAACCAAGGATTCTAGGTTCTGGCTTTTGTCCTGTGTGCACTGAGTTTAGAAGCTGCAGTAATGTTCCTCACAGGTGCACCAGAGCTGCTCAGCCTTGCATTCCCTGTCACTGCAGACTACAGCAGAGCTAAAGCCAGGGGCACAGGGATGGGGCCTCTCAGCACAAGCTGCAAATGGTTCCCTCCCTGAGCCCATGGGAAGCTGAGTGTGCATCACATAACTCTCTTCATTTCCCTGCTCTCTGGGGAAGAGCTGTGGAAACAGCTGGTAGGTGCAGAGAGCTGGCTGGAAGGCTGGGGTGGGGCTTGTTCAGAGTGCTTCAGGGAGAGCAGCAGCAGTTGGTTAAAGCAGGGAGAGCCCCAGGCTGCTCTGCAGGCAGCTCTTGCCTGGGCAGCTGCCCTGCAGCAGGGCCACTGCTGCTTTCTGAGGGGAGCAGGGAGCCCTTTGGTGTTTTCCCAACTAACTGGCAGCAGCTGAGCTGAGGTTCCTGTTGTGATCCTGTGTCCAAGAGTTGGTCCTGCCTTCCTCCCTGGGTCTGGATGGATAGGGTGGAGGCTGCAGGCTGGCTGTTGGAAACTGCTCACTGCAGTTTGGACAGGCAGAGGCAGAGCAGTTGCCCTGCTGGAAAGCAGCCACAGTTCAGTGTGGTTGTCCCAGAGGGAGACTGCTGCTGCTGAGAAGGGTGTAGGGAAGAGGAAAGAAGGGAAGGAGAGGACAATTTCTGGGTGCAGAGCTTTTCCTGGCTCCATGTAGGCTCATAGTTCGTTTTTGCCTCTTGCAGGCATTGCAGATGAGAGCACCAAGGGCATTGCTGGCCTGGTTGTGCAGCAGAGGAGCTCCGGGCCCCGGAGGAGGCGTGCTGCAGGGGGGGCAGGGGCTGCTGCTCCCTCTCCCAGTTCCCAGAGGAGCAGGGCTGGCACCTTGCCAGCAACAGCTGATGCAGGTGAAAATGCTGAAGCAGCTCTGGTTCAGCAGCAGTTTCAGATGCATTGAGAGTGGGAGGTGGATCAAGAGGTTGGTTTTTAAGTGTTTAATCCTAACCCCACTGGAAATGACCAGGTGGTGGCAGCAGAATGTTATGGTGAAGCCAGCAACCGCAGTGCAGGTTTGGTAGTCATACTATGCACACTTAGCTTGCTCCAGAGGGTCCGTGGTGGGTCTGTGTGCATGCAGAAATAGCACACACAGGCAGCTGTTTGTATCCAGTGGAATGAACAGACAACCCCAGGGTGACAGCAGAGCGCTGTCCAAACACAGAGGTGGCTGGCAGAGAGCCTGTCCAGGAGCTACCTTTTGCTTGAGTTCAGAGCAAACACTTGCAAAGCTTTGGCCCTCTCAGGGAATGAGAACTGAGCCTGGAGAAGCCTGGCTTGGTCCTGGCCCTTGCTGGAGGTGGTGCCTGAGAGATGTTGCACTGTGATCCAGCACAGCTCCAGGGGTCTGGCTTTAGGGTCACTGTTCACAGGGGCTCAGGAATCGACTTTCATCAGGGATTTTCCTTCTGCCTCCTCCCAGGTGCTGCAGTGTTGTGGTGCTTTCTGCCAGTTACACTGCCCCAGGACTTGCTGGCTTCTGAGGTTTGCTATTGCTCCCTGTTGCCATGACTGAGGTAGAGAGGGACAGGGCTGTCAGGAGGTCACCAACTCCCAGGCAATGGGCAGAGCAGTGCAGGGCTTGGGAAAGTGGGGGCCCAGCCCAGCAAGGAGACCTCTTAGTGTCCTGCTGCTTTGCCTGGGCTGGTTTGAGGCCTAGGGAAAGGGCTTGAGGGGACAGGGTGGAATTGCATCAGGTGGGTTTCAAGTGACAGGGGGACTGTGTCACAAGAGTGAAGGCTGAGGTGAGGGAGCTGCTGAGTTCCTCACAGTTCTGCTCTTGGGCTTCCACAAAGCTTTCTTCAGAACCCTGGCCAGGGCTCCAGTGTGCACAGTGTAGCCGAAGTGCTTAGCAGTGTGTTTGATGTTGTGGCTGAGCAGGTCAGAGCAGCTTCCTTGCTGACCCTGAAGGAGCACCTGGCAAGTGAGGTAGGGCAGGGAGAGATGCCACAAGGTCTGGCAGCGAGGGAGCGACCTGAAAGCACAGAGCTGGCACAGGCACTGTTGCCAGGCAGCTGCTGCCAGTGGGGTGTTGCTGCATTTCCAGTTGCTGCAGCAGTTCCCCTGGGGTTTGGCACAGCAGGGGGGTGGGATGCTGCAGAAGCAGTTGTCCCAGGGGAGCTGTCTGGCTAGCAGAGAGCAGAACAGGAAGCTTTCTACAGGTAGCCACTGGGTTTTGGTGTGAAGTGAAAGCAGGGATGTTAATCCCCTTCAGGGAAGGGTCTGGGTGTGTGAGCAGGGCTGGGATTTCTGACCCTGCAGCCAGTAGACAGCAAAAGCAAAAGGATCTCCTGAACATCTGCTCCATGAGCTCCTAAAGCCTCTCTGGTGCTGCCTTGAGACTGAAGCTTTAGCACCAGTCTGAAAAGCACAGCCCAGGGTCCAGAAAAGAAGAGAGGTCTGGGGTAGCCTCAGCATTCCTGGCAGCTCTGTGAGAAGGCAGAAAATCCCAAGCACTCTGCCAGGTGAGCAGTCCCTGCCTTAGCTGAGCAGAGGATTTCCATCATGCTAGCAGCTGGTGTGACCTCAGCCTGCTCACAGGAGCAGGGGGGGTTTGGTCTGGTTTGATTGCTGGTAGAGAGAAGGAGCCTCTGCAGGGAGTCCTGACTGTGATGGCTGTGAGTGCTGCAGCAGAGCAGCAGCAGTGCCTGCAGGCTGACTGTGATGGCTGTGAGTGCTGCAGCAGAGCAGCAGCAGTGCCTGCAGGCTGACTGTGATGGCTGTGAGTGCTGCAGCAGAGCAGCAGCAGTGCCTGCAGGCTGACTGTGATGGCTGTGAGTGCTGCAGCAGAGCAGCAGCAGTGCCTGCAGGCTGACTGTGATGGCTGTGAGGCTGCAGCAGAGCAGCAGCAGTGCCTGCAGGCTGACTGTGATGGCTGTGAGTGCTGCAGCAGAGCAGCAGCAGTGCCTGCAGGCTGACTGTGATGGCTGTGAGTGCTGCAGCAGAGCAGCAGCAGTGCCTGCAGGCTGACTGTGATGGCTGTGAGTGCAGCAGAGCAGCAGCAGTGCCTGCAGGCTGACTGTGATGGCTGTGAGTGCTGCAGCAGAGCAGCAGCAGTGCCTGCAGGCTTTCATTTGTAGCTGCCTTCTCTTTCTGCCTGCTGTGAATGCTTTGTGCCCCAACAGAGGGCAACAGCTGAATTCTCTTTCCTTTTGCAGCTGAGATGCCTCCTTTGGAATCCTCTTCTGACACAGAAAGCTTCCACCTACCATCACAAGAGGAGTCAGAGGAGCAGTGGAAACAGAAGCCAGGGGGCTTGGGTGCTGGCCTCCAGCAAGTAAGAGGTGCCCAAGCAGTCTGTAGCTTTCTCCTGCCCAGGGGTGATGTTCTTCTGCTGTTTCTGTTGGGTTTGTGCTGTTGATGCTCCCTGCTTCCAGAGGGTTTTGCCTGGTTTTGATCAGCCTGGAGGTGAGCAGGCTCATGCTGCCTTGGGCAGTAGCTTCCATCTGCCATCCAGACCTGGTGTCTCTCTTGTTTCTCTCTGCTCTAAGTTCTGTGTGGCAAATCTCCCCAGGTCAGTGCCCCTGAGCTTCCTCCCTGCTAGCAGTGCTGATCCCTGTGGTTACTGACTTGTAACTGGAGCTCAGCAGCTTTGTTCTGAGCCTGACAGTGCTGTGTGGGATCCACCTTGCTGCAGAGGACAGGACTGAAGTATGGAGCAGCTGTGGGACAGTGCTGGGGAGGAATTG
>JAAWVA010000281.1:0-24515 GCA_015227895.2 Colaptes auratus
TGGAAGGAAACAACAAAGACACAAAGAGCTCCTCAGGGCCCTTGGGATCATTCCATGAACCTCAGTACTGAGAGAAGAGTGAAGAAACTGTGCAAGAAGCAGAAGCAAAAGACAAAGTCCCTTGACATTGATTGGCCCCACTGAGGCTTGTTTACTGCCAAAGCCTCCCCAGGGACTCGTTAGAGCAGCTCAGGAGAGGCTGTGATTGCAGCAGGCAAAGGCAAAGTGCAGGAGAGCAAACTCTGGCTCTGGTTCTGCAGCACAAAGGCCAAGGCCTGAGCACAGCCCTGGGCAGGCAGATCCTGCCCCTCATGTGTGGTTCCAGGCTCTTCAGGTGCAGTGGGGGTGGGGGTGTGATTTCATAAGCATAGAGCAGGCCTAGGTTGGAAGGGACCTCAGAGCTCATCTGCTCCAACCTCCCTGCCATAGGCAAGGATGCCTCTCCAATAGACTCAGCTGCTCAAGGCCTCATCCAGCCTGGCCTTCAAGACCCTCAGGAGAGGGCATCCTACCTGGGCAGCCTATTCCAGAGTCCCACAACCCTCATACAGAAGAAATTTCTTCCTAAGACCCAGTCTAAACCTCCTTTTCCTCACCTTCCAACCTTTCCCTCCTGCCCTGTCACCAGACACCCTCATGAAAAGTCCCTCTCCAGCCTTCCTTTAGCATCCCTGTAGGGTTTGTGATGCTGAGTGGAGGACAAGGGCCTGACAGTCCCCAGCCTTCCTGGGGCTGTGGACAGAGGCAGTGAGGCCCTCCCAGTGCCTTAGGACAACATTTCCACACAGGCCTCAGGGGCAGAGAATTGCCATAGCCAAGAGGGCACAGCCTTGGCTTCTCTTCAGCACTCCCACCACTGCCATTGCCCTTGGCCAGCTCTCCCACAGCTTTGTCCTGCCCTGTCTCACAGCTGCTTCTCCTGCCCTGCAGGCTGCAGACACTCCTCTCACTTCCCCACCTTGGCCTTCCCATGCCTTCACTGACACCTGCCCACACTCACACTCTGCTCCCTGGGACACATAGAGAAGGCTGATCCCACCTCCTTTTCAGGAGATCTTCTCAGGCCACAGCACTGCCCTTGAGAGAGGTTTCTTGCTCCTCATGGCCAGCTGCACCTGCCAGGCTGCACCATCTGGCAGTGTTCCTCTCTCCTGCTCTTGCCCACCTCAGCAGGAGCTCCCAGGCTGCTGGCCTTGCAGTTTCTTGCATAGACAGCACCAAGCCCTGTGCCTGCTGCTGTCCCATCAGGTCCTCAGGCAGCAGAGACACAGCAGCCAACCCATCAGCCCCTTCCTGCAGTCAGCCCAGGCCCTTTGGCAGAGGCCATCACAGATCACTCTGCCCATCTGCCAGCCACGAGCCCAGGGCTGCCTAGCAGCTCCTGCAGACACACCTGACCTCACAGTCCCTTTCCCAGCTCTGTTCCTGCTGGTGGCCAATCCTCTCAGGAGGCAGAAGTGGCCTCACCTCCCCCTTCCCTGTCCTTGGCTTCCTACTGAATGGTGAGTTCCTGAGACACAGCTGAGCACAGGATTGCACACTCAGCCCTCAGCCTCCTTGTGGTCAGAGCCTGAGCAGATCAAAGTTTCACCAGATCCATCTGGCAGATTTCCTACCAAGGCTTTGAGTGGAGATGTTGCTGGCTCTGTCCTGCTGCAGTTTTGGAGGAGACTCCTGCACATCCTCTTGTCCAATGATCCTGCTCAGGGCAGGGGTAAGCAGATGAGGTCCCTCAAGGGCTCTGCGCAGTTTGGCTTCATCTCCAGAGGGGCTGCAAAGCCCCTGGCTCAGATGGTGCAGGGAGTTCATGAAGACATTGCACACTGCTGGCCCAAGGGCTTGCCCTGAGGGATGCCCCTGGGAAGTGTCTGCCAGGAGGACTCTCCTCTGGTAACATTTGGGTTTCATCCACCCCCCAGCCACCACCTCATCCATTTCTGCACTCCAGCTCTCAGCAGTCTGGCTCTAAAGAGACTATGGGGGACCATGGCAAAGCCCTGGCTAAGGTCCAGGCACAAAACTTCCCCTTCTTACCCCTACCCATATGGCTTCAGCAATCCCTCTCTTGTCCTGCAAGGGCCTGCAAATGGCTGCAGAGGTGTTTGAGCCTTCACCTTCCCAGGGACTGTGCTGAGGGTGACCAGCCTGCAATGTTCCCCACCCTCCTTTTTGGTGTTCTTGAAGAGGCCTTTTCCAAGGAGCCCAGAACCTCTGGGAGGGCTCTGTGCACATCTCAGGGCACAGTCCATCAAGGCTGATGTGAGCAGACAGCAGCCTGCCCAAGCCATCTGAGATGAATCTGCCTGGGCCAGTAGGGTTTGTTCTGGAGTGACACACAGCAATGTCCCAGCTCTGCCAGGTGTCCACATCTGAGATGGCCTCACAGACCCCTAATGGAGTGTGGGATGTTCAGAGACAGAGCCTTTCTCTGCGTGGCAGCAGTCAGAGAGTCTCCCTGGCCTCCTGCAGCCCCTGCCAGAGGCTGGGAGTCTCCTCAAGCCTCCAGTGGCCTGGTACCTCAGCAATAGCTGATGGTGTTTGTTCACTCAGGTTCACCTCAGCTCATCTGCTGACATCTCATCTGCACAATGCTAACAGGCTCTGCTGACCTCCTGAGGCCATGTCCTCCTGTGGAGGGACAAAGAGTCTCTCCAAGCTGAGGTGTGAGGCTGCTGCTGGAAATGCTGGTTGTGAAGCTAGTCTGGGTGACTGCCCTGGGACAGCTTCCCCAGGGTCCAGTGAACACAGACACAGTCCAGACCTTCTCTGCTGATGCTTCAGGTCACTTGCAGGAGGCCTGGCTGTGTGAGGACACTGCTGTGTGCCCCAGCCCTGCACACTCACACACTTTAGCTGTTCCCTGCTCTTTGCATCTGTTGGACAATTTCTTGGGCCTGCTCTTGAAGGAAACTTTGGAAAGAGATTTAAGGCTTCAGGCACTGCCCCAAGCAGATCACCTGTCTGTGTGGAACTGCTCTTGTGGAGGCCATCTGAGCCAAAGTTCCCATGGCCTGTGTCTGCCTGTGGTCATGGGACTGCCACACAGCAGATGGTGCCTAAGCTGCCAGAGCACTCAGGCCGTGCCCCAACACAGGGGCTCAGCAGGAGAGTGTGGAGGTGGAAAGAGAACAGCCCAGGACAAACAAGTGCTGGTGCTCCCTGGAGCTGCTGCTGTGCTGGGATGCTGTACTTCTCCAGCTCTGCACACAGGAGCTGTCCCTAAAGCTCCAGGAAGTCTTGGAGGAAGGATCTCAGGAAAAAGATACTACTGCAAGGCCCTTTATTGTGTTGAAACCAAAGGAGCAGAGGTCCACTTACCAAACTTCTGGTCAGAAAAACAGAGAATGAATTAGAAAGTGTAGTGAAGATATAAATAGCAAAAAACTAGACTCCCGCACCAGAAAGTACAGCACCAGGCTGGGCCTGCACTGACTGACATCAGAACTGCTCTGCAGGAGAAGACAAGAGTTTATTGCTTCTTTAAGCATCCAGGGATCAGCTGCTGAGGGCAGCCTTCAGCTCCTGGTTCCTCAGGCTGTAGATGATAGGGTTCACTGCTGGAGGCACTACTGAATACAGAACTGACACCACCAGATCCAGGGATGGGGAGGAGATGGAGGAGGGCTTCAGGTTTGCAACGAAGCCAGTGATGAGAAACAGGGAGACCACAGCCAGGTGAGGGAGGCAGGTGGCAAAGGCTTTGTGGCGTCCCTGCTGAGAGGGGATCCTCAGCACTGCCCTGAAGATCTGCACATAGGACACCACCAGGACACAAAACAGACAAAACTGAGCAGACACCAACTTGCTTAAGCCCAGGGAAAAGCTCCTAGCAGCAAGCACCTTGTCTGTTGTCTCTGCCAGGCCATCTGCCACTGCAGAAGAGCTTGGCTCCACCCCTCTCCAGGCAGGTGCTGTCTGCCTTAAGACTGCCCTGTGCCTGCCTTCACCAGCCAGAGAGGCCCAGCTGCCTCCAGCTTGCCACACAGCTCCTGTGCTGTGGGCCCTGAGCCCTTCATGAGAGAATTTCTCTGCACTTCTCCAGGTTCTCCACCCTCTTTTAGAAGTTGGAACCTCACAATCTGATGTGGCTTCGATCATGACTCCCATGCCCCCCTCCCAGGGACACTGCCCAGCTGGTCACATCACAGCCTGTCCAGAGGCATGAGGTTGTTCTGCCCCAGTGCAGACCTTGCCTGCCTTGGCCTTGTCAAACTTCAGGAGGCCTTTGATGGCCAAATCCACTCACGTGTGGAGGTACCTGTGGACTGGCATCCCAGCAGGACAGCATTTAAGGTTAGAGGGCCAGTGCCTCAAACAAGTTGACAGTGTGGGGGAGTGCAGGGCACTACAGGCATAGAATGGAAACTGTTCCATGGAGTTGCCACCCAAGGGGGTAAATACCACAGGAACCTCAGCAATACCATTAGAAGGTACAACCCCACAAGTGCAGGGCCAGGAGGGTCAGAGGTTCTTTGTGGAGTGTATTGCAACAGTAACAGAGAAGATCTTGAGTGAAGCAAAGGATGTAGTCAGTGCTGGCTGGGATACCCTGTGAGAAAGCTCTGCACTTGCTGGGAATGAGTGATGTGATCAGGGAGAATCCAAGAGCTTTCCCTAATTGGAAGCTGTGAAGTGCAAGGGAGGACAGCAGCAGTCAGGCTGAAAGGGACTTCAGGAGGTGTCTCAACCAACCTCCAGCTCTAAGCAGCATCACAGCAGATTCCTCAGGGTTTGAGCCAAACATGTAGTGGTCACTGCCTGGGGCAGAGCTCCTGCACACTCTGGAAAACAGCTTCCAGGGGCTGATTATCCTCATGTTGGGAAACTTTCTCTCTGTGTGCAGCCTGAACCTCATCAGTTTCAGATCATTGTCTATTGCCCAAGTGTCCTGAACAATGGACAAGAACCTGACACATTGTTCCTAGGATCAGAGCCTTGCTGCTGCTCATTCCTCCCAAGATCTTCCTTTCTCCAGGCTGGACAAGCCCAGCAACCTCTGCTGGGACTCTGCCTCTTTAGCTCTGCACACAGGAACTGCCCTGCAGCTTCAGAGAAAGCTTTCAGGAAGGTGCTCAGAGAAACAAACCTTGAAGAGTTCTTGATTGTGTTGAAAACACAGGGAACAGTGTTCCTCATGTCTGCAGGTTCTGGGTCACAGCAGACAGAGCAGTGCTGAATCAGAAATGGTCTGCAGAAAAACATTGGACTCTGAGTAGGTGCAGTCTGCAATGGGAGGGGGTTGGGGTATGAAGGCATGAAGAGACCTCCTGTTCTGATGGCAGTGCTGCCCTGGAGCACAGCTCCATCCCACAAGCAGCCCTGGACTCTCCCTGCCTGCACCCCATCACTGACACACAGCAGCACAGTGCCCAAGCTGCCAGAGCACTCAGGCCTTGCCCCAGCACAGAGGCTCAGCAGGAGAGGATGGAAGGGCAGAAAGAGCAGCTGAGGACAGCCCAAGCTGTGGGGCTGCCTGGCACTGCTGCTGTGCTGGGACTCTGCCCCTCCACCTCTGCACACAGGCACTGCCCTGCAGCTCCACAGAAGCCTTGGAGGAAGGAACTCAGAGAAACAAGTCCCTGCAGGGTCCTTTATTTGTTGAACACCCAGGGAGCACAGCTCCTCATGTCTGCAGCCTCTGGGTCACAGCAGACAGGACAACACTGAACCAGAAATGGTCTGAAGAAAGACATTTGTGTGGGAACAACATTCCCCCAAGTGCAACAGCACCAGCATCAGCCAGAACTCCAGCAGCCAGGCTGGCCTGCACTGAGTGACATCAGAACTGCTCTGCAGGAGAAGACAAAGAGTTTATTGCTTCTGAAAGCATCCAGGGATCAGGTGGCTCAGGGCAGCCTTGAGCTCCTGGTTCCTCAGGCTGTAGATGAGAGGGTTGACTGTTGTCGGCACCACTGAGTACAGAACTGACACCACCAGGTCCAGGGATGGGGAGGAGATGGAGGAGGGCTTCAGGTAGGCAAAGAAGCCAGTGCTGAGAAAGAGGGAGACCACAGCCAGGTGAGGGAGGCAGGTGGCAAAGGCTTTGTGGCGTCGCTGCTGAGAGGGGAACCTCAGCACTGCCCTGAAGATCTGCACATAGGACACCACAATCAACACAAAAAGACAGTGAAAAACAGACACTGGCCACAAGAAGCCAAGTTCCCTGAGGTAGGATGTGGAGCAGAGAGCTTGAGGATCTGGGGCACTTCACAGAAGAACTGGTCCACAGCATTGCCCTGGCAGAGGGGCAGGGAAAATGTATTGGCTGTGTGCAGCATCATGGAGAAAGCCACAGGCCCAGACAGCTGCTGCCAGGTGGAGACAAAGTCTGCTGCCCAGAGGGTCTCATAGTGCAGGGGTCTGCAGATGGCAACGTAGCGATCGTAGGACATGGTCGTGAGGAGAAAATCCTCTGTGTCCATCAAGAATAACACAAAGAAGACCTGAGCAGCACATCCTGCATAGGAGATGTCCCTGGAGTCCCACAGGGAATTTGCCATGGACTTGGGGACTGTGGTGGAGATGGCAGCCAGGTCAAGGAGGGCGAGGTTGAGGAGGAAGAGTACATGGGGGTGTGGAGGTGGTGGTCCCAGGCTATGGTGGTGATGATGAGGCCATTGCCCAGCAGGGCAGCCAGGTAGATGGCCAGGAAGAGGCAGAAGAACAGGAGTTGCAGCTGCCTTGTGCCTGAGAATGGCAGGAGGAGGAAGTGGTGCTGGAGCTGCTGTTTGGCATCTGCTGCCTCTGGCCATGGAGACCTGTGCAAGGAAGTAAAGGTAGTGACAAGTTAGGGCACACTTCTCTGAGCTCATTGTAATCCCTGTCCCTGAGCTGCAGGAGGAATGGATTAGCTCAGTCCCATCACTACCAACCCATGGTTGATTTCATCATAGCTTCCAATGCAGCAGGGACCCAGAAGTAGCATGAAGATTCCTCTGGTGTCAGAACAGAAAGTGACTAACAGCCCAGTCCCTGGGAGGGTCCCATGGAGAGGTGGAGAGCCAGGGAGCAGTACTGCAGTGCTGCAGAGACAGGGAAGGGAAGAGAAGGAAGAGAAGAGGACAGAGAAAAGCAGAGGGACTGAGGATGAAGCCTTCTCCTTACCCAGCTCTGCTCACTGCTGCTCACAGGATGGAACTGAAGGGCTTTGGTCCTCCTTCTGTGTGCACACTCCAGGAGCCTTCAGCTGAGCGTCAGCTGCCGAGATGGAGATGCCTCCAGGAGCTACAGCTGCAGTGTCCTGCCCCCACAGCCTCACTGTGTCAGTGACTGCAGTGACTTCTCCTCCAGTGAGCTTTCAGCATCTTCCCAGTCCTGCCCACCTCGAAGCTCTCTCTGTTTTCCTCATCTTCCTGAGATCCTCTGGCAGTGTCCTCAGCCCTGCTGTGCTCTGCAGAGGAGCTGCTTCTGGCCAGAGCTGGCTCCTGCAGTGCTGCCTGCCTGCCAGCAGCTCCCTCCAGCCCAGGAGCCTGGCCCAATAGGGCAGCAGAGGACCAGCCCAAGGTGTTTTAATACCTCCTCTGGTAGCTTTTGGTGCCCTGTAAACCTCAGGGACTGAGAGGAAGCTGATGAAACCTCTGCAGAAGTCAAAGTCAGATTCAAACTCTGAAGTTTCTTCTACTCTTAATGGGTCCCAGTGAAGCATACTGGGAAAGGGTCCCCAGGGGCTGGTTAGAGCAGAAGGAGACAGTGGATGCAAGGGAAGCATCACTGGAGGCACTGAAGCATCTCCAGGCTGTGGGGAGAGCAGAGACCTGAGGCAGTGCTGAGAGGTCAGGACAAGCAGCTCAAGGTGGCTCTGCTGCTGAGCAAACCTGGAGGGGTTTCATTCATGCAAAGGGCCAAGTCCTGACCCCAGCCCCTGGCAAGGCAGAGCCTGTCCCTCACCTGTGGCTCAGGGGCTCTGCTAGGGGCAGTGGGGAGTGAGGATGAGAAGTGAGCAGGGTAGGACCTTGTCAGGTTTTGCTGTGGTTGGCTTGCAAAGAGACAACTCCTGCTGAAAAGGAATGAAAAGTACCTTTAAAAATTCTTTTTATCAGATTCTTTGTGCACTAAAAACCTCTCCAATTAGCTGCAGAAACCTTGGCAATAATGAGAGGTTCAGCAGTATTTAATGAGCCTTGAAGCACTGATTGGCCTCACTGGGGCTTGTTACTGACAAAGGCTTCCCAAGGACTCCTTAGAGCAGCTTGTTAGAGGCCAGGATTGCAGGGAGACAAAGGCAAAGTGCAGGGCAGAAAAACTTGCCTTTGGTGTAGGAAGCAAAAAGGCCAAGCCCTGACCACTCTCTGTGGAACAGAAGAACCTCAAAGCCTTCAAGCCAAGTTTCTCCTCACAGGCCTTGTTGGCAGAGGCAACTGCCAGAGCCAAGGGGACAGAGGCCTTGGTCCTTTTGGACCTCTCAGCCTTGCCAGAGCCCCTGGCTGTCCCTACTGCAGCCTGCCCTACACTGTCCCATGCCTACAACAATTATCCTTCAGGCTACTGATACCAATCTTGCTTCCCCACCCAGCTCTCCCCCTGCCATTTCCATCCCTTCCCTGAGCTGTCTCAGCTCTCCCTGCCATTTCCTGACGTTTCTGGATGGCCTCATGGATAGCAGCTCTGCTCTTTGAGGGGCATTTCTTTGGCCTCCTCTCCACTCTGAACCTTCCAAGCTGCATTTTGTGGAGGTTTTGGTCTCTTCCCACTCCCCAGAAGAGCTCCATCCTCTCTGAAACCACCCTTCAGCCATGTGCACACTGCTCTGGCAGTGCCCTGAGTCTCCATTCATCAGGCTGCAGCAGCCCAGGTCCCTCAGCCTCTCCACAGAGATGTCAACCACCATCCTGGCAGATCTCCTCTGCAGCCTCCCCAGTTCCTCCCTACTCTTCTAGACTGCGGAATGCTTCATCCAGACAACAATCATCCAGATGTGGGATGAGAACTCCTTTGTCTGGGTGACCACACTCCTGCCACAGCCAGCTGCAGTTGGTGTTCTGTGTGCAGGGTTTGCTCCCTCCCAGGGGATTTGGAATGGTTCCTTCCAGATTCTGTGAGGCCTTTCTGATTGGGGATGGGACACACCACAGCATCCAGCTCCAAAGATCAGGCAGAGAGTTCATACTGTGGTGGGGCCCAGTCTGTCAGGGAGTGGGAAAGGGGATACAGGTTGTACGGAAAGACACTGATGAGTGTTTGGAAGGCTTCAGGTGGTGTGCCTTTTCTGGGAGTGAGCACAATCTGTACTGGGATGGAGTCCTGTTATGGCTGTTATTAATATTTAATAGCTGGCTGTTGGCAACAGAGATTGGAGTCAATATGGACGACCAATGTGATCCAGTGTTGTTTGTTTATTAAGGGAACCTCCACAGCTTATATAGACTCGGGGAGCATCGTTGGCACAGCTTCATTGGCTCCCCACCAGTGACCACACATCGCACTGTTATAGATTATTGGTCACACTACTAATACCACGCGAGGTTGTTGATGCAGGTGTGCCTCCTGTTATTCCCAGATAACTCTCTGTGTTTATAGCTACCAGTGCCCTGCTTTTAGTTACATGCTGCAGGCACAGCACTGCTTTGCTACACTGCTAGCCACTTCTGCACTTCTGCTGAGCATGGCCTACCACCATGTCAGGCTCTAAGCCTACACTGCCAGATTGCTCACACTGCTTGTCACTGGCATTGCCACAAATCCCCTTTTTGTTTTTTGTGAGCAATCTGCTCATGGGAGTTGTTCCCATCCCATAGAAGATACTCTTTGCATACACAGAAGCAAGTGAGTTAAAGCTAAGCTGGATAGCAAAAGCAAAAGTCCTGTAGCGCAGCATGTCCAACAGACTGATGTAACCCATACAAGGCACAATGCTTAGGTTGAGCTAGTTAGAATGTTCTAGCAGAGCTGGCATAATACATGGTCAGAGATAGCAAACCTTGTAAAGAAGAACTTAGATCTTAACAGTTCCAATCTTTACATTTCACTCCTCTTATTGACAGAGAAGACTTGATTGTGCCTGAGCACAATGCACACAAAGATTCAGACACAAATCCAAACCTCAGCACTGTCTTTTACAATCTGCTTTAGGGGTATGTTACATCTTTATTTTTCTCTAGGATGGTCAAAAATCATGAATTGTTTCATGGCAGCAAGATTTCTTCCAGCTGTAAAGGTAGATCTGGCCAGGCTCTAGCTTCACAGACAGAAAACTTGCAGGCAAACAGCAAGAGCAAAGGAGCTTCATTGCTTTGCCCAACAGAAAATTACCCATAATCATGTGTTTTTGCTCATCCTAGTGATACTGATCTCTTCATGTTCATACAACAGTTAAGCAGTCATGACACTCAGTTATAAATTAGCTGCTTTCTGTTGACCTCTTGGATTATTGTGACAGTCGTTGAGGTCAGTGCTAGGCAGGTTTGCTGACTGTCATCCTCATGACAGTTGTGCCGTGTTCGTGCTGTCTTGTGGTGAGAGGGTTGCAGCACTTTGCAAGGTTGATGTTTCTAGGTGTTGACATGAGCTAATTATCTCTTGTTGGTACCATTAAAAACATTTTTTGCTATGGGGTATTCTCTCTTCCCCCCCCCTTTTTTTAGGTATTTATTTGTTTGTTGTTGTTTCCAGCCTACAATGACAATGCATGTGGTGTTATAATGAATTGTGATTTTCCCTCTCAGTGTGTAAAATTATGGCAAACTGGTGAGATAACATCTAAGTCCATATGAACATTTTCTCTAATCACACAACAATCAAACATTCTTCTGATTGATGCTTTTGATCTCAGATTATCATAACAGTTACTGTGATCGATGTTGGACTCCATGGGAAATGCTGTTTCCTCATAGTCTTGATTCTTCTGCCGTTGTTTATGGTGATGATTGCAGTTGACAGAAAAGAAGGCTCCGAGGTGACCTTATTGTGGCCTTCCAGTATCTGAAAGGGGCCTACAAGAAGGCTGGGGAGGGACTTCCTAGGGTGTCAGGAAGTGACAGGACTAGGGGGAATGGAATGAAGCTGTGGGTGGGGAGATTCAAACTGGACGTGAGGAGGAAATTCTTCCCCATGAGAGTGGTGAAGCCCTGGAATGGGTTGTGCAGGGAGGTGGTTGAGGCCCCGTCCCTGGAGGTGTTTAAGCCCAGGCTGGATGAGGCTCTGGCCAGCCTGATCTAGTGTGAAGTGTCCCTGCCCATGGCAGGGGGGTTGGAACCAGATGATCCTTGTGGTCCCTTCTAACCCTGACTGATTCTATGAGTCTAAGATTCTATATAATTTTTAATTAATTTTGAATTTTTTTTGTTTCTAATGTAATCTATTTTTTACTTTGTAAATTCTTTTTATTTTTTTGTCAATTTTTTTCAATATATTGTTAATAAATTTGGTTTGTTTTGATTTTATTATTTATTATTTTTTTTTAAGTTTAATGTTAATATTTTTCCCATTATTTTTACACTTTTTTTGGATTTTTAAAAATTTCTTTTTATTTTTCTTCCTGTAATTTTTTTTCTAATGTCTTTAATTTATTTTCCTGGTTTTTGTGATTTTTTCCCCAATCTATGTATTTTTTATTTTTAAAAAAATTAATTTAAGTTTATTTTTATTCTAATTTTGGTTGTTTTATTTTTTTTATTTTATTGTAAATGTATTTTAAAATTATTTTTATATTTTTTAATATTTTTTATTTTTAATCTAGGGGTTTTGTTTAATTTTGAATTAATTTTTCATTTTTAGTTTTTAACTTTTTTTGTACAGTTTTAATGTATTTTTTATATGTATTTGTCTTGATCTAGAATTTTTAATATTTTTGTTAATTTTGATCTAATTTTTATATATTATTTTAAATTTTTTGGGTTTTTGTATTTTATATTAATTAATTCTTATTTAATTTTAAATTATTTTTAATTTATTTTTGTCATTTTTTAATTTATTTTTTCTTTAAATTTTAAAAATTATTATTTTTATTTTGTTATTGTAATTTTAAATTTTTTATTTTATTTTTTTATTGTAATCACAATTTTAAAAATATTTTTTAATCTATTTTATATTTTTTATTTTAATTACTTTTTTATTTTTGCATGTTTGTTGTAGTAAATATATTTTCTATTTTAATTTTGATTTTTGCTTTTTTAAAATTAGTTTTTAACCCTTTTCTATTAATTTTTATTATTATTATTTTTCATTTTAATTTTCTTGAATTTTTCCCTATAGGGTTTTTTGTTTGTTTTAATCTAGTAGTCTTGATAATCCTTATTGTTATTTTTTGTATTGTATTGTATTTAGGTGGGTTGGATTGGTTGATGGGTTGGATGTGATGATCTTGAAGGTCTCTTCCAACCTGGTGTATTGTATTGTATTGTATTATTTTGCTAATAATCCTTATGTTTTTTGCTAATAGCTTTTTTTTGTTACTAATCCTTATGATTTTTTAGTTTGTTATTATTTTTATTGCTGTTTTTGTTTATTATTATCTTGTGAAATTGTTTTTATTTTAAAATTTTGGTTTCTATTTTTTTAAATTGTTTTGGTTTTTTGTACTCTATTTTTTGTATCTAAGTTTTTTGTACTTTTTGTGTCTAAGTTGTAATGGTTTGTCTTGTTATATATAGTTGTATTTTTAAACTTTCTTTTGTACTTGTTTTCCTTTTTACTTTTCTTTTTATTGTTCATGTATTTTCTGGTCAATGTCTAAGAAGGAAATAGAAAGATGTTACATTAGCTAAGGAATACTTTTAAAAGCAAATACCTATTTACTACAAACCTTAACTATATTACACGGAGCTCCTTTGCAATGCCGAGGCACACAGCTAAGAAGGTTCGAACCAAAGAAATCTTACAATGTGAACTCATTCCTAAGTACTTGTACATACCAAATGCTTGCTATTTGTTATACTTACTAGGAAGACTTAGCAAAACCCTAAATAACAGAACTCTGAAAGACATTACAATCAGAAATGATGAAATTAGCACTGTTGCTTTAAATCAGAGCAGAACTTTGGTAGAACAGAGTTGTACCAGAAAAGGGGGGGAAGCGGGGGGGGGGGGGGCATGGGAAGGGTAAGGAGTGGCTAACAAGGTGTGCCCTAGTTGCAACTGTTTCTGCAGTAGGGTCTTAACAACTTGCAGCCTATCTTGTCTGAGTGACCACTGCTCCACCCATACTGGATTAGCTGTTGTCCATTTTAATGTGAGGGTTGGTTGCTGACCAGTAGCCGCTACAGAAAAGGGTCAGTAACGAGTTTTGCTCCTAGCTAGCTTAAGGCATCTCAGGCCAATAGGGCAACTGGAAGGGTTAACACGTACGGTCTTAGTGATTGGTTTGCTGTCTGCAAAAGCTAATTGCACTGGCTCTTTGCTGACCCAGGTTGTTTGCATGCCTTTTAAACCCATGACTCCAGAGTTTGCCATCAGCAATGGCTAGAGACCATTCCATTTATGGCAAGGTATAATAGTGACATTGTCTCCAGTATCCACAATCATTGAAAGTTGTATAGTTTGTCCACAGGGTGTCTGATAGTTACAATCTCTTCTGCTTTTCCCTTTTGGATTTCTAGGGCCAATGAGATATTAGGCATACTGGTGGGACCAAAGCCTTCTCTCCCTCAAGTCCTGTTAGAAGTTTTAGGCACTCGGGACTCAAATGGTATTAGCTGAGCAATTTTTGTCCCAACAGGAGTGCTAACAGAAGGGGTAATGCTATAGAGCATAATTTTCATAGCCCAGTCATAATCAGAATCTATTGAACCAGGAATTATGAGGATGCCCTGTCTAGAGGTAGACGATCTGCCAATTAACAGAGCACAGGGTCTGTGACCCAGAGGACTGTGCTGATAGGACTCGACAACAACATTTGTGGACTCAAGAGTGACATCCACTGCTGTTGCCAGATCTGCTACGTGCTGCCAGAGGTGCCTGCGGGGGGGCGGTCCAAGCACCCTGGTTTGGTGTCGTCGCGTGTGGTGTACTCATGCTGCAGGAACAATTTCCCTGCCTAAGACAACCTGGAGTAAAATGATTAGGTCTGTGACAGTGAGCACAGCACTTTCGAGTCTGTCCAGCAGTCAGGCAATTTGATTTAAAGTGCCTAGGTTTCCCAGAAGTACGATGTTTTCCACCCAGGTTGTTTCCCTTCTGCAGTGGTTGTACTGGTGGTTTCATGACTGCTTGTACAGCCGTGGCTTAGAGATGTTGCTGTTTGTTGGTGCTTCATTCTTTCTGCTGCGTCCAGCAGTCATGAGGTAGTGACACCTCTTGGTAAAACACTCAGGACCTGTTTAGTGTTGTCATTAACATTGTCAAATGCCAGAATAGCCAGCATTTTTACCTTCAAATCTGGATTAGTATTCAATGCCGTATGTAAGGTATCGACAAAGGACCCAAATGGCCCTGTTAGACCCTGACGAGTACTAACAAATGCAGGATCAGATTTGTCATCCTGGATTCTCGACCACTCTGTGATTGCTAAATCCTGACTTAACTGTAAAGCCTTATCAGGAAGTTGCATTTGCTGATGTGATGTAGCAAAAGTCTTGCCCCAATGAGGTGGTTAGCAGTGATACCTTGTGAAGAGTCTGCTGGGGCGTGGCTTCTGCGGCATTGCAAGCCAAGTGTCACTTATCGAGAAGTTGCAAGGTCTGATGTGGTGTTATTTCCAACCCTCTGCTCGCTAACATGGGTTGAAGCTCAGACAGTATTGTCTTAGGATCTAACTTTTTTGTAATCAGAATATCATCCATAGAATTATAGATGAGGAAGTCACGATAAGTCTGTCTAAATGGGAACAAAGCCCAAGCCACATACATTTGGCACAGGGTGGGAGAATTCTGCATGCCTTGAGGCAAGGTTACCCATTGATATCATTGGGCAGGTTCTGCCTTATTAATTGATGGCCCAGTAAATGCAAACTTTTCTGAATCATCTGTATGTCTTTCACAATAGCTCTCCACTGACGCAGCGGTGAATCGGTTCCCCATCCTCCCACCTCCCGCTCCCTTATACTATCGTCCCTTTGGAATTCGATTGTATTCCCCATCGCAGTGATATCATCTGCTGATAATGTCTGGGATTTAAGAGGCAGGGAGGGTAGTGGAGCCGGAGCTGCTGGGGCTCCTGGGGCTGCTGGGGCTGCTTCTGTGGCCACAGCTGGGGCTGCTGCCATGGGGACGGCCGCTGGGACTGTGTCCTGAATGGACATAAAAAGCCTTAAAATGGCTTTTTACCAGACAATGAGGCAGAAGCTAGTAGATCTGCTTCTTTAGGCTTGCCTGGACATGTTTCAGAGCCAGAATGAGCCAGGTGGGTGTGCTTTTGGCCACGTTTGGAAAGAAGGCTTTCTATAGGTTGCAATACCAGGGGTTTACCTCTAGACTTGTGTTGCTACTGGCCATTATTGTCTCAGGAAATCTATGAGTATCGGCCCAAAGGGCCAGAGCTTTGTCTTGCCATTGTCCACGCTCTGGAAGGAACCACAAGCTTCGCTTGGAGGCTGAACTGTGTTTCAGTTTACCCAGACAAGAAAGTAAAGCCCCCTCACTATTCTCAGCGTTGTAAAGCCCAGAGGACAGATACGTGTCTTGCCGGGTCGAGAGGCAAAACCCCAGAGGAGCTGAGTCCCCAGGACAGTTTCGTTTGATTGGAGCAAGGAGTGAGCGCTGCTGCAAAAGGATTACAGCCCAGAAACCTCCTCTCTACAAAGCTTTTAGCTACAAACTCTTTGGGAGCAAATCCGGCCTCAGCAATAAGCTGCAGACACCAACAGAAAGTGAAACTCTGCTCCTGCAGCTTCCGCGTGGTCAGCGCCATTTGGGTTTGTCTAGATCTTAACGTGTGCCACGAGGTATCAGGATCAGTGAGGAATTGCAATACCTGATTTTTATAAGCATCTATTGAAGGTCTGTTGCCCTGGGGAATTTTGAGGTTCCTCCTCCCCATCCCCCCCGTTGTGGGCAGCCGCCGGCTTCATTGCCGAGGTTCCTTTTCTTTACAGTTTAAAGTGCTGTTTGTTGTGTCTGGATTTTTGTACATATTGTTTAAATTGTTAATTGTTCCTGCTGGTGAGGGATCTGTTCCACGACCGAAACCCTTCGAACCTGTAAATAGGTTTGATTTAATATTTTTGTGGTATTTTTTGTGATTAATAAAATTATTAATATTTTATTAATCACTCCGCTTATTGAACATTAATATATCCTTTTATAGACCAAAACACTCTCCCACTAGTTCAGAGCTTAGCTTTCTGACATCAATCAAGTAATCCTGGAACTTGGGAGAGCAAATGGAGCTAGAGCAGCAGATAGCTTTAGACAGAGAGAGAAATAAGGCTGAGTCTGGAGAGCAGGCTGGTTCTCACAGCCCTGGGCCTCACTAACAAGAGAAGGACAGTTCTGTGGGATTGGCAGAGGACCAACAGGAAAAACACGACAGACGAAATGGGGACTGCAATGTTGCTAAACAGACAGGAGATGGCAAGACCAAGACATGGAAGGACTCTAGTAAGTTTTTATCCTTCTAATGCCTGTATGACTGAGTCCTAGATGAGGACCATGGTTAATCTTGTCAACACTCTTAATTCCCTCATCTATGGTGTTCCAAGCCTTAGGGTTCCATGGAAGGTCATCTCCAGATGGACACCTCCTAAGAGCTGCCAGTCAAAGGCGTGTCCACAAAGGAACCTTACCAAGGCACCGGCCTAGATGCCTATCTATTCCACTAGCTTTTGAGAGGGTTCCAAGCTGAGAGGCTGACTTGTCCCCCACTACTGAAGCAGGGTCCCTGTATCGTGGCACCTGCCTAGCCATGTAAGAATTGGCTCATTCTCTCCTCTAATGTAATCCTTTCTTACATGCCTGATTTCCTGCCAGGGGCATTAGCTGCTTGGATGTTACCTTAATCGGTCCCCTCCTCTTGAATTGGCTGTCCCCATAATCCTGCTGCTGCCCTCCGTAGGACGTCTTTAAGTTCAGAAGCACCTCCATTATCTCCTGACTTACCAGAACCTGTATCCTGTCCTGCATCTCCACTCTCCACTGATGGCCTCAGCAATTCAGCTCTATCTTTAAGGCAAACTTTCTCTCCATTTTCAGAAGGATCCTTTTTAACCAGCAGAGGGATCTTGCTGTTCTTTCTGTCTTTCTGCCTCTGCATCTGCCTTGTGCCTGCCCCTTTTATCCAACACTGTGATTTGTTGAACTGGAGCTGCATTTAAGTTTACAGCAGAATTTGCAGAAGCAGAAGGGGTTTGCAAGGGAACACCACTGGCAGGTGGACTTTGGGACCCAGGGGCTGCTGTGGAACTCGCTTCCATTCCTGCTGCTGCAGGCGGAAGAGATTTTGCCTCGTTAATGGCTGCCGGTGGAGCCACAGCCGCTGGCACTGCTGTTGTGAGCTGCGTCTGCCCCCCGCTGGCTGAATGCCAGAACTGCTGCCGGTCTCACTCAGAGCTGCTTTCCCATTAACTCCTGTCTTCCTGTTTCCCCCTGTTTCTCCCTGCTTTTCCTCTTTCTGGAAATGTCTGCATTTGAGTTAGAACTAGCCCTACGACATCTGCGTCTGCTGCGTCTGAAAGCAGAACAGCCATTCGCTGCTCGTCTCTCTCGGTGCAGTGCCATCAGTAAAATCATTCTGGGGTCCCAGCTGCTCACATAACTCTCTGCAACAGGAATGCTGAATTGATGTATTCCTGCAGGAACAGTCACAGTCACATTATCATAGCTGTTAAGCCAGAGAAATCCCATGCAGCGCTCATGCAGCATTTTCAGCTTCTGTTTAAACCAAAGGGACAGTTTATATGCCAAATATCTTCCTAGCTTACCCAACTTCAAGGCCACACACCATTTGTACAGAATCCCAGTCAGAGGACAATATATCAAATGCCTCAAAACCCAAAACAGCTTCATTTTGCTTCCTTACTCTGAGCAGCAATTAATCAATCAAGCAATTGCTCCACATTGAATAGGCACCAGTTTTTTTGTATTTTTTTGTGATGGTACAGTACTACACAGATCCTTACAACTAATAACAGCACAAGGACCCCCCCCCAGGCAAGGACCAGGGGAAGCTACTGGCTTCTCCCTCCCTGGCTCCCCCTTATCCCCCTGCATAAAAAGGACAAGAGAAGGAGCAGAGAAGTTAGACTTAGCCACGGTCAGCCAGAGCACATTATCTCTCTTGAGTGAAGCAAAACAGCAAAGGGAAGGGAAGGGAAGGGAAGGGAAGGGAAGGAAGGGAAGGGAAGGGAAGGGAAGGGAAGGGAAGGGAAGGAAGGGAAGGGAAGGGAAAGGGAAGGAAGGGAAGGGAAGGGAAGGGAAGGAAAGGGAAGGGGGGAAGGGAAGGGAGGAAGGGAAGGGAAGGGAGGGAGGGAATGGGAGGGAAGGGGAGGGAAGGAAGGGAAGGGGAGGAGGAAGGGAAGGGAAGGGAAGGGAAGAGAGAGGGAAAGGGAAGGAAGGGAGGAAGGGAAGGGAAGGGGAAGGGAAGGGAAGGGGGGAGGGAAGGGAGGGAAGGGGAGGGAAGGGATGGAAGGGGAGGGCAGGGATGGAAGGGAAGGGAAAGGGAAGGGAAGGGAAGGGAAGGGAAGGGAAGGGAAGGGAAGGGAAGGGAAGGGAAGGGAAGGGGAGAATGGAATTTTTTAGGATTTGCCTTGAATCATCTTTTGTTCTCCATTTAACACCCAACAGTGATTTATTTCTATTTTTCTGCTCAAAATCTGTCACTAAATTTTAAAGGCATAAAACCACCACACATGCATGCCAACACCATCCTTACATCCTTTGACTGGAACAGGCTGCAGGAGACCCTCCTTGACACACTGGCACCTCTTTTTGGGAATGCTTTTAGCTTCTACCTGTGGTTAGGTTTTATTGTTAAGTGATTGATAAGAAAGAGAATTTAAGCAGCTCCTCGGAGCACTACTGGAGAGTGGGGTTAGGGATATACTGCTAGGGAATATTTGGGACTTAGGCTTTGCTTAGCTACTTTGTTAAGGCCTTCTGGGACTTCATCTCTTAAAGACTCTGAAACTCTGGAACGCTGGGGACTCTACAACACAGTGATAAAGAACTTCTGGGAGGACTTCAGAGATTCTCTGCATTTCTGGAATGCTGCTTGAAGCAGCAGCAGGGTTCGTGCCCCTACATCCATCACCCTAAGAGACCTCGTTATAAGGGGCTACTACTGCTGTGGAAACAGGGGGAGCAATAACCACACCTCCCAATACAGACTGAATATCTTGAGCACCTCCCAGTGCAGGACAGATCCTATGAGGCTCTCCAAGTCCAGCCTGGGCCCCTCCCATCCTCTCTAGTCAGTCCCCTGTTCTAACAGTGAACCTGAGCCCATGTCTCACCTCACCCCTTACAGTTCAGCTCCTCCCAAACCCACCCCTGACCCTGACTCTGCCCCCATTGCTCATCCTGCCTCCAGCCTTTACCCTTGGCATTGACCCTTGGGTGTTAACCCCAGGCCTCAACCCAGCCACAATCTAACTCTCAGAAGGCCCCACCTAAGCCCTTCCCAGAACACTCAGCAGGACATCTAACGGAAGGAGGCTTCTTAACTTCATTGCTAACTGTTAGAAAACTCCCACTAGTTCAGGCTTAGCTTTTCTGACATCAATCAAGTAAGCCTGGAGCTTGGGAGAGCAAATGCAGATAGAGCAGCAGGTGGCAGCTCTAGACAGAGAGAAACTAAGCTGAGTCTGGAAAGCAGGCTGGGTTTCACAGCCTGGGCCTCCCTAACAAGGAGGACAGTTCTGTGGGATTGCAGAGGACCAACAGGAAAAAATACACAACAGAAGACATGGGTACTGCAATGTTGCTGAAGGACAGGATGGCGGTGGCAGCAAAGACCAAGACATGGAAGGACTTTATCAAATATGATTTTATCCTTTCATGCTTGTGTGTGACTGAGTCCTAGATGAGGACCATGGTTAACCTTTCAGCACAGGTACATATTGGAGACATCATTCCCACTATGCTCCCGCATTGGAGCATAATTTCCCGCTGTTCCAGAAGGCACTTAGAGATCTTCTGAGCCGCTTGGAACCCCCACAAGGCCATGGGACCGGATGGGATCCATCCTAGGGGCTGAGAGAGCTGGCAGATGAGCTGGCCAAGCCGCTCTCCACCATTTTTCAGCAGTCCTGGCTCACTGGAGGGGTCCAATAAGATGGAAGCTGCCAACGTGGTGCCCATCCACAGAAGGGCCAGTTGGATGAGCCAGGGAATGATAGGCCTGTCAGCCTGACCTCAGTGTCAGGCAAGATTATGGAACAGGTCATCTTGAGTGCGATCACACAGCACTTACAGGATGGCCAAGGGATCAGACCCAGCCAGCATTTTTAGGAAGGGCAGGTCCTGCCTGACCAACCTGATCTCCTCTATGATCAGGTGTGACCCGCAGGGTGATGTGGGGAGGCCTATGGATGTGGTCTACCTGGACCTCAGCAAGGCCTTTGACACCGCCCCCACAGCAAACTCCTGGCCAAGCTGGCAGCCCATGGCTTGGATGGGGAGCACACTGCGTTGGGTAGGAACTGGCTGGAGGGCTGAGCCCAGAGAGTGGTGGTGAATGGTGCCACATCCGGCTGGCAGCCAGGCACTAGTGGTGTGCCCAAGGATCAGTGCTGGGCCCCATGCTCTTCAACATCTTTATTGATGATCTGGGATGAGGGCATTGAGGTCCATCATCAGTAATTTGCGGACGACACCAAGCTGGGGGCAAGAGTTGATCTGGGAGGGTAGAGAGGCTTTGCAAGGGACCTCGACAGGCTGGACAGATTCAAGGGCATGAGATTGAACACATCCAGTGCTGGGTTCTGCACATTGGCCACAGCAACCCTAGGCAGTGCTAGAGGCTGGGGTCAGAGTGGCTGGAGAGAGTGGCCAGGCAGGGGACCTGGGGGTGCTGCTTGATGGTAGGCTGAACATGAGCCTGCAGTGTGCCCAGGTGGCCAAGAAGGCCATGGCATCCTGGGCTGCATCAGGAAGAGTGTGGCCAGCAGGAGCAGGGAGGTCATCTGCCCATGTACACTGCACTGCTTAGGCCACACCTTGAGTCCTGTGTCCAGTTCTGGGCCACTCAGTTTAAGAAGGAGGTTGACTTGTGGAACGTGTCCAGAGAAGGGCAGCAAAGCTGGGGACGGGTTTGGAATGCAAGCCATATGAGGAAAGGCTGGAGAGCTGAGGTTGCTTAGCCTGGAGAAGAGGAGACTCAGGGGTGCTTATTGCTCTCTACAACTACCTGAAGGGGTTGTAGCCAGGCAGAGGTTGGTTCTTTTCCCAGGCAGCCAGCACCAGAACAAGAGGACACAGTCTCAGGCTGCACTAGGGGAGGTTTAGGCTGGATGTTAGGAAGAAGTTATATACAGAGAGAGTGATTGCCCATTGGAAGGGCGGCCCGGGGAGGTGGTGGAGTCACCTCATTGGAGGTGTTCAGGAGGGGACTTGATGGGGTGCTTGGTGCCATGGTTTAGTTGTTTGGGTGGGTTGGATTGGTTGATGGCGTGGACGCAATGATCTTAAAGGTCTCTTTTCAACCTGGTGTATTGTATTGTATTGTAACTTACAAGCCAACACTCCTTGTTTCCTGCCTGAGCTCTTAAAGGAGAACCTAGATTTTGCCAGTTCTAATTCCTACATTTTCCTTTCCTATTAATAAGAATCACAGAATCATAGAATCAGTCAGGGCTGGAGGGACCACCAGGATCATCTAGTTCCAACCCCCTGCCATGGGCAGGGACACCCCACACTAGATCAGGCTGGCCAGAGCCTCATCCAGACTGGGCTTAAACACCTCCAGGGATGGGGCCTCAACCACCTCCCTCGACAACCCATTCCAGGGCTTCACCACTCTCCTGGGAAGAACTTCCTCCTCACCTCCAGCCTGAATCTCCACCACCACCAGCTTCATCCATTCCCCCTATCCTACACTACCTGAGATCTAAGAAGACCCTCCCAGCCTTCTTGTAGGCCCCCTTCAGATACTGGAAGGCCACAATGAGGTCACCTCAGAGCCTTCTCTGCTCCAGGCTGAACAGCCCCAACTCCTTCAGTCTGTCCGCACAGGAGAGGTGCTCCAGCCTCTGCTCATCCTTGTGGCCCTTCTCTGGACACGTTTCCAGCACCTCCAGATCCCTCTTGTAATAGGGACTCCAGAACTGGACTCCAGGTGGGGTCTCACAGAGCTGAGTAGAGGGGGAGAATCACAACCAAGAAGACCTGATTAACCATACCAGTTCTACCCTGAACACATGACACAGGGGATTGAGATACAAAGCCCTACAAATGCAGCAACACCCAATCTGCAGCATTGTCTTTTGCAATCTGCTTCAGGGGCATGAGTGTCACACCTTTACCTTTCCTAGATGGTCAAACATCATAGAAGTGTTTAGTGTCAGCAAGGTGCCTCCCTTCACCCATGAGGGTAGGGCTGGCCAGGCTCTGTCTCCACAGATAAGGAAATTACCTGTGGGCAGACAGCAAGAGTGAGAAGGCCTCTTGCTTGGGTGGGAGATGCCATCCTGAATATTCATAGTTCTGCCCAGTGTGAAATTAAACACAGCACAATAATCCATGTTCACTCTGCCTACCACACTGATCTCCTGATGCTCTGTGCTAAGGAAAGGTACTGAGGCCTATTGTTCTGCTCCTATTTTTTTTTCTTCAAATTTCTCCCAAGCAAAGCCTCCAACATCTTTATATCCTCAATAAATTTTATTAACCACACTAAAAACCACATATGAAATGAAAATTGAGGACCATCACATGCTTTAACTTTTCTTTCTTGTGAATAATACTAAATTTCCCCCTTGTTGTTTTTATCTCATAGAATGGATATCTTTTTGTGCTATAATCCATTTTGACCTTCACCCAGTAGCACTGCCACGGTGTTGTGCTTATCCTTAGTGGAAACATACCTTAACACAACCACTAAAGATTTATAAGCACTCCTTCTTGCCTATATTTTGCAAGATGTTTCCAGGACAGAACCTTTATTACGTTACACAGTTGACATATATGTTTCTAATGCAGTTGTTTGCCAACACTCTGGTTTACATTTCTAAACAAAGCACACACTAGGTTATTGATAGCAAACAAGCTCCTGAACAGATCCAGCCCAGTCCTGCCTGCGGTCTCTTTTTCAGTTTCTGATACAGTGTAATCATTGGGACTCAAGACCAAACATAGCTGTCACAAAGCTATCTGAAAACAAGCTGTGTGGTGCAGCAGACACGCTGGAGGGAAGGGATGCCATCCAGAGGGACCTTGACAGGCTGGATTTGAGATGGGCACAAGCCAACCTCATGAGCTTCAACAAGACCAACGGGCAGGGTCCTGCATCTGGGTCAAGGCAATCCCAGGCACAAATCCAGGCTGGGCAGTGACTGGCTGGGGAGCAGCCCAGAGGAGAGAGACTTGGGGGTGGGCGTGGACGAGAAGCTCAAACAGGAGCTCTCAGGGTGCACTTGCAGCCGGAAAGCTACATCAGACCCTGGGCTGCATCAGGAGGAGTGTGGCCAGCAGGTCAAGGGAAGGGGATTCTCCCCCTACTCAGCTCTGGTGAGACCCACCTGGCAGTACTGCCTCCAGTTCTGGAGCCACTATTCCAAGAGGGATCTGGAGGTGCTGGAAGGTGTCAGAGAAGAAGGCCACAAGGCTGATCAGAGGCTGGAGCACCTCTCCTATGAGGACAGACTGAAGGAGTTGGGGCTGTTCAGTCTGGAGAAGAGAAGGCTCCGAGGTGACTCATTGTGGCCTTCAGTATCTGAAGGGGCCTACAAGAAGGCTTGGGAGGGACCTCTCAGGCTATCAGGTAGTGATAGGACTGGGGGGAATGGAATGAAGCTGGAGGTGGGGAGATTCAGGCTAGATGTGAGGAGGAAGTTCTTCCCCATGAGAGTGGTGAAGCCCTGGAATGGGTTGTGCAGGGAGGTGGTTGAGGCCCGTCCTTGGAAGTGTTTAAGATGAGGCTGGATGAGGCTCTGGCCAGCCTGATCTAGTGTGGAGTGTCCCTGCCCATGGCAGGAGGGTTGGAACTAGCTGATCCTTGTGTGGTGCCTTCAAACCCTAACTGAAACTTTGAAACTATGAAACTATAGGATAGGAGAGAACAGAAGAGATAGACCATGTTGAAAGACCTTTGAGATCATCGAGTCCAACCTATCACCCAACACCATCTAATCAACTAAACCATGGCAACAGTCCCCATCCACAGTATTCTCCTAAACACACTCCAGTGAGGTGAATCCACAACCACCTCCCTGGGTAGCACATTCGAAGGGGCAAATCCCTCTTTCGTGAATGAACTTCTTCCTAATCATCCATCTTCATCCTTCTCCTTGCCAGAGCTGCTCTAAGCTCCTGCCATAGCCTTTACCATTAAGCTCATTGCTATTAAGTCTTCTCTCCTGGATGCAAGCAAATGAGTGGCCTCTGCAAGGTGAGGAGAAGCCAGCATCTGAGCAGGCCTGTTGAGCCTCAGCCCTGAGAGTATCTCCAGAGGAGAGAGACCAACGCTGAGAGCCTGAGAAGACTACAGTGTTG
>JAAWVA010000282.1:0-24492 GCA_015227895.2 Colaptes auratus
GGATGACAGGTTGGATGTGATGATCTTGAAGGTCTCTTCCAACCTGTTCTGTTCTGTTCTGGTCTGGTCTGGTCTAGTCTAAAGGAGGAGTAAAGAAAAACTGAACTAATCCACATATGGGAAATATTTCCACATTTTTCTGTAGCTTTCCTAAGGAAGTGGAAAATGTGCCATTGATTAGGACATACAAAACCAGCCTGGCTTTAACAAGACAATATCACTGCAGTGAAATCTTTGGCAGCTTGACAATATGACTTTATTTTCGTGTTGCTGTGACAGCTCTGATTCTGGAGCTCTACAGAATCATTGACATTCACGGGGAGAGGATGGGAAGGGAGACAGGCACAACGTGCTATCAGAGCTGTGAAGCAGGGAGACTTGCTGCTGGTGTTGATTAGAGCTGGTGAGAAAAATGACACCCTCTGGATAATGCTGACAACCAGAAACAAACCAGCTTTTCAGTCCCTTTGGGCCAGTCAGGCAGGCTGCTCATGGCTACAACGCGCTGGGCAGCTGGGAAGCAGCAGCAGCACTCCTGACTGCGGTGTTGTAGACACCTTCGCCACTTGCAGCCCAGAAAGCCAATCCCATCCTGGGCTGCAGCAAGAGAAGTGTGGCCAGCAGGTCCTCTATTCCACTCTGCTGAGACCCCACCTAGAGCTCTGTGTCCAGCTCTGGAACCTTTATTACAGGAAGGATCTGGAGGTGCTGGAAGGTGTCCAGAGAAGGGCCACAGGGATGAGCAGAGGGCTGGAGCTGCCCTGCTGTGAGGACAGGCTGAGGGAGTGGGGGTTGTTCAGGCTGGAGAAGAGAAGGCACCCAGGAGACCTTATAATCTTCCAGTGTCTGAAGGGGGCTACAAGAAAGCTGGGGAGGGACTTTTTAGGGTGTCAGGGAGGGATAGGACCAGGGGGAATGGAGCAAAAATAGAAATTATTAGATTGAGATTGGCTGTTAGGAAGAAGTTGTTACCCATGAGGGTGGTGAGAGCCTGGTACAGGTTGCCCAGGGTGGTGGTGGAAGCCTCCTGCCTGGAGGTGTTTGCAGCCAGGCTGGATGTGGCTGTGAGCAGCCTGCTGTAGTGTGAGGCGTCCCTGCCCATGGCAGGGGGGTTGGAATTGGCTGATCCTTGAGGTCCCTTCCAACCCTGATTCTGACCAGTTTTGTTAGCTTTTCTCTCCTTAATAACAGCCTCAACAAAATTTCATTTGGGTGCTAAATCTTCTTTTCCTGTTTCCAGCTGTCTTTGTGAGGATTGAGGTCTTCACTTTCCATTATATTGGATTATGTTTGTAATATATTTCAGGGTCTCTTCAAAATGAGAAATGTTACAGGAGAGCTGTTGCTTATCCCAGTATTAAGTCTCACACTATTATTAAAAACAAAGCAAAACCACAAATAAGCCATAATCTGAGGGGGGGGGTATTGAAATAAGCAACCTAACATGTTAAACAAAAAGCTCAAGCAGCTGTTTTTTAGCTCTATTGTGTTTGTTTGGGGGTTGTATAATCCCCTTCTAGGATTTTCACTGATTATGATCTGTTATTAGCAATGCTTCCTGTGCTAAGTATAAATTTCCTCTCCATTGGTGTGGGTTTGGTTTGGTTTGGTTGGTTTGGTTTGGTTTGGGTTTGGTTTGGTTTGGTTTGGTTTGGTTTGGTTGGTTTGGTTTGGTTTGGTTTGCATTGCTTTGCGTTGCTTTGCTTTGGTTTCCTTTGCTTTGCTTTGGTTTCCTTTGGTTTGGTTTCCTTTGCTTTGCTTTGGTTTCCTTTGCTTTGGTTTCCTTTGCTTTGTTTTGGTTTCCTTTGCTTTGTTTTGGTTTCCTTTGCTTTGGTTTCCTTTGCTTTGCTTTGGTTTCCTTTGCTTTGCTTTGGTTTCCTTTGCTTTGCTTTGGTTTCCTTTGCTTTGCTTTGGTTTCCTTTCCTTTGCTTTGGTTTCCTTTGCTTTGTTTTGGTTTCCTTTGCTTTGGTTTCCTTTGCTTTGCTTTGCTTTGGTTAGAGTTTGATTTGCTTAGAATCGAAACCAGAGAATCAATCAGGTTGGAAAAGACCTGAGAGATCATCAAGACCAACTTAGGTTTGGGTTAGGTTTGGCTTGGGTTGTTTCCCCCCAAGATGCATATGTTGCACAGGTTTTGTTTTGAACTTGAGTGTGTTCCTCTTTCCTTCCTCTCTGAACATGAACCTGCATCAGGAACAGTGTGGGCAGCAGGAGCAGGGAGGTCATTCTGCCCTGTGCTCAGCACTGCTTAGGCCACACCTTGAATCCTGTGTCCAGTTCCGGGCTCCTCAGTTTAGGAAAGATGTTGAGACACTTGAACATGTCCAGAGAAGGGCAACAAAGCTGGGGAGGGGTCTGGAGCACAGTCCTGGCCAATCTCTCTTTCTGGGAAGAATTTCTACCTAACATCCAGCCTAAACCTCCCCTGGTGCAGCTTGAGACTGTGTCCTCTTGCTCTGGTGCTGGTTGCCTGGGAGAAGAGACCAACCCCCAGCTGGCTACAACCTCCCTGCAGGGAGCTGTAGACAGCAATGAAGTCTCATTTCTGTGTGTGGTCTCAGGTATGTGCATGCATCTACCGACACCTGTTTCTGTGTCCTCATTTCTACAAGAGATGAAAGAGGACATAAAGGTCTGTATGGAGAGAGCAACATTTCAGACAGATAGGCTCAAGCTCCTGAATAATCTTTCACAGAACATTAAAAAGTAGCTAAAATGATTTCAGGGCTATAGGCTTCAACACAGACCAGTTAAATCTGATTGAGAGCTCCTTGCTGAGCACATGCAGCAGGTACTAAATGAAATATTGGTTAAAGATGTGTGTTAAAACCCAGCAAGAACAAATACTGCCTTAAAAATCTCTGTTGAAATCTCTGCAGAGGTCTGACTGTGCTCAGATGTTCTGTCTCTGAACCTGGCTCTGGCCTCGGGTGCATCCTGATGTGTTAACAACATCCTCAGGAACGCTCTGCTGTGTACCTCCTGCACTCCCTGTGAAGGACTTGCCAGCTGAATGTGAACACTACTGGAATGTACAGATTTCTGTTGTCCATATTATAAACACAATCATAGAACCACTGTGGCTGGAAGAGCTCATGGAATTGTTTCATAGAGGTGCTGTGAGTTAACCTGCAGCTAAAGCACCACACAGTTAGAATCATAGAACTGTTGGGGTCTGATGGGACCTCAAGGCTCAGCCAGTCCCAACCCCCCTGCCATGGGCAGGGACACCTCACACCACAGCAGCTTGCTCACAGCCACATCCAGCCTGGCTGCAAACACCTCCAGGCAGGAGGCTGCCACCACCTCCCTGGGCAGCCTGTGCCAGGCTCTCACCACCCTCACGGGGAACAACTTCTTCCTAACAGCCAATTTCAATCTATCCAGATCTAGTTCTGTTCCATTTCCCCTAGTCCTATCCCTGACACCCTCAAAAGCCCCTCCCCAGCTCTCTTGTAGCCCCCTTCAGATACTGGAAGGCCACAATTAGGTCTCCTCTGAGCTTTCTCCTCTCCAGACTGCACAACCCCCACTCCCTCAGCCCGTCCTCATAGCAAAGCAGCTCCAGCCCTCTGATCCCTCCTCTGGACACCTTCCAGCATGTTCCTATCTGTCTTCTAAGAGGGTCTTCAGAACTGGCTGCAGATAATGAAGCCTAACTGCTGGTCTAGGGCTCACCCTGAACAGAGGATATAGACCTCACTGAGTATGACTTTTTCCATTAATAATATAGAAATGAAAAGACTCCAGAACCAGATTAGAGGCTTACCTGGCTGAGCAACAGGTTAGGAATCGTTTCATCTCCCTGTTGCACACTGGATGGCCTGGAGAAGCTTTAAAGTCAGAGCATGCAAGAAAACCAAAGCATGTTCTGGGTCTTTTACACTGTGAACCTGATGGAAGACATGAGATTTCAAAACATTGCAATGAATGGAATAATGAGATCCAGGAAGGCTTAGGAAAAGGAATAAGGGGGTGGGGGGAAGGGTAAAAATAGCCACCAAATTGTGAGGTGAATGAAAGGGTGACTGGGTAGTTCTGTGAGATGAAAAAGGAAAGGAAGAAAGACTCAAGAGAAAAGAACAGACTAGCAGCAGGATTTCTCTGAGGGTACCTCAGAGGCAGGGGGAAACAGGACACTGGGCAGACCAGAAGGAAGGACCATAGAGATTTGTTAGCCCTGAACATTCTAACAGGGATGAAACCTTTCAGTCAACAGCCTGAAAGAAAGTGAATGGGAAGAGGATGCCCAAAAGATGTAAATCAATGCGATGCAATCATCAAACCAGGACATAAATGACAAGACTCAAAGGAGAGAACCCAGATAGTGTGCCCAGGTGGCCCAGAAGGCCAAGAGCATCCTGGCCTGCATCAAGAACAGTGTGGCCAGCAGGAGCAGGGAAGTCATTGTGGCCCTGTGCTCAGCACTGGTTAGGCCACACATTGAGTCCTGGGTCCAGTTCTGGGCTCCTCAGGTTAGGAAAGATGTTGAGATGCTGGAAGGTGTCCAGAGAAGGGCAAGAAAGATGGGGAGGGGTCTGGAGCACAGCCCTGTGAGGAGAGGCTGAGGGAGCTGGGGTTGCTTAGCCTGCAGAAGAGGAGGCTCAGGGGAGACCTTCTTGCTCTCTCCAACTCCCTGAAGGGAGGTTGTAGCCAGGTGGGGGTTGGTCTCTTCTGCCAGGCACCCAGCACCAGAACAAGAGGACACAGTCTCAAGCTGTGCCAGGGGAGGTTTAGACTGGATGTTAGGAAGAAATTCTTCATAGAGAGAGAGATTGGCCATTGGAATGTGCTGCCCAGGGAGGTGGTGGAGTCACCATCATTGGGGGTGTTTAGGAGGAGACTAGATGGGGGGCTTGGTGCCATGGTTGAGTTGATTAGATGGTGTTGGGTGATAGGTTGGATGCAATGATCTTCTAACCTGGTCTATTCCATTCCATTCCATTCCATTCCATTCCATTCCATTCTAACCCTCCCAATGAAGAGTTGGAGTTGAAGAGTGTGTGGAGAACAGTGTTAGAGGTTCAAACAAAAGAGATGATTAGCAAGCCTCGTAGGACATTGATGATCTGGAGTGGGTAGCACAGAAAAATCAAAGACTATGAAAGACCAAAAAGATACCTTCAAAATATAACATGCCCTGGAAGAAAAGAATAGATGCAGCTAAAAGAGTTATTGACTGGGCTGATGAAAAAATCAATAGGGCAGGTGGTCACTTCAGGAAGAGAAGCTGCAACTCAGCTGACTTTAATTCCTGTGTTTAGCAAGAAGAGTTGGCTTGAGTACACAGGAAAAACAATAACAAAGCAGAAGCCTGACCTACCAGTAAGAGTTTCTTCAAAAATGCCTTGCAGCCACGGTGGGAATACTGTTGATAAACCTCCCCCACAGCATTTTTAACAGCAGAGTTTGGAGAGGTCCTTATGAAAGCAGCCAGCAGTGTGGAAATGCATCACAGAATCATAGACTCCATCAGGCTGGAAGAGACCTCAGAGATCATCAAGTCCAGCCTATTACTGTTGTCCCATTAGGACAACTAAACCTTGGCTCCAAGTGCCACAGCCAAGCCTTTCCTGAACACCTCCAGGGACAGGGACTCCACCACCTCCCTGGGCAGCACATCCCAATGGCCAATTGCTCTTTCTGGGAAGAACTTTCTCCTGACCTCCAGCCTAAACCTTCCCTGGCTCAGCTTGAGACTGTGTCCTCTTGTTCTGGTGCTGGGTGCCTGGGAGAAGAGACCAACCCCCACCTGGCTACAACCTCCCTTCAGGTACAGCTGAAGAGCAGCCCTGTGGAGAGGGACCTGGGAGTCCTGGTGGATAAGAAGTTCTGCATGGGACAGCAATGTGTCCTGGTGGCCAAGAAGGCCAATGGGACCCTGCGGTGCATTAAGAGGAGTGTGTCCAGCAGATCCAGGGAGGTTCTCTTCCCCTCTATTCTGCCCTGGGAAGATCTCATCTTGAGTACTGCCTTCAGTTCTGGGCTCCCCAGTTCAAGAGGGACAGGGATCTGCTTGAGAGAGTCCAGCAGAGGGCTGCAAGGATGATTAGGGGACTGGAGCACTGCCTGGGGAGGAGAGGATGAGGCACCTGGGGGTTTTAGTGTGGAAAAGAGAAGACTGGGAGGGGATTTAATAAATGTTTATCAATATCTGAGGGCTGGGGGTCAGGAGGGGAGGGGACAGGCTCTGCTCACTTGCTCCCTGGGATAGGACAAGGAGCAATTGGATGCAAGCCGCAGCACAGGAGGTTCCACCTCAACATGAGGAGGAACTTCTTTCCTGTAAGGGTCACAGAGCACTGGAAGAGGCTGCCCAGAGAGGTTGTGGAGTCTCCTTCTCTGGAGACTTTCAAGACCCAGTCTGGATGTGTTCTTGTGTGACCTGTGTGGTCCTGCTCTGGCAGGGTTGTCGGACTGGAAGCTCTCCGGAGGTCCCTTCCAAGCCCTAACCCCCTGTGAACCAAAAGATTTCAAGATTCAAACCCCATGAACTTTAAAAGAGGACAAGGAAATCACAAGAATCAAAACACCTCCTAGCCCAAGGCAGTTACAGGCAAAATGAAAATGAACTGATAAGGAAATTACCCTACAAGAATGAGCTCCACCTGATGTCTGGCTTTCAGTATAAACCAGGTTAAAATCTAGATCATAATGACATATTTGGTTGGGTCACCTGAAAAACTCCCATGAGTGTTGATGTTTGAGAGCAGTCCTTTTGATCTGAAGTGTTCATCCTTGTGCACATGGTGGAGCAGTAGGGGTGGTTTATATATCAATTGTTTTGTATATAGGAATGGGTAGACCCAGATTGGATGTCAAGAAGAAGTTCCTCCCCATGAGGGTGGTGAGAGCCTGGCACAGGTTGCCCAGGGAGGTGGTGGAAGCCTCATCCCTGGAAGTTTTGAAGGCCAGGCTGGATGATCAGAGGGCTGGAGCACCTCTCCTATGGGGACAGACTGAGGGAGTTGGGGCTGTTCAGTCTGGAGAAGAGAAGGCTCCCAGGTGACCTCATTGTGGCCTTCCAGGATCTGAAGGGGGCTACAAGAAGGCTGGGGAGGGACTTTTCAGGCTATCAGGGAGTGATAGGACTAGGGGGATGGAATGAAGCTGGAGGTGGGGAGATTCAGGCTAGATGTGAGGAGGAAGTTCTTCCCCATGAGAGTGGTGAAGCCCTGGAATGGGTTGTGCAGGGAGGTGGTTGAGGCCCTGTCCCTGGAGGTGTTTAAGCCCAGGCTGGATGAGGCTCTGGCCAGCCTGATCTAGTGTAGAGTGTCCCTGCCCATGGCAGGGGGGTTGGAACTAGATGATCCTTGTGGTCCCTTCCAACCCTGACTGAAACTATGAAACTATGAAACTATGTGAGCAACCTGTGAGGTGTCCCTGCCCATGGCAGGGGGGTTGGAACTGGCTGATCCTTGAGGTCTCTTCCATCCCTGACAATTCTATGATTCTATGACTCTTCATCTGGGTCACAACAACCCCAGGCAACACTGCAGCCTTGGGGCAGAGTGGCTGGAAAGCTGCCCACCAGAAAGGGACCTGCTCGTCAATAGCTCTCTGAACATGAGCCAGCAGCGTGGCCTGGGTCAGGAATAGTGTGGCCAGCAGGTCTAAGGATGTGCTTGTCCCCCTGTATTCAGCACTGGTAAGGCTGCACCTTGAGTACTGGGCTCAGCTTTGGACCTTTCACTACAAGAAGGACATTGAGGTGCTGCAGCGTGCCCAGAGAGGGGCAACAAAGCTGGTGTAGGGTGAAGGGCTTTGAACCCAGGTCTTACCAGGAATCCAGACAGGGCTGGAAAGTCTCCAGAGAAGGACACTCCACAACCTCTCTGGGCAGCCTGCTCCAGGGCTCTGTGACCCTCACAGTGAAGAAGTTCCTCCTCACGTTGAGGTGAAATGTCCTGTGCTGTAGTTTATATCCACTGTCCCTTGTCCTATCCCAGGGTGCAACTGAGCAGAGCCTTCCTCTCCCTCTTGACCCCCAGCCCTCAGACATTTATTTCTTTAATCCCCTCCAAGACTTCTCTTTTCCAGACCAAACAGCCCCAGGGCTCTCAGCCTCTCCTCACCAGGCAGTGCTGCAGTCCCTTCAGCATCCTTGCAGCTTCTGTTGGACTCTCTCCAGCAGATCCCTGTCCCTCTTGAACTGGGGAGACCAGAACTGGATGCAACATTCCAGGTGAGGTCTCACCAGGGCAGAGTAAGGGGGAGGAGAACCTCCCTGGATCTGCTGGGCACACTCCTCTGAATGCCCCCCAGGATCCCATTGGCCTTCTTGGCCCCCAGGGCACATTGCTGTCCCACGAAGAACTTCTTGTCCCCCAGCACTGCCAGGTCTCTCTCCCCAGGGCTGCTCTCCAGCAGATCCCCTCCCAGCCTGTGCTGCTGCAGTTTATTCTTCCTTCCCAGCTGCATGACTCTGCACTGATCCTTCTTGAACCTCATTAAGTTCCTCTCTGCCCAGCTCTCAGTCCATCCAAGCCTCACTGAAAGTCAGATAAGATGTGCCCATTGCACACACCTCGGGGAGCAGGCATTGCCTGAAGTTCGTGATAGAAGCATCCCTACTAATTCCTGACACAGCTCCATTCCATGTGCACGAGGCTTGTCTGCAGCACAGCAAGTTCAGACATTCCTTCTGTCTCTGATCTTTGTTTTCAGAGCTGCACCATCCCCCTGCTGTCTGGCTGCATCTCTAATACTTCATGGTTGCTTGCATTCCATCATCCCTCCACACTCATCTTCTTATTTCACCTCTCCCAAAAACCTTCCCCAGTTTCTAAGCCATTGTTCTGATTTATCATTTCTTCTTTTCCTCTGAGTAAAGCCTGTGCAATACCCTGACAGCTTCATGCATTTGCAATCACATGTAAGGAGATAGATTATTGAAGGGAAAGTATGCTGGATCAGATGAATTTCATTGCCTGTGATGCTTGAATTGATAAAGTGCATCACCAGGGATCAGTGCTGGGCCCCATCCTGTCAATATCTTTAGTGATGATCTGGACAAGGGGTTTGAGTCCATCATCAGGAGGTTTGCAGGTGACACCAAGCTGGGGGCAGGAGTTGATCTGTTAGAGGGTGGAGAGGCTTTGCAGAGGGACCTTGCCAGGCTGCACAGATGGGCAGAGTCCAAGGGCAGGAGATTGAACACAGCCAAGTGCCAGGGGCTGCACATTGGCCACAGCAACCCCAGGCAGTGCTACAGGCTGGGGGGCAGAGTGGCTGAGAGCAGCCAGGCAGAGAGGGACCTGGGGGTACTGGTTGATGGTAGGCTGAACATGAGCCAGCAGTGTGCCCAGGTGGCCAAGAACAACAATGGCATCCTGGCCTGCATCAGGAAGAGTGTGGCCAGCAGGAGCAGGGAAGTCATTATGCTCTGTGCTCAGCACTACTTAGGCCAAACCTTGAGTCCTGTGTCCAGTTCTGGGCTACTCAGGTTAGGAAAGATGTTGAGCTGCTGGGAGGTGTCCAAAGAAGGGCAACAAAGCTGGGGAGGGGTCTGGAGCACAGCCCTGTGAGGAGAGGCTGAGGGAGCTGGGGTTGCTTAGCCTGGAGAAGAGGAGGCTCAGGGGAGACCTTCTTGCTCTCTCCAACTCCCTGAAGGGAGGTTGTAGCCAGGTGGGGGGTGGTCTCTTCTGCCAGGCAAGCAGCCCCAGAACAAGAGGACACAGTCTCAAGCTGTGCCAGGGGAGGTTTAGTCTGCATGTGAGGAAGAAATTCTTCATAGAGAGAGAGATTGGCCATTGGGATGTGCTGCCCAGGGAGGTGGTGGAGTCACCATCCCTGGAGGTGTTCAAACAGGTCCTGGCTGAGGCCCTTGGTGCCCTGGTTGAGTTGATTAGATGGTGTTGGGTGATAAGTTGTAGTGGATGACCTCTGAGGTCTTTTCCAACCTGGTTAATTCTGTAGTCTGTATCTTAATGATATTCTTAATGCACTAAGGTCTTGCAGGGTTTATTCTTTAGCAGTGATCACTTTGCACTGCTAGGAGTTTGAAATTTAGGTTAAGCCAGAGCACAGAATTCTTCTTTGGACAAAAAAACCCCTGAAATAACCACTTAAGGCACTGGAACTGCAAAGGTTTTGTGCTGAATTTCAGAAGTGAATTGTTATGACTGTTCCAATGAGCCACTGGCTGGCATTAGGAGAGCAGAACAGCACAAACTCTGAGCCCTGCCTCTACCACATTCCAGAACTCCTTTCACTGGGGGATTTCTGCTATTCTACCACAGGACCGGCACAAGAGGATTTCAGTGGAATCCCACAGCCAGCTTGCCCTGCTAGGCAGCCTACCACCCACTTGGAAAAGAAAGAAAAGAGAAGAAACAAATGAAAAGTGAGGATTCCAGACAGATTATGGTCTCTCAATGGCCGCAGATACAATAGGGGAGAAGCATACTGTCTCCAGAGGCAGCAGCTCTGTGGGTGCTGGGAGGCTGGGGTGGAAGGCAAACCCAGCGGCCCCATTCTACCTCCTGAATCACAATGAAGCACAGTCAATGCTGGCATTCATGAGCTAGCCGCTGGGGTTTTCTGCTCCCAGCAGCAAGCTAGCAGCGTGTTGGAAGAGGGGGGAGGGCAGGCGTGACACACAGCGCTGCGAGGAGTTCAGGAGGGTTTGCTGACTTCAACGCCATTCGGTTTGCAGTTGATTCTGGTGGCTGGCATGAGCTTAAGCACCTTTTTCCTCTCCATGGCAAGGTAGATTCTGCTGCAGTTTGGCATCTCTGAGCGAATCGGGCAAGGCAGAGAGGTTGCCTCAAAAGAACTTTGTTAGAATCATAGAACTAAACCCAGGGGGTTACCAACAGCTTCCTCCTCTTAGAATCATAGACTCAGCCAGGTTGGAAAAGACCTCAGAGATCATCAAGTCCAACCTGTCACCCAACACCTCCTGACTAGCTAAACCATGGCTCCAAGTGCCACATCCAATCCCTCCAGGGATGGTGACTCCACCACCTCCCTGGGCAGCACATCCCAGTGGCCAATTACTCTTACTGGGAAGAACTTCCTCCTCACCTCCAGCCTAAAAAGCAGAGTTGATGTAGCAGAAAAGAACAACGGTGTTGGGTGATAGCAGGGACTTGATCTCTTTTCCAAACCCTATTGATTCTATGATTCTAGGAGGAGGCAGCTGTTGGTAATCCCCTGGTGTTGTCCAGGAGGGGCTCTTGTGTTGTTTGGAGCTTGTGAACATTGTGTATTTTGTACATAGTCATGGCATCTCACGTTTCTAGGTTGTAGTTTGGCTTGCAAATATAGCTTCATTTGGTTCCAGCTGAGCTGGTCTGGCAGTTTTCTGTTGGGGGCGGGGGAGAGGGTGGAGGGGAGGGAGGAATTTCAACCCACCACATACCACTAGCCAGTACTTTTTGAATTGTAGGTAGCTTAGTTTCATAGTTTCATAGTTTCATAGTTTCATAGTTTCATAGTTTCAGTTAGGGTTGGAAGGGACCACAAGGATCATCTAGTTCCAACCCCCCTGCCATGGGCAGGGACACTCTACCCTAGATCAGGCTGGACAGAGCCTCGTCCAGCCTGGTCTTAAACACCGCAAGGGACGGGGCCTCAACCACCTCCCTGGACAACCCATTCCAGGGCTTCACCACTCTCACGGTGAAGAACTTCCTCCTCACATCTAGCCTGAATCTCCCCACCTCCCAGCTTCATCCCATTCCCCCTAGTCCTATCACTCCCTGATAGTCTGAAAAGTCCCTCCCCAGCCTTCTTGTAGGCCCCCTTCAGATACTGGAAGGCCACAATGAGGTCACCTCGGAGCCTTCTCTTCTCCAGACTGAACAGCCCCAACTCCTTCAGTCTGTCCTCATAGGAGAGGTGCTCCAGCCCTCTGATCATCCTCGTGGCCCTTCTCTGGACACGCTCCAGCACCTCCAGATCCCTCTTGTAATAGGGGCTCCAGAACTGGACGCAGTACTCCAGGTGGGGTCTCACCAGAGCTGAGTAGAGGGGGAGAATCACCTCCCTTGACCTGCTGGCCACACTTCTCCTGATGCAGCCCAGGATCTGATTGGCTTTCCGGGCTGCAAGTGCACATTGAGAGCTCATGTTGAGCTTCTCGTCCACCAGCACCCCCCAAGTCTCTCTCCTCTGGGCTGCTCCCCAGCCAGTCACTGCCCATCTGTATTTGTGCCTGGGATGCCTCGACCCAGATGCAGGACCCTGCACTTGGTCTTGTTGAAGCTCATGAGGTTGGCCTGTGCCCACCTCTCCACCTGTCAAGGTCCCTCTGGATGGCATCCCTTCCCTCCAGCGTGTCTGCTGCACCACACAGCTTGGTGTCATCAGCAAACTTGCTGATGGTGCACTCAATGCCACTGTCCATGTCACCCACAAAGATGTTGAACAAGACTGGTCCCAGGACTGATCCCTGAGGGACTCCGCTTGTCACTGGCCTCCACTGGGACATGGACCCATTGACAGCCACTCTTTGGGTGCGGCCATCAGCCAGTTCCTTATCCATCTGGTGGTTCCATCCATCAAACCCGTGTGTCACCAGCTTGGAGACCAGGATGTGGTGTGGGACAGTGTCAAAGGCTTTGCTCAGGTCCGGTAAACGACATCAGTTGCTCGCGCCCTCATCTATTAATGCTGTCCCTGTTCATAGAAGGCCACCAGGTTTGTCAGGCAGGATTTGCCCTTGGCAAAGCCATGCTGACTGCTCCCAATCACCTCTTCACTACTCTTCTGAGTCAGTATGCCTCCAGGAGGATCTGCTCCATGATCTTTCCGGGCACATAGGTGAGACTGACCGGCCTGTAGTTCCCTGGTTCCTCCTTCTTACCCTTTTTGAAAATGGGAGCAATATTTGCCCTTTTCCAATCTGTGGGGACTTCCCCAGTCTGCCATGACTTTTGGAATATAATAGAGAGGGGCTTAGCACCCTCATCTGCCAGTTCTCTCAGCACCCGTGGTGTATCCCGTCGGGTCCCATGGACTTGAACACTTTCAGGTTCTTCAGTTGATCACGAACCTGAGCTTCACTTATGAAGGGCAGTTTCTTCCTCCCCATCCCTGGCATCATCTGCCATGACTCCAGTAGTGTGGCTGGAGGCCCTTGCAGTGAAGACTGAGGTAAAGAAGTTATTGAGTACCTCAGCCTTGTCCACATCCCTTGTGACCAATTCCCAGTTTCCTTTCTGAGGGGCCCACACCTTCCCTACTCATCTTCTTGCCATTCATATACCTGTAGAAATTCTTAGTGCTCCCTTTGACCTCCCTGGCTAGATTCAATTCAAACTCTGCTTTGGCTTTCCTAACCAGGCCTCTTGCTGCTCTGGCAGCTTCCTTATATACCCCCTGTTCTATCTGTCCTTCCCTCCACTTCCTGTAGAGTTTCTTTTTAAGTAATAGTGTGTCCAGGAGCTCCTTGTTCATCCAGCAGGCCTCCTAGCGTTCTTCCCTGTTTTTTCTCTTTGTTGGTATACATAGCTCCTGGACACAGAGGAGGTGGTCCTTGAATACTGACCATCTGTCCTGGGTCCCTCTTCCCCTCCAGGGCTTTGTCCCATGACACTGTGGCTAGCAGACTCCTGAAGCGATCAAGAAGTCTGCACGCCTAATTCTAGGGACATAAGCTTAGAATAGGTCCTCCTGATAGCCCTGAGGATATTAAATTCAACTGCTTCATGGTCCTGCAGCCAAGGCATCTCTGAGCCTCACATTGGTTACCAGCCCTTCCCTGTTGGTGAGAACAAAGGTCCGCAGAGCACCTTTTCTTGTTGGTTTCCTCTACCATTTGGAGGAGGAAGTTGTCTTCTATGCAGTCCAGGAACATCCTGGATTGCTGGTGCCTTGCTGTGTTGTCCCTCCAGCAGATGTCAGGGTGGTTGAAATCTCCCATGAGGACCAGGGCTTGTGACCTGGAAGCCGCTTCTATTTTGCCTGTAGAGGGCCTCATCTGCTTGGTTCTGCTGGTCAGGTGGCCTGTAGGAGACCCCCACAGTAATATCTCCCCACAGTAATATCTGTTGGGGGCGGGGGAGAGGGTGGAGGGGAGGGAGGAATTTCAACCCACCACATACCACTAGCCAGTACTTTTTGAATTGTAGGTAGCTTAGCTCAGAACCAGCCTACTAGCCAGCCAGCCTCCCTCCCTTCCACCCTTTCCTCCTTCCCTCCTTCCTTCTCTCCCCTCCTTCCCTCCCCTCCTGAGTTCCTCCCCCCTTCCTTCCGAGTTCCTTCTCCCCTTCCTCCCGAGATCCTCCCCCCCTCCTTCTCTCCCTCCTTCTCTCCCTCCTTCTCTCCCTCCCTCCTTTCCTTCCTTCCTTCCTTCCTTCCTTCTTCCTTCCTTCCTTCCTTCCTTCCTTCCTTCCTTCCTTCCTTCCTTCCTTCCTCCTTCCTTCCTTCCCTCCCATGTAGCCATCATCATTTCTCCATCCTCAGAGCCAAGGGAGCACCTTGTCTCTTGACTAAACTAGTTTAAAAAGAATTTTGACTTGCTTAATTAGCTTCTCTAGAACTGCTAATAACCACACAGCCTCCACTGTGAACCATGTAATTATTGTGACATTAATTCTCTCCCTGGGATGCTTCCTTCTTGATGTGATCATTTCTCTTTTTTGATTGCTGGCTGCAGGTTTTACCACTGCAGCGCAGTGAGCACCATAAGATGTGGCTGATTAGGACCCAGGATCTTCAGTGTCCTTCCATATGATGCTCAGATTGGATCCATAAGCAGCAACAGCATGCTGCTTAATTGTGATAAAGCATCACAAAGAGATAATAATAACAGTAACAAAACCAAAACAAACCAGCAAGGCTTCTGAAATCACTGCACCACTCCAGCTGCTTTCATAGAATCACAGAATCACCAGGCTGGAAAAGACCTCAGAGATCATCAAGTCCAAACTACTACCTAACACCTAACACCTCCTGACAACTAAACCCTGGCTCCAAGGGCCACATCCAAGCCTTTCCTGAACACCTCCAGGGATGGGGACTCCACCACCTCCCTGGGCAGCACATTCCAATGGCCAATCGCTCTTGCTGGGAAGAATTTCTTCCTCACATGCAGACTAAACCTCCCCTGGCACAGCTTGACACTGTATCCTCTTGTTCTGGTGCTGGCTGCCTGGGAGAAGAGACCAACCCCCACCTGGCTACAACCTCCCTTCAGGGAGTTGGAGAGAGCAATGAGGTCTCCCCTGAGCCTCCTCTTCTCCAGGCTAAGCAACCCCAGCTCCCTCAGCCTCTCCTCCCAGGGCTGTGCTCCAGACCTCTCCCCAGCCTCCTTACCCTTCTCTGGACATGTTCCAGTGTCTCAATGTCCTTCCTAAGTTGAGGAGCCCAGAACTGGACACATGCATCTCCTACGAGGTTCTCACACTTCATCACATCCATACCTCAGCAAGTGGGCAAAGTGAAGACAGAATGATGACAGAAAATGTTGTTTCTTTTACTTTCACAGAGAGAAGTATTTGAGGTGCCTTGGAGAACACCCAGCCCTTAAAATCCCCTTTACTTTAAGCCATGCTGTGTCTCCATGTCTAAGGAGATCAGCATAGTTTTAGTTCTTCCAGCCTAAGTCAAAGTGTCTACAAGACTCTCTAAACCATTTCTCCACAGCTGGGCACAGACCATAATTCTTCCTCTTTGTCATGCACATGGCTGTGACGCTGGGGCCAGTTCTCTTGAACATCTTTATCACTGACCTGAGCAAGAGGGTTGCGTGCTCCCTCGCTAAGTTTGGAGGTGACACTAAGCTGGGTGGGAGTTGTGGTGGGTGAATTTCCCCCTCTCCCCCCAACATGAATTTTGCCAGGCCAGCTCAGTTGGAAGCAAATGAAAGCTGGATTTACAAGCAAGACTACAATGTGCAATGGGATGCAATGAGGCTGAGGGAGCTGGGGTTCTGCCCTGTGCTCAGCACTGGTCAGGCCACACCTAGAGTCCTGTGTCCAGTTCTGGGCCCCTCAGTTTAGGAAGGATGTTGAGTTGCTGGAAGGTGTCCAGAGAAGGGCAACAAAGGAGAAGAGGAGGCTGAGGGGAGACCTTCTTGCTCTCTCCAACTCCCTAAAGGGAGGTTGTAGCCAAGTGGGGGTTGATCTCTTCTGCCAGGTAACCAGCCCCAGAACAAGAGGACACAGTCTCAAGCTGTGCCAGGGGAGGTTTAGGCTCAAGGAGAGGAGAAAGTTCTTCCCAGCAAGAGAGATTGGCCATTGGGATGTGCTGCCCAGGGAGGTGGTGGAGTCACCATCCCTGGAGGTGGCCAAGAAAGGCTTGGAGGAGGCACTTGGAGCTATGGTTTAGTTATCAAGAGGTGTTAGGTGTTGGGTGATAGGTTGATGATCTCTGTGGTCCTTTCCAACCGGGTTGAGTCTCTGATTCTAAGTCTGAAAATCAACATTATAAGAGCTAATATTAGTTCCAAAAGCACTCAGATTCTTTTTAGCATGGTTCTATTTGAGAGTGAACATTCAACCCCAAGGTCTCAGAAATGTGCATTTGTCATCACAAAGCTTTCACAACGGTATTGTTGCTCTCTGTGTCGTTCAAAGTGGATCCATATCTATCTGAAAATAGATTTCATGCTGTATCCTGACACTCAGCTAAGCCTCTCCAGTCTGTTGTCCTGCCTCCTTTCTTTTTGTCTTTGTCCTCCTAGGTCCTGATGCAGCCTACTGAAGTTTAAAAAGGAATTTCTCCATTTGCTTCAAAACTGTTTATATCAATGGTGTGGTTAGTAGCAGAGGTTCTCCTCCCCCTCTACTCTGCCCTGGTGAGGCTGCATCTGGAATATCGTGGCTAGTCCTGCACCCCTCAGTTCAGAAAGGACCTCAGAGGTCTTCTTGAAAGATTCCAGAACAGACACAAGAGTGCTGCAGACAGTGGAACATCTTCCTCAGGAGCAGAGCCTGAGGGAGCTGAGGGCTCTGTAGCTTGGAGAGGAGGAGCCTGAAGGGTGACCTCCTTCATGCTGATGAAGATGTGCAGGGTGAGTGCCCAGAGGCTGGAGCCAGGCTCTGCTGGGTGCTGCCCAATGCCAGCACAAGGGGCAGTGGTGGAAACTGAGGCATAGCCAATTCCTTGGAAAGAGGAGGCGATTTTTTTTTCCCCTGTTAGGGTGACAGAACTCTGGAACAGGCTGCCCAGAGGGCTGTGGATTCTCCCTCTCTGGAGATATTCCAAACTCCACCTGGATGTGTTCCTGTGTGATGTGCTCCAGGTGCTCCTGCTCTGGCAGGGGAGTTGGACTGGATGTGCTTTTGAGGTCCCTTCCAGCCCCTCACATTCTGTGATTCCCTGACTCTGTAAACCTTCTGCTATGTACCTCAGAGGCATATTCAAATGAAATTTATCTTTTAATGACATTGATGAATAAGTTACTGATTAAACAGCCCCTGCAGTGCAAGGGCCATGCTGATGTTCAGTTAATCAGGTTATGCAGATATTTTATGTGCTTGCACTACATGCTATGGAGGAGTTTGTTTTTGCACTTAGTGATCAATCAACGCTGCTAATGCAATTTACAGTAGCCACCAAAAATCAGATTGGATGGCAATGAGTAAGTTAATCTACTCATGAGTTTTTTCCCCCTTGTTTTCATCCATGGAAGAATATTATAGAATGAAGAGAATAGAAGAGAGAGAAGAGAGAGAAGAGAAGAGAAAGAGCGAAGAAGGAGAATAGAGAAAGAGAAGAGAAGATAAGAGAAGAGAAGAGAAGAGAAGAGACAGAGAAGAAGAGAAGAGAAGAAGAGAAGAAGAGAAAAAAGTTCATTATCACAGAATCAATAAGATTGGAAGAGACCTCAAAGACCATGGAGTCCAACCTGTCACCACAGACCTCATGACTAAACCATGGCACCAGTGCCACGTCCAGTCCCCCTTTAACACCTCCAGGGGGTGACTCCCCCACCCACCTCCCTGGGCAGCACATGCCAATGGCCAATGAACTCTCTCAGTGATGAACTTTTGCTCCTCCACATTGAGCCCAAACCTCCCTGGCACAGCTTGAGACGTGTCCTCTTGTTCTAGTGCTGGTGTCCCTGGGAGAAGAGACCAACCCCCACCCCGGCTACAACCCTCCCTTCAGTGGAGTTGGAGAGAGCAAGAAGGTCTCCCCTGAGCCTCCTCTTCTCAGGCTACTCAACCCCAGCTCCCTCAGCCTCTCCTCCCAGGCTGTGCTCCAGACCCCTCCCCAGCTTTCTTGCCCTTCTCTGGACACCTTCCAGCACCTCAACATCTTTCCTAACCTGAGGAGCCCAGAACTGGACACAGGACTCAAGGTGTGGCCTAAGCAGTGCTGAGCACAGGGCAGAATGACTTCCCTGCTCCCTGCTCCTGCTGGCCACACTCTTCCTGATGCAGGCCAGGATGCCATTGGCCTTCTTGGCCACCTGGGCACATTGCTGGCTCATTATGAGCATTTGAATATCCTATTGATAAGGAAAAAGCTTTTTGCTGTGAAGGTGGCAGAGCACTGGAACAGGCTGCCCAGAGGGGCTGTGGAGTCTTCTCTGGAGACATTCAAAATCCCACTTGGATGTGCTCGTGAGTGACCTCTTCTAAGTGATGCTGCCCTGTCAAGGGGCTTGGACAGGGTGATTTTTTGAGGTCCTCCCCAACCCCTAACCTTCTTGGATTCTGTGATCTGGGATTCTGGGGAGGGACTTCTGAGGGTGTCAGGGAGTGACAGGACTGGGGGGAATGGAAGAAAACTAGACATGGGTAGATTGGGATTGGATGTGAGGAAGACGTTGTTGCCCAGGAGGGTGGTGAGAGCCTGGCACAGGTTGCCCAGGGAGCTGATGGAAGCCTCATCCCTGGAGGTGTTTGCAGCCAGGCTGGATGTGGCTGTGAGCAAGCTGCTGTAGTGTGAGGTGTCCCTGCCCATGGCAGGGGGGTTGGGACTGGCTGAGCCTTGAGGTCCCTTCCAGCCCTGACAATTCTGTGATTCTATCACCAGGTAAAAAGTTGCTTTGGATATAGAAAATTATTTCTATCTCATGACAGGTTTTGTACTTATATGCTGAAGTGGATAACTTCTGCAGTTGCCTGGGATGCTTTTCATGGAAGTATTCTGAGCAATTGCCAAATGTGCTGTGCATGTTTGATTCTAGTTCCTTTCCTTCCCTTCCCTATTTGCCTTTTGAGCTCATATTATGACAGATTACTCCCTTACTCATCCCATTCCCTTTGCCACTAATGCCACTAACCATTTCATTACAGAAACAGATGAGTCATGAATGTTGACTTGGTGTCCTTTGTAGTGCTCAAGACTATCCAGGATCCTGCTGCACATTTCATTCCTCTCTTTTGCTCCCCTCTTGACATCAGCCTTTGTTTTCTCTCTCTTTTCTGATTCCTTTTTGTCTGTCATGTCAAATACAAGCTAAATATGTCTTTTCTTTCCCTGAGCATGATACCAGCCCAACAACAGCAAATGCACTTGACAGAGTCATGCTCTTGTGCTAAGATTACTGCTTAGCACACTGGCAGTATTAGCTCATCACTTCTTTTAACTCTTTGTTTCATAGGATCACAGAATTGTCAGGGCTGGAAGGGACCTCAAGGATCAGCTGGTCCCAACCTCTCTGCCACAGGCAGGGACACCTCACACTGGAGCAGGTTGCTCACAGCCACATCCAGCTGGCTGCAAAACACCTCCAGCAGGAGCTTCCATCACCACCACCTCCCTGGGCAGGCCTGTGCCAGGCTCTCACCACCCTCATGGGGAACAACTTCTTCCTGACATCCAATCTCAATCTGCCCTGATGTCTAATCTAAATCTCCCCTCCTCCAGCTTGATCCATTCAAACTGAATCTACCCATTGCTACTTTTGTTCCATTCCCCTTGGTCCTATCACTCCCTGACACCCTAAAAAGTCCTTCCAAGCTTTCTTGTAGCCTCTTTCAGATACTGGAAAGCCACAATTAGGTGTCCTCAGAGCTTTCTCTTCTCCAGACTGAACAGCCCCAACTCTCTCAGTCTGTTTGCTTTTCTCCATCCACTTGCCTTTTGTCCTTCACTTAATTGGAAAGTATTTATGAACCATTTGAGGAGTAGCAAAGTGCAGCCACGAGTCTTACAGCAATGAAATGAATAATTACCAATATTGATCTCCAGAATCAAATGGAGAGCATGAGACTGGGAGAGAAAGCTTTAGTCCGGGTGGAATCACAACACTCCTAAATACTGCTGATTAAGCAATATTGATGGCATAAAAGCTGTGAAGACAGATTTTCCTCAGAGAATCATCACCAGAGTATGGCACAGGTTGGAAGAGACCTGAGAGATCATCTACTCCAACCTCCCTTCTTTGGACAGGGATACTTCTCAACTGTACTTGATTGCTCAAGGCCTTGTCTAGCCTGGCCTTGAACACCACCCAGGAGGGAGGCATTCACAGCTTCCCTGGGCAGCCTATTCCAGAGTCTCACCACCCTCCTAAAATCCAGTCTAAACCTACTATGCCTCAGCTTAAAACCATTCCCCCTTGTCCAAATGCTATGAAAGTCTCTCTTCAGCCTTCCTGTAGAATCTCTTCAGGTACTGGAATATAGCTATAAGGTCCGACCAGAGACTTCCCCCACAGCAAACTCCTGGCCAAGCTGGCAGCCCCTGGCTTGGGCAGCAGCACTCTGACCTGGGTTAGGAACTGGCTGGAGGCTGAGCCCAGAGAGTGGTGGTGAATGGTGTCACAGCCAGCTGGAGGCCAGGCACCAGTGGTGTCCCCCAGGGATCAGTGCTGGGCCCCATCCTGTTCAATACCTTGATGACCTGGACGAGGGCAGTGAGTCCATCATCAGTAAATTTGCAGATGACACCAAGCTGGGGGCAGGAGTTGATCTGCTGGAAGGTAGGAGAGCTCTGCAGAGGGACCTTGCCAGGCTGGACAGATGGGCAGAGGCCAAGGGCAGGAGATTGAACACATCCAAGTGGGAGGTTCTACACATTGGCCACAGCAACCCCAGGCAGTGCTACAGGCTGGGGTCAGAGTGGCTGGAGAGCAGCCAGGCAGAGAGGGACCTGGGGGTACTGGTTGAGAGTAGGCTGAAGAAGAGCCTGCAGTGTGCCCAGGTAGCCAAGAAGGCCAATGGCATCCTGGCCTGCATCAGGAATAGTGTGGCCAGCAGGAGCAGGGAAATCATTCTGCCCTGTGCTCAGCACTGGTTAGGCCACACCTTGAGTCCTGTGTCCAGTTCTGGGCTCCTCAGTTCAGGCAGATGTTGAAGTTGCGGAAGTGTCCAGAGAAGGGCAAGAAGCTGGGGATGGGTCTGGAGCACAGCCCTGTTAGGAGAGTCTGAGGGAGCTGGGGTTGGTTAGCCTGAGAAGAGGAGGCTCAGGGAGAGACCTTCTTGCTCTCTCCACTCCCGAAGGGAGTTTTGTAGCCAGGTGTGTTGGTCTCTTCTCCCAGGCAAGCAGCACCAGAACAAGAGGACACAGTCTCAAGCTGTGCCAGGGCAGGTTTAGTCTGCATGTGAGGAAGAAATTCTTCCCAGCAAGAGAGATTGGACATTGGAATGTGCTGCCCAGGGAGGTGGTGGAGTCCCCATCCCTGGAGGTGTTTAGGAAGAGCCTGGCTGAGGCACTTGGTGCCATGGTTGAGTTGATGAGATGCTGTTGGGTGATAGGTTGGACTCGATGATCTCACAGGTCTTTTCCAAGCTGATTAATTCTGTTCAGCCCAGCTCCCTCAGTCTATCCTCACAGCAGAGGTGTTCCAGCCCTTGGATCATCTTTGTGGCCCTCATTTTATAAAGGTGTACTTAAAAATAAAAGTCTTGCCAATATTCTTTCCTTCCTTTCTGTTTTTTTTTCAACTGTCAAAAGTAGTGCTGGAAATAAAATAATGTTGAAGTTAAAGCACTGAATCGAGTCCCAAACTTCAGAATTCTGTCTGAAGTCAGGCTTAAATCATATAAATAAGCATGAACTTGAAGAAGGTCTCTGTGCAGTAATGAGATATAACCACAGTGAGAACTCAACAAGCACTCAGAAGTGCACACCAGCAGAGGAGCTTTGGGTTTGCTTTTCAGTTTGACTTTTCTTCATTGAAATTAATGTCTCAAAGCCCTCCATTTCCATACATTTATTACAGGACCACACAGGATGTTAGGGATCGCTGGAGATCTTCCAGTCCAACCCCCCTGCCAGTGCAGGAGCATAGAATCCAGCAGAGCTCACACAGGAACACATCCAGACAGGGCTGGAAAGGCTCCAGAGAGGGAGACTTCATGACCACTCTGGGCAGCCTGCTCCAGGGCTTGGTCACCCTTACAGGAAAGAAGCTCTTCCACATGTTAAATTAGAGTAGAGTAGAGTAGAGTAGAGCAGAATGGAATAGAATGGAATGGAATGGAATGGAATGGAATGGAATGGAATAGAATAGAATAGAATAGAATAGAATAGAATAGAATAGAATAGAATAGAATAGAATAGAATAGAATAGACCTGACCAGACCAGGTTGGAAGAGACCTTTGAGATCATCCAGTCCAACCTATCACCCAACACCATCTAATCAACTCAACCATGGCACCAAGTGCCTCAGCCAGGCTCTTCTTAAACACCTCCAGTGATGGGGACTCCACCACCTTCCTGGGCAGCACATTCCCATGGGCAATCACTTTTTCAGGGAAGAATTTCTTCCTCAGCTCCAGCCTAAACCTCCCCTGGAGCAGCTTGAGACTGTGTCCTCTTCTGGTTGCCTGGGAGAAGAGACCAACCCCCACCTGGCTACAACCTCCCTTCAGGAAGTTGGTAGACAGCAAGAAGGTCTCCCCTGAGCCTCTCTTCTCCAGGCTAAGCCACCCCAGCTCCCCAGCCTCTCCTCACAGGGCAGTGCTCCAGACCCCTCCCCATCTTTTGTTTCCCTTCTCTGGACACATTCAAGAGTCTCATGATGTCCCTTACTTAAATTGAGGAGCCCAGAACTGGCCACAGGACTCAAGGTGTGGCCTAACCAGTTTTGAGTACCTGTGGGATTGTCTTGGTTGGAAGAGACCTTTAGGATCATGGAGTCCAACCTTCAACCTGACACCACCATGGCCATTAAACCATGGCCAGGAGGCTGCCATTTACAGATGTGTGTAGGCAGAGTTCTGCTGAGGGTACTTTTTAACATCTTACAGCGTGGCTTTGTGCCTGGTATCAGAGAGGGGATGAACTTCCAACACAAATAGGCAGTCTTAGCATAATTGATGAAAAGTATTTCCTCACTTTGCAGGTTTTGTGCCTGAAAGTGGATGCAGCCCTTTCTGTCTGTGTGGCTTCCTTGCAGGAGTCATTAGCATCACAAAGGAAGGAGCTGCATCAAGCTGTTCCTCATAAACATTTTCACTTCATGGGAATAACAAGTTCCCTTCTGAAGAGAATTCCTCAATGAGACTACCATTGAGTTGAGCCCTTTGACTAGAAAAGTTCAATTTTCATCCAAGATGCCTGAACCCCAACTCAGACTTCTTTCAGTGACTGAAAGGGGCTACAAGAAAGCTGGGAAGGGAGGGTTTAAATGGGCTTGTAGTGATAGGGAATGGATTAAAGCTTGAGGAGGGTCGATACAGCCTGGGCATTAGGAAGAATCCTAGAGGTCTTTTCCAACCTTTATGATTCTATGATTGGTTTATCCACAGGGAATACTTCAAAAACCCTAAACAATTCCCCCCCCCCCCCCCCCCCCCCCCCCCCCAAACCTGGATGTGTATTTCCTACAAATCATTTCACAGCTTGGCAATACTCCAAGGATCTGGAAAGAGCTGCTTTTAATATCACTGTTTAGACAAGCCTCTCTTGGGACCAAGGGGCTTGTTTCCAGGTTTGGTTCTCCACTTTGTGTAGAGAATGGTGGCTAGCAGAGCAAGGATGTCATGGCCTGAAGCTGTGCCAGGGGAGGTTTAGGCTGGGTATTAGGGAGCACTTCCTCACAGAAAGGCTGATTAGGCACTGGGATGGAGTGCCCAGGGAGGTGCTGGAGTTGCCATCACTGGAGGTCTTTCAGAAAAGCTTGGATTTGGCACTTGGTGGCAGGCTTTGGCTGGTGTGGTGGTGTTAGGTTATAGGCTGGACTTGATAATCTCAGAGGTCTTTTCCAGCCTCAATAATTCTGTGATTCTGTGAAGAAATTCCTTACAGTGAGGGTGGTGAGACACTGGAACAGGTTGCCTGGGGAGGTCATGGATGTCCTTTCCCTGGAGGTGCCCAAGGCCAGGTTGGATGAGGCCTTGATCAGCCTGGTCTAGTGGGAGGTGTCCCTACCCATGGCAGGGGGGTTGGAACTGAATGCTCTTTAAGGTCCTTTCCAACCTAAACCATTCTCTGAATTTCTGAATGCTGATTCTAAGGTTTCTGTGACCCTTTAGAGTGTATCAGTTCTAACCTTCTCCCCTTCTTTCCGTGGCAGACACAGTAGCACTGTGGTTCAAAAAGCTGTGTCCTGTCTTCCTTTCATACAGCTGAAGATTTGAAAATGAGATTGGCATTATCTACTTCCTCCTCTGCCAAAAGCTCACAGAGTGGTGAAA
>JAAWVA010000283.1:0-24491 GCA_015227895.2 Colaptes auratus
CATAGTTTCATAGTTTCAGTCAGGGTTGGAAGGGACCACAAGGATCATCTAGTTCCAACCCCCTGCCATGGGCAGGGACACCCCACCCTAGATTAGGCTGGCCACAGCCTCATCCAGCCTGGGCTTAAACACCTCCAGGGACAGGGCCTCAACCACCTCCCTGGACAACCCATTCCAGGCTTTCACCACCCTCATGGGGAAGAACTTTCCTCCTCACCTCCAGCCTCATCTCCCCACCTCCAGCTTCATTCCATTCCCCCTAGTCCTATCACTCCCTGATAGCCTGAGCAGTCCCTCCCCAGCCTTCTTGTAGCCCCCTTCAGATACTGGAAGGCCACAATGAGGTCACCTGGAGCCTTCTCTTCTCCAGACTGAACAGCCCCAACTCCTTCAGTCTGTCCTCACAGGAGAGGTGCTCCAGCCCTCTGATCATCCTCGGCCCTTCTCTGGACACCTTCCAGCACCCCCAGATCCCTCTTGAATAGGGGCTCCAGAACTGGAGGCAGTACTCCAGGTGGGGTCTCAGCAGAGCTGAGCAGAGGGGGAGATCCCCTCCTTGCCCTGCTGGCCACACTTCTCCTGCTGCAGCCCAGGCTCTGATTGGCTTTCCGGGCTGCAAGTGCACATTGAGAGCTCCTGTTGAGCTTCTCGTCCACCAGCACCCCCAAGTCTCTCTCCTCTGGGCTGCTCCCCAGCCAGTCCCTGCCCAGCCTGGATTTGTGCCTGGGATTGCCTCGACCCAGATGCAGGACCCTGCACTTGGTCTTGTTGAAGCTCCTGAGGTTGGCTTGTGCCCACCTCTCCAGCCTGTCCAGGTCCCTCTGGATGGATCCCCCTTCCCTCCAGCTGTCTGCTGCCCACACAGCTTGTGTCATCAGCAACCTTGCTGAGGGTGCACTCAATGCCACTGTCCATGGCACCCACAAAGATGTTGAACAAGCCTGGTCCCAGGACTGATCCCTGAGGGACTCTGCTTGTCCCTGGCCTCCCCTGGGACATGGACCCATTGACAGCCACTCTTTGGGTGCGGCCATCAAGCCAGTTCTGTATCCATCTGGTGGTCCACCCATCAAACCATGTGTCACCAGCTTGGAGACCAGGATGTGGTGTGGGACAGTGTCAAAGGCTTTGCTCAGGTCCAGGTAAACGACATCAGTTGCTCGCCCCTCATCTATTAATGCTGTCACCTGTTCATAGAAGGCCACCAGGTTTGTCAGGCAGGATTTGCCCTTGGCAAAGCCATGCTGACTGCTCCCATCACCTCCTCACTACTCTCTGAGTCAGTAGTGCCTCCAGGAGGATCTGCTCCTGATCTTTCCGGGCACAGAGGTGAGACTGCCTGGCCTGCAGTTCCCTGGTTCCTCCCTCTTACCCTTTTTGCAGATGGGAGCAATGTTTGCCCTTTTCCAGTCTGTGGGGACTGCCCCAGTCTGCCATGGCTTTTGGAATAGACTAGAGAGGGGCTTAGCAACCTCCTCTGCCAGTCTCTCAGCACCCGTGGGGTATCCCGTCGGGTCCCATGGACTTGAACACTTTCAGGTTCTTCAGGTGATCACAACCTGAGCTTCACTTACCATGGGCAGTTCTTCCTCCCCGGCCCTGGCATCGTCTGCCATGACTCCAGGAGTGTGGCTGGAGGCCCTTGCAGTGAAGACTGAGGTAAGAAGTTATTGAGTACCTCAGCCTTTCCCACATCACTTGTGACCAATTCACCAGTTTCCTTTCTGAGGGGCCCACCCCTTCCCTACTCTTCTTCTTGCCATTAATATACCTGTAGAAGTTCTTAGTGCTCCCTTTGACCCTCCCTGGCTAGATTCAATTCAAACTCTGCTTTGGCTTTCCTAACCAGCCTCTTGCTGCTCGGGCAGCTTCCTTATATACCCCTGTTCTATCTGTCCTTCCCTCCACTGCCTGTAGAGTTTTTTTTAAGTAATAGTGTGTCCAGCAGCTCCTTGTTCATCCAGGCAGGCCTCCTAGCGTTCTTCCCTGTTTTTCTCTTTGTTGGTATACATAGCTCCTGGACACAGAGGAGGTGGTCCTTGAATACTGACCAGCTGTCCTGTCCCTCTTCCCTCCAGGGCTTTGTCCCACGACACTGTGGCTAGCAGATTCCTGAAGCGATCGAAGTCTGCCACCTAAAGTCTAGGGTCTTAAGCTTAGAATAGGTCCTCCTGATAGCCCTGAGGAGATTAAATTCCACTGCTTCATGGTCACTGCAGCCAAGGCAGTCTCTGAGCCTCACATTGGTTACCAGCCCTTCCCTGTTGCTGAGAACAAGGTCCAGCAGAGCACCTTTTCTTGTTGGTTCCTCTACCATTTGGAGGAGGAAGTTGTCTTCTCTGCAGTCCAGGAACATCCTGGATTGCTGGTGCCTTGCTGTGCTGTCCCTCCAGCAGATGTCAGGGTGGTTGAAATCACCCATGAGGACCAGGGCTTGTGACCTGGAAGCCGCTTCTATTTGCCTGTGGAGGGCCTCATCTGCTTGGTTCTGCTGGTCAGGTAGCCTGTAGGAGACCCCCACAGTAATATCTCCTTCCCCTGTCTTGCCTTTAATTCTAACCCATACACTCTCAACCAGCTCATCCTCCCTCCCCAGGTGGAGTTCTGCTGATTCCAGCTGGTTCTTGACATAGAGGGCAACACCTCCTCCTCTCCTTCCCTGCCTATCCTTCCTAAAGAGCTTATATCCATCTATCCCTACATTCCAGTCATGGGAATCATCCCCCCAAGTGTCAGTACTGCCCACTATGTCATGGCCTCCCAGCAGCACGGTGGCCATTAATTCATCCTGTTTGTTGCCCCAGCTGCGTGCATTTGCATAGAAGCACTTCAGCTGGGCTGGCCCTGTCGTCCTCTTCTGCCAATTCCCCTTGGTTTTCACAGGGTGTCCTGGTGTGTCATCTGTGTCTTGCCTCAGGGCAGCAAGTTGAGAGCCCTTACCAGCTCTCCATCCCTCTGCCTCTGGTGAGCTGCTGCTCTGTTTGTCACAGGCCATCAGGAGACTATTAACCCCTTCCCCTTCAAATCTAGTTTAAAGCCCTGTCAATGAGCCCTGCCAATTCCTGCCCCAGGATCCTTTTCCCCCTCTGGGACAAGTGTGTCCCATGAGTTGTTTGCAGTATCCCATCATGTTCTTAAGGGGTGTTGCAGAGGGGCAGAAGTCCTGTGCCATATGCTTTCATAGTTTCATAGTTTCAGTTAGGGTTGGAAGGGACCACAAGGATCAGCTAGTTCCAACCCCCCCGCCATGGGCAGGGACACCCTACACTAGATCAGGCTGGACAGAGCCTCGTCCAGCCTGGTCTTAAACACCTCAAGGGACAGGGCCTCAACCACCTCCCTGGACAACCCATTCCAGGCCTTCACCACCCTCACGGTGAAGAACCTCCTCCTCATGTCCAGCCTGAATCTCCCCACCTCCAGCTTCATCCCATTCCCCCCTAGTCCTATCACTCCCTGATAGTCTGAAAAGTCCCTCCCCAGCCTTCTTGTAGGCCCCCCTCAGATACTGGAAGGCCACAATGAGGTCACCTCGGAGCCTTCTCTTCTCCAGACTTCAAGCCTTTGGAGATATTCCAGACACCCTCTGGCATACCAGAGAGCATTTGAGATCCCTGTGTGGATACCTGAATAGGAATCAATGTCATACTACTTTTATGAAGGGTTAAATCTTGGAGAGCCGAGCTCCAAGCACTGCTGGCCTGATAAGGGGGGATAGTGTTGGCCTTGATGGCTGGTGGGTGACGGTCCAGCAGTGTGGCTGGAGGAGGGCATACATTTGATGGCGATCGGTAGTTATGACTGGAGTGTGTAAGACTTGAGGCAGACCAGATGGTTGTAACGGGGTCCCTTGCTCCAGCAGTAGGCTGCTTTTTTGTATTGTATAAGCTTTTATAAAGGATTTTGTGCACTAAACTGGACACCTAGCCTGCAGCAGGCCGAGTCCCGTCTCTTAGTCGCGGCACTTTGACAACAATAAATGTGCAGTCTGAACTCTGTGCAGCTCCCTTCACTGGACTTCCAATGTGTGGTGGCTGGGGCTTTGCAAACAGAACAGAAGGGTCTTACAGACAATGGGTACAGCTCTATTTCCACTCTAAATTGGAAAATAGAGTAATAGAATAATTTAGGTTGGAAAAAGACTTTAAGATCATCAAATCAACAACTCACCTAGTATTGCCAAGTCCACCACTAAACCATATCACTGAGCACATCTACACATCTTTCAAACAATTCCAGGGATGGTGACTCAAACACTCCCCTGGGCAGCTTGTTGCAGTACCCCACGACCTTTTAAGCAAAGAATTTTTTCTGTGTCCAATCTAAACCTCCCATGGCACAACTTAGGGCTGTTTCCTCTTATCATACTGCTTCTTTCTTAGGAAAAGAGACTAATCATCACCTTAATACAACCTCCTTTCAGGTAGCTGTGGAGAGTGAAAAAGTCTCCCCTGCCACTCCGAATGTCTTGGCCCTGGATGGTGTGAGGAAAGGAAGAAGATGTTGGCACGTGAGGCAGGAATCACCCCACTTCTCTGTACTTCTCTGTATGAGAAGCTGTTGAAGAACTCCAGCACAGAGGGTTTTTTGTTGGATTCACAGTTACAGACAAATCACACAGGATGGGAGATAACCTGGAGGCTGACTATCCAAAACTCACCGGCTCAGTGAATAACAATGTTCTTTTTGCCTTTGTAACCTTAATCCTGCCCTTAGGAGAGCTGAGATCCCAATGGCTCTCACCAAATAAGTGCACATTGTCGTCGCAAGGCCCAGTGCGGTGCTGCTCTGCCGCGGAAGGCCACGACGTGTTCTGGCAGAGCATTTTGAGGAGCCAGGATATCAGCCACAGATGCAACAAGCATCTAATCAGTCAATCGAAGATTAAAAAGTCCTAATCTTTTGTATGTGAGAATGGTTACTGCCACAGTGCAGAGCCACAAGGGTCCCTTGGGAATCAACAGAGAAATACTGCTGAAAAAACAGAAATTACTAGAGAAATCCAATGAAATTTTGCCAAGGTTTGAAACCGTGGTCCACTCATCATCAACCTGGGACAACCCGGACAGGACTCCAGGGCTAGAGCAAAGCCCTGTTTCTTGAGACATCTGCACTCACAGGAAATTCCACCCTTCTTCCTACAACATCAGGCCACGCAGTGTCGCATGTTTGTCGCTGCCAGGATGGATTACTGTAGTTCCTAGCACATGGTGATGAATGACAAAACTATGTAGAGGGTGCAGCTGATACTTCTCCCCACTTCCTGCAGAGGTGAGGCCTACGAACCAGACCCTTCATTCTAGTTTTCAATGAGAGTTTAACATCTTGATCCTAGTTAGATCCTGGTGACATTGTGCAAACTAATATGTACTTCCCCCTCCTCCCAAAAGAGCCTTAAAAATACAATAATCTGTTGAAACTATGTGTGAATTAATATTTCACTCATCTAACTGCTTTGATTACCTTGGTCAAAAAGCCCTCTCTTTTAGTACAAAATGTGTTCTTTTCACATTCTCTAATTCTCATATTTATATAAAATTAAGAAATTATAACAAAAAGAAGCAGATTGAACTCAACCTTTTTTGTTTGTTTTTTTTCTGTATGTGTGTGCTGGTTTTTGTTTTTGTCACAGTTTACCATTCTGGTGGGAAAAAGAGCAAGAAAAAAAATAGCTGAATAATCTCAAATGAAAATGTTCATATTGATTTTGAGAGCTTTGGCTAGCAGATCAAGAAGCTGATTGCTCACAAAGCTGTAATCCAAACATAGAACACAAATATTTCATTAAAACCAGATACATAAAGACAAACTCCCAAGTTTTTAACATTCTACAGTGCATAATTCCAAGGAAGTCTAAGTTACACACACAAATCATCCTATTTCTGTTCTTCACATATCTGAGCAATGAAATGCCTCTGATAAAATATGAAAGGGAGACCTATTATGGAATGAGAGCTCTGCTTACCCTAGTGTGGTTTAAGCTGAGAGCACATCAGTTCAAAGAATCTCAGTTTTGGACTCTGTACTGGGACTAACTTCACTTAGCTAGAATGCTGATGTGTATTCACTCAAATGAAGGAGCTTTTAACAGCTTTGTATTTGATGTAAGAAAAACACATTTGTACATCTAGGACTAGTTCTTGATTCTCATGCAGGATCTTTCTTCAGGATTGTGCATTCTTTGGGGCAGAGAATGCAGAGCTACTGGGCAAGAAATATCTCCTCCCTCCCCCTGGAAGGTCGGGTACAGCTGCCAGGAGTGTTGCCACAGATGAAGGCCACATCTGGTAGCCAAACATCGTGACAAAGCACTTGAGAGCTGTTCTGTGACCTGCTAAAGAGACTTTGCCTAGAGGTCATCCAGTGCTCAATCCCAACTAGCTCTAAGCTGGCCATGCTATGGCAGGGAAAGCCTTTTTGTGGTTTGTTTGCTCTGTTGGTTTTTTTCAATTGTTTTGTTTTGTGGTGGTTTTTTCTCCTTCCTTGGTCCTGTTTGTGTTTGCCCAAGAGGTTTCAAACCTGTCCTCTCAGGTTTGGTGCTTACTGCATGGGCTGTCTCATCGGGTGGCAGAGGTGGTGGTGGTGACCTCTTACAGTCCCTCTGAGCCCTATTTTTCTGCTACTCCAGCACGCTCCACACTGAGCTTGAATGGAAACTGCTTGGAGATAACTGGTGCAGGGAGCATGACACCACAGTGCTGGAAGTGGCCTCAGCTGCTGGCAGCCTTTGCAGAGGTGTTGCTTCAGACTTCATCTCTGAGAGGTCCTTTTATTTTTGCCCCTGGGCTCTCACATTCTCCTGATGAGTCTGCCTGATGAGCACTGCTGTGCTCTGTTCACACCACGCGCGAGCCTGTCACTGGCCAGCTAAGGGCTCTTGGCTTCAACTATAACAGGGCATGCTCTTTGTTCCAGAGTTCACTGCTGCAATTGCTCCTGGTTTTGCCAGGATGGTGCCTGGCAGGTGAATGCCCCAGCTCTCTGCAACCAAGGCACTCTTGTGAGGGGTCTCTGGCCCTGAATTTTGCCATCAGTGCTGTTTTTTCCCGACTTGCTGCGAGGAACCCAGCACTACCACTAGTTTCTGAGCTTTCTGAGAAGCGTACTGGAATGTGCCTTTGAGAAGGATTTCTACTGCTGGCTGCTGAACTTGGTAGGTTTTGCTGGGGTTTTTGATTGGTTGGGTTGGTTTGTTTGGGGGCTTTTATTCATGGGGAAGATTCTTGAAAGGATTTCTGTGTTAAGAAATGGCTGCAGCTGGACTTCTAGCACCTAAAATTAATCATCATAGAAATATATACTGTCACTCTAGCCATGTGACAAAGTAAGCTTAGGATAGAAGATGTAAGGATTTGACCTCAGACTGCTCTCTTTAGCAGACTCGAGGCACTGACCAAAGTCATTCCCATGGGTCTTACATAAGATTCCCTGTTTTTTTTCTGGATCCTCACCCACTCCCCACCAAACTTTCTATGAATGCAGTGCTCTGCCGGATAGATAGATGTGCCTGTGTTTGAAAGAATCTCCATCAGGAGCATGTATGTGCACATGCTCTGATGAATTAGCACTTTTCTGTTCCTTTGGTCTCAGTGAGAACTGCATGGAAAACATTTTCTATAATATATTGCCTGACTTAATCCACAGACCGGATCAGACAAGGAGTGAGCACTTCAAATTCTCTAAGAGACATCCACTGAATATCTGAACTATCCCCAAAAGCATTTTGGAGACCACACAGGCCTCAACACTAAGTTTCATGGGCCAAGTTCTTCTATTTTTGACATGTCTGGCCCTTCGTGTAATGTCCTTTGCCAAACCCCACTGTTCATCTAGAATACCTTCATTTCCACAAGGATGTGTAATCAATATTTCCAGGTACTACAGGGGAAAATAGGGGAAGTTCAGGCTGGAGGTGAGGAGAAAGTTCTTCACCCAGAGAGTCATTTGTCATTGGAATGTGCTGCCCAGGGAGGTGGTGGAGTCACCGTCCCTGGAGGTATTCCAGAGGGGACTGGACATGGCACTGGGTGCCATGGTTTAGTCATGAGGTCTGTGGTGACAGGTTGGACTTGATGATCTTTGAGGTCTCTTCCAACCTTGGTGATTCTGTGATTCTGTGTGATTCTAGAACTGTGTTTAAGTCCATGGGGTCATTACTGAAGCGAGGTCTGATTTGGTGTAAACAAGGGCTCAGCACTGGTTTTGCCAGTCTTTTGAAATGAAACCTGTGATGATCATGTACAATTGTTTGATGCCATCTCTGGATTGTATTGATTATAAATCATCTGTTGTGGCAACTTTCTGAAGGCACAAGTCCCCTCCCAAAGACAAAGGAGGCAACACCATACAAATAAAGATACAGCAAATCCCACGTAGCAACCAGCCACTACATTAACCCCTTCTTCTTCACACCTCGAGCATTGTGGTCAGCTCTGGGCCCCTCAATACAAGAATGCCACTGAGGTGCTGGAGAGTGCCCAGAGAAGGGCAGCGAGGCTGGAGAAGGGCCTGGAGCTCATGGCCTGTGATGAGCATCTGAGCCTGTGCAGTCTGGAGAACAGGAGCCTGAGGGGAGACCTCATCGCTCTTTACTTGCAGGGGGGCTAAAGCAAGGAGGGAACCGGCCTCTTCTCCTTGGTGTCAAGTGACAGGACTAGAGGAAATGGCATCAAGCTGCACCAGGGGAGGTTCAGGCTGGATGTTAGGAAATATTTCTTCACTGAAAGGGTTATCAAACCTTGGAATGATCTGCCCAGGGCAGTGGTGGACTCACCATTCCTGGAGGTGCTTAAGCAGTATGTGAACCCGGCACTTAGGACATAGCTTAGTGCTGTCCCATCAGTGCTGGGTTGAGGGTTGGACTGGATGAAGCTTCTTCCAAACAGAGGTGTTCTGTGATTCATGGCAATGATGACAAAAGATGTACACCTCTGGAGAATGAGTTTTCCACCTTGCTTGACCCATCTAACAATGATAGAGTCTAGCAATAGACTCACAGGATCTCACCTAAAAGCCAACGTGAACTAGGGGTTGTACAAAATAAGGCATGACAGGCTCAGGTGAAAAATTTTGTCTAACAGAGGAAAAATGAAGCATACTCCCTCTTGGAACTCACAAGTCATGCCTCACGTACCCACAGGCACACAGATATCTCTCTGCTACAAACCCAAAAGATGAAAAGCTATCACATAAAGGGTTACAACCTTGCCAGCCAAAATACCTTGCAAACCACTTTATAAAGGAAACTAACTTTACAGTGCACAAAGCTCCACCCATACAGTGATATTGTCATTTCCATGGTAACTAAAGTACCTCAAAGGCAAAAGCACAGATGGAGACTGGACAAAAAAAAAAGTGAATTGCTCTCTACAACTACCTGAAGGGTGATTGTGGCCAGGCAGAGGTTGGTCTCTTTTCCCAGGCAGGCAACACCAGAACAAGAGGACACAGTCTCAGGCTGCACCAGGGGAGGTTTAGACTGCATGTTAGGAGGAAGTTCTATACAGAAAGAGAGATTGCCTATTGGAATGGTCTGCCCGTGGAGGTGGTGGAGTCACCATCCCTGGAGGTGTTCAGGAGGAGACTTGATGGGGTGCTTGGTGCCATGATCTAGTTGTTTAGGTGGGTTGGATTGGTTGATGGGTTGGACACGATGATCTTGAAGGTCTCTTCCAACCTGGATTTATTGTATTGTATTATTGTATTGTATTGTATTGTATTGAATCTGTGCAGTGGTGGAAAGAACACCAAGTTGTGTGCAGCTATTAGTTCTGTTCTCACTTTCAAAAGGAGACCTGGATAAACGCCGTCGTGGCTCTGGCTCAAGGAGTGGTGTAATCAAACCACCTGTATGACAGCACCAGTTTTACAGAGACCATGTTCCATCTCCCTTTCCCTTACATGAATTTCAAAAGTAATGGTCCTGGCTCCCCTGATGACTTGTTTTGGTTTAAGCAGAACAGCAGCCGAAGCAGGCAGAAAGGATGTAACTGGTCATACATTTAATGGCCCATTGCAGGTCTTCAAGACCAAAGTCTCCTGGAGAGAGCAGGAATGATGTGGTTGTACCTCCCCACCACAGCCTGCAGTAAACAGGAGAGCGAATCTGCGGATACACAACCTGTAGCCCACTTCACCCCACTCACCTGTTCTCTGCTTGGTCCCAGTACTTGGGGTTTCCTGTGCCATTACATGAAGGACATGCTGGCACCTCAGCAGCAATTTGAAACATCTTTAAAACTGGCTCAAGACTTATGACACAGTCCTTGCTTTACTTCCTCTGGAATGAGTTGATCTTTGCAGACTGCTGTCAATCAGAAGGGAAACCTGCAATTTACATAGGACAATTTGTTCTATGTCAGCTTTCTAAGACTGAGCATGGCAAGAGTAATTTGGGAACAGAGGCTGTAATGGAGAGGGAAAAGAAAAAGGGGGGAAAGAAAGTATATTTATAGCTTGCTATATTTATAGCTTGCTCTCACTACAAGTTTTCTGCCTATATTATATAATGTATTTGAGATGCAGAATTTCATCAGAGTGAAAAAAAGTTTAAAATGTATCCTGCTATCTACATTCCTTGCAGCTTAAGCTAGACGGAGATGGCCTCAACTTTGGAGCAAGGAAAACTTATCTGTGAGGTGAGTGAGAAAAGTCTAGTGTGGGCAGAATGGGAATTCCAGCCTTCCTACCCAGAGCTCACCTTGCAACCTAAGGAAAACGATTTTCAGTTGTTTGAAAGCCTCATCTCCTTGTCTGTAAAATGGGAGCACCGGAGTCCACTCAAGTCCTGCTGATTGTGAGTACACATGGCTTTTCTCTGTGAGATTATGAGCTGCTCAGACCCTACTATAATCAAGGGTCAAATTAGCACCTCTGGCAGCCACATCCTGCTCTCGAGTAGTTTTTTATTGTCAGTGACTTTTTAACACGCACGCGGCTAGCCTGCCCGTCGCTCCCACAAGCAGCAGTGCTGCGCAAGCCTCTCTGCATCGCATGCGCTGCTGCGGGAGCACAATGCTATCCAGCAGCAACGAGAAGTGCTTTGTCAGTTAGTATTGCAAAGCATAATAAATAAATAACTAAATTAATATCAGCACATGTAAATAAATCAACCAACCCAACCCAGCCCAACAGCCAAAGCCGTACAACCGTGTGCGCGCTGCTTCCCAGGAGCACACGCCATGCTTTCGTGCTGATGATCTCTTGTGACTTCCCCGTCCTTTGTTTTCCAAAACATCCAGAGCCTGAGCTGCAAGTCTGGAGGTTTAATCTTCCTCCCAACCGAAACGAGGCACGAGCAGGGCAGACAGACAGACTTCAGCCGGGAGACCAGCCGGCAGAGGGCGATGCCTCATGGCTATTCAAACAAAACCTCCGAAAACCACGAAAATTGGAGGCTGATGAGGACAAGATGCCATGGGGCAACAGGCAGAGGATTTCTACAGTGGGGCAAACGCCACCGATGTCATCCCCAGGAACCCACGTAATTCTGTGATTTCCTCCCCACCCCCCCCAAATATCAGCTGCTGATAACTCCACAATAAAAAAGCATTGACAAATGCACAAAAGTGAATTTAGAAGCTGCACTGCAGATTTCCCTGAGCACAGGGAATCAATCAGGCAACAGGTTTGCAGACTATGTTTTGCCTGTTTTTTCTGCTTGTTTTGCCTGGTTTTCCCTCAGGTTGGGGAGTAAGGGTCACTCATGCTGACACCTGATGCTGCTGCTCCCTGTGTCCTGGGGACATCAGCACCTTCTAAAATCAAGGCACCACAGGGGTGTTAGGAAAGGGCAAGAATGAAAAAGGAGAAAAGGCAGAGGTAGGTAAGGTCTGCTGCAGACCTGGCACTGATACGTAAAATTTGTTTTCTTCCAGGTGAGCTACTGCTTGCTGTGGTAGAGGCTTGAGAGTCCCACATTGACTAACCTAATGTCATCAACTGCTTGGCCTGGAAAGGTACTGTCCCTAGATAAGACTAAGAAAAATGTCAGAGGATTAATACCAGCAGTGATTTTGCTGAATATTGCACCCTGGCCTTGTGGAGTCTTGTTGGTATCGTGCACGGGCTGGCAGAGGTTCATCCGTGCACACGGTGCCAAACAGCCTGAAGTATGTTTGCAAACTGTTATTCAGATAGCATTTCACACTGAAATGTGATACACCTTGTTCCTCATGTTTCCATCTGCAAAAGGTTCAGGTGTCCCACAACAATGATAAATAATTTAAGCATATAGAGCATCCATGTGTCAAGTTTTGCAAAGCGCTGGGAGGAAAGGAGCAGCTAAGATGATTCACGTCTTGGATAAAGAAGGTGCACAGAACTGACATTCTCCCCATGGATATTACCCATGGCCCTCTGAAGGATTTCACACATTACTAATAGCACGTGAACACGTTATAATTTCAGAAGCAAATCTCAGCTCACCTGTGAAATGCACCCTCTGCCTGCTGCTGTCGTCTCATGCTGCTTTTCTTACGGCGCGACTGGCCCAGCGAAGCGACATCGGGCACTGGAGAAAGACATTTCCATGGCCTCTGGAGGTGGTCGAGGGAAGATGGAGCACACTTCATGTTTTAATAAAGCCAAGTCACTCTGTACTGCTGGATGAGAAAAATTTGTTACCCTCTCTATGGGATTGAGAACATACTTGGACAAGAGCAACGTACTTCTGATCAAATTAACGTTCTCCATGCCCGAAAGAAGCAGCCCGTTAAAATACAACGGCAGAGCCATAGCGGAATAGACAACTGTGTGGTGCAGTACTGATCTGGAAGAGGGGTTCAGGTATATGCTCTGACTTGGACAGGTTGGAAATGGAAGGGACAGTATTACCCTCCCTGAGTGGAATCTTACCACCAAGGCCAGGTTCTCTCCCTTTCTATGACATGAATTCTGTCTTGGACTGCAGAAATTTTCTGAGCCATATCCAGTCAAACCTCTACTGTCAATGGCTGAACAATTTGTTAGGAAAAGTCCTGACTCGTCTTCCCCTCATGACAGTGTTTATTCAGCCACTGGATGGCTGCAGTTAGATCTTGCTTGGTACTGTACGGCACCTTTCATGAGAACTGCACTGAGTGTACACTGCTATCAAAGTCCAGGAGGAACGTGCAGGACTTTTTCCGAAACTTAGTTTCAAGGGTTGCCAAGACAGACAGGACAGCCAGCCAGTCCAGCTGTCAGGGTAACCAGTGCTTCATCTTAACTCACAATAAAGAGTAGTTACACTTTATTTCCAGAGAGGAATCCCAGGCCAAATCTGGAACAGCATCAGAGCAATGTAACACTTAGCCCCAAAACAGACTCCAAAGCTTTAAGTGAGGTCTTTCAATAATCTTATGCAGACAGAAGTAGAAAGTAGTTGGCTCTCTGGTGTGTAAGAGTCAATTAAACTGTCTCAGTACTGCTTTGAGAAATTAGGTAACTAATTCCAGTCACTTGGTGCCATGTGATTTCCTTGCCTAGAAGGCATTTTTCCCCGGGCATCAAACCTGTTTCTGGTAGCTCAACCATTTTTTGTGGCTCTTTTCTGTACCCTCCCAATGTTATCACCCTATGTTTTAAAATGTGGTGGTCAGACTCATAAACAGCCTCTTGAGTCCAACCTTCCTAATGCCATACACCACAAGTACAGCCTTGCCAGACCAAGCACTTTCAGATTTGAAGGTCCAGCTCAAAGTTTGCATTGTGGTGGTTATCCAAGTTTTTGTCTATGTTCATAAGAAACATCTCATTGCAACTAGAATCTTGCTGCATTAGAATGCATTTTGCTTCCCCAAGTCAGGCAGAGAAGTTTGATATCACAGAATCACAAAATATATCTGGTTGGAAGAAACCTCAAAGATCATCCAGCCCAATCCTCAGCCCAGCACAGAAGCATCGACACTAAACCCACGTCCATAAGCGCCAGGTCCACAGGACACTTGGCACACCCCTAAGGATGGCAGCTCCACCACTGCCCTGGGGAGACCATTCCAATGTTTGATAACCCTTTCAGTGAAGAAGTATTTCCCAATCTTCAGCCTGAGGCTCCCCTGGTGCACCTTGTAACCATTTCCTCTAGTCCTATCGCTTTCATCAAGAAGAGGCTTCCCCCTCCTTGCTCCAACCTAGGGAGCAATTAGGTCTCCCTTCAGCCTCCTCTTCTCCAAACTGAACAACCTTAGCTCCCTCAGATGCTTCTTGTAGGCCATTTGATCTTTCATGAGCATCGCTGCTCTTTTCTGGACATGCTCCAGCATCTCAATGTCCCTTCCTAAACTGAGGGGCTCAAAACTGAACATAATATCAAGGTGTGGCCTCACCACTGCTGAGTACAGGCAGGTGATCACCTCCCTGCTCCGGGTAGCCACTGTGTTTCTAGTATAGGCCAGGAGGCCATTGGCTGTCTTGGCCATCTGGGCACACTGATGGCTCATAGTCAACCATCAACCAGGACCCCCATGTCCCTCTCCAAGTTGCAGCTTTCCAACCACACATCCACAGATCTGTAGCTTGCTGAGAGGTCATTGTGACCCAGGTGGAGTACCTGGCACTTGGCTTTGTTCAACTTCATAGAGTTAGCCTTGGCCCACCAGCCTAACCTGTCCAGGTCCTCCCTGCTCTATCAACACAGCCATCCAGCTTGGTGTCATCTGCAAACTTACTGGGGGTGCACTCAATCCCCTTTCCATAGGATCACAGGATGTTAGGGGTTGGAAGGGACCTCTGGAGAGCTTCCAGTCCAAGCCCCCTGCCAGAGCAGGGCCATAGAGTCCAGCACAGGTCACACAGGAACACATCCAGATGGGGCTGGAAAGGCTCCAGAGGAGGAGACTCCACAACCTCTCTGGGCAGCCTGCTCCAGGGCTCTGGGACCCTCACAGTGAAGATCCTCCTCATGTTGAAGTGGAACCTCCTGTGCTCTAGTTTATATCCATTGCCCCTAGTCCTCTCACAGGGTGCAACTGAGCAGAGCCTGTCCCCTCCCTCTTGACACTAGCCCTCAGATATTTATGAACATTTATCACCCCCCCTCAGCCTTCTCTTCTCCAGACTAAACAGCCCCAGGGCTCTCAGCCTCTCCTCATAGGGCTCATGCTTCAGTCCCTCAATCATTCTGGTAGCTCTCTGTTGGACTCTCTCCAGCATATCCCTGTCCCTCTTGAACTGGGGAGCCCCACACTGGCCACAATATTCCAGGTGAGGTCTCACCAGGGCAGAGTAGAGGGAGAGGAGAACCTCCCTTGATCTGCTGGACACACTCCTGATCATTAATATCCAGATCATTAATAAAGATATTAATGAGGTCAGACCCCAGTACTGAACCGTGGGGGACACCACTAGTGACTGAGTGCCAAACAGATTTAACTCTGTTCACCACCACTCTTTGGGCCTGGTCATCCAGCCAGTTTGTTATTCAGTACCATAGTATCATAGTATCAGTCAGGGTTGGAAGGGACCACAAGGATCATCTAGTTCCAACCCCCCTGCCATGGGCAGGGACACCCCACACTAGATCAGGCTGGACACAGCCTCATCCAGCCTGGGCTTAAACACCTCCAGGTGCAGGGCCTCAACCACCTCCCTGGACAACCCATTCCAGGGCCTCACCACCCTCATGGTGAAGAACTTCCTCCTCACCTCCAGCCTGAATCTCCCCACCTCCAGCTTCATTCCATTCCCCCTAGTCCTATCACTCCCTGAGAGCCTGAGAAGTCCCTCCCCAGCCCTCTTGTAGCCCCCTTCAGATACTGGAAGGCTGCAATGAGGTCACCTGGGAGCCTTCTCTTCTCCAGACTGCACAGCCCCAACTCCTTCAGTCTGTCCTCACAGCAGAGGTGCTCCAGCCCTCTGATCATCCTCGTGCCTGCTCTGGACCCTTCCAGCACCGCCAGATCCCTCTTGGATAGGGCTCCAGAACTGGAGGCAGTACTCCAGGTGGGGTCTCAGCAGAGCTGAGTGGAGGGGGAGAATCCCCTCCCTTGACCTGCTGGCCACACTTCTGCTGATGCAGCCCAGTACAGAGTGCACTTATCCAAGCCTTGTGCCCTGAGTTTCTGAAGGAGAATGATGTGGGAGACAGTGTCCAGACTACCCTGGACTCTCGTTCTTTGCTATTTCACTGACCATAATATCATCTAAAAATGTCATATTAACTTTCAGATCAGTGATGAATGGCATGAGGGAAAACTCCAGTAACACTCCTTCTCAGCAATAACTCTGCATTGACAATTACTTTCAGAGATCTGTCAGTTAGGCAGTTCTTAACTCACTTCATGTCTGCTCTTGTCCTGAACCCAATTACTTTTGTTTGGCTAAAACATGTCTTCTAGAAAGTCATCCAGTCTCCACCCTGGAAATGTCATGAGATGGTGATTTTTAGCAATCCTCCTATTAAGTTTCTGGAATGATTAATCACTATGAACCATTTACATCTTCATTGCAATGTGATCTTTTCTCTGAAGTCAACTTCTGTTTAATCAATTTCTTGTATGAATTTCACAGCTAGATTAAACAACTCTTTATTCCTGCAATTACCAAGCAGATCCAGTATTTCCACCCACTCCCTATCCTGGTTTATGTAGTTTTTGTTGTCTTCCTGTCAGCCCTGCACCTCGTCGACGGGTGCTGTATTTATGCTGACGTGTTACGCGTATTATCGCGTGCTGCTGCTCCTATAGCAGTTTATAAACCCTTGCATTTGAGGCTATGTCCTCATACACATGCAAAATCTTGATCAGTGTGGAAACTGAAATCCTCACCATCAGAGATCATCAGCACATGCGAGAATCCAGGATAGGTTTTGATGCTTAAGAGCAATTAGTTTCTTTGACGTTATTTATGAGGGCAAGAATTTTGTGCACTCACAAGATCAGAGTTGTTTGCTCAGGAAAGACTATGAAATGTAACCACAGCTGTAAGAGCTGATGGCTGTTGAGAGAACAAGAGGAGGTAAAAGTGCAGAGGTTTGTAAAAGACCTGCAGGTCTGAGCAGAGGGCAGGCCCTGGCCTTCCTGCTGATGCGTCACCCCTACGACTTCTGTATGCTGTCTGACTGTAAAGAGGTGTCTGGTCGCGTGCGTTAAAGGAGGAGGACAGCAGTGGAAAGGTCTGAGAGGTGAGGAAGGCTGGACTTGAAGCTGAGCCTCCCAGGTGGTCGTCTCCCACACTGTAATCCAATGTTACTACAGTACCAAGGTTCTCTTCTAATCATACTGACTGAGAAGTTGCAGACAAAGTCTTTTCCTTTAGTCCTTTGGACAGCAGCAAGCACAGCAGTCTCCGTCAATAGCAAGAACACACTGGGACAGGGATACAGAAAAAATGGTTTAGCTATGCTGGGAGTATAAACATCCTAAACCCATGAAGAATCAGTGAACCCAGAGGGGTCCTGTCTTCTGAAGTTCGTCTTTTCACTTGGTTTCCAGTCCCTTGGCCCTGAATTTTGACTCTTGCCTGCCACTGTTGAAAGTTGATACCACATGTCTGAGGGATTTACAAAATAAAAGACCAACTTTAAAAATCACAGCCATTTCTCTCTTGGGGGCATTGCTCAGAAAGTTGGTTTCCAACTCCTGAGAAAAAGAAATTGGAGGACTGAAATACATTTATCTTATTTTAAACTGTCTTGGAGTATTAACACTGTTTATGGTGCAGTGGGGTGTCTGCTGCATGCCTAAGAGTTTGTGTGTATGATAAATAGACAGAAGATACAGGGATGGAGGGAGGGAGGGAGAGAGGGAGGGAGGGAGGGAGGGCAGAGAGAGAGAGATTCATACACACACATGAATTCTGTATAAGCAGAAGTTTACTGGGCCACTAGAAGTTAAAATACATAAGGAAAGTGTTCTCATTTTACCCATTACAACAACTGTAAAGGGTTATTTTTAATAATGTGTTTGTATTTTTTAATCCTCATAACATGTTGCCAGTGTTGTACTGGGGGCCTTCCAAGCTGCAATTTTTCTTTCACATTAACTTACAAATTACCTAATAATTCTGCATAACATGTATTCATCCCCTGAACCAAGAAAAGCTCACACACAAACTTAACTCAATATGCTACTTACACAAAAATAACAGGCTCTTGGACTTCGTTATAAACATCTGTCTCATGCGGCCAAGGTTATTTAGGGGCTGCTAGACACAAATAGGAAACCCATCTCAGGCCTGCTGCCGCTCACCAAACCAACTCTATGACTGCCACAGTATTTGTTAAGTGAAAAGAACAACAGGAAGCAGGTTTCTTTTTTTGGGGGGGGAGGGGAGGCAGGGATTATCCACTTACATTGTGTGAGGCCCCAGACACACTGCAGAGTCAGGGAGAGGAGGCCAAATTAAAAGGAGGAGAACACTGTAATAGCTCTAGAGCCATAGAATCATAGAATCAGCCAGGTTGGAAGAGACCTCCAAGATCATCCAGGCCAACCTATCACCCAGGGCTATCCAAGTGCCTCATCCAGGCTTTTCCTGAAGATCTCTAGAGACAGTGACTCCACCACCTCCCTGGGCAGCACATTCCAGTGGCCAATCTCTCTTGCTGGGTAGAATTCTTACTATGAGGAGAGGCTGAGGGAGCTGGGGTTGCTTAGCCTGGAGAAGAGGAGGCTCAGGGGAGACCTCATTGCTCTCTACAACTCCCTGAAGGGAGGTTGTAGCCAGGCAGAGGTTGGTCTCTTCTCCCAGGCAACCAGCACCAGAACAAGAGGACACAATCTCAAGCTGTGCCAGGTTTAGGCTGGATGTTAGGAAGAGGTTCTTCCCAGAATGAGAGATAGGCCCTTGGGATGTGCTGCCCAGGGAGGTGGTGGAGTCACCATCACTGGAGGTGTTTAGGAAGAGCCTGGATGAGGCACTTGCTGCCATGGTTTAGTTGATTAGATGATGCTGGGTGACAGGGTGGACTCGATGATGTCAAAGTTCTTTTCCAACCTGGTTAATGCTATTCTATTCTATTCTATTCTATTCTATTCTATTCTATTCTATTCTATTCTATTCTATTCTATTCTATTCTATTCTATTCTATTCTACTCTATTCTAATTCTATTCTACTCTATTCTAATTCTATTCTACTTCTTCCTAACATCCAGCCTAAACCTCCCCTGGAACAGCCTGAGACTGTGTCCTCTTGTTCTGGTACTGGCTGCCTGGGAGAAGAGACCAACCTCTGCCTGGCTACAACCTCCCTTCAGGGAGTTGTAGAGAGCAATGAGGTCTCCCCTGAGCCTCCTCTTCTCCAGGCTAAGCAACCCCAGCTCCCTCAGCCTCTCCTCACAGGGCTGTGCTCCAGACCCCTCACCAACTTTGTTACCCTTCTCTGGACACCTTCCAGCAAGTCAACCTCCTTCCTAAACTGAGGGGCCCAGAACTGGACACAGGACTCAAGGTGCGGCCTAACCAGTGCAGTGTACAGGGGCAGAATGACCTCCCTGCTCCTGCTGGCCACACTGTTTCTGATGCAGGCCAGGATGCCATTGGCCTTCTTGGCTGCCTGGGCACACTGCTGGTTCATGTTCAGCCTACTGTCAACCAGAACCTCCAGGTCCCTTCCTGCCAAAACCATAGGTAAGGAAACCTTTGATGTTGACCCTGATCCATAATGATTTATGAACACACAACCCTCAAGGTGACCACTCCAAGGAAAGGGTGTTATTCTGCCTGTGAAATATATCCTGATGTGTCTTTTCAGAGTTTGAAGTTTACAGGTGATCAGGTATGATTTTCTTTCTTCCAGTAGCACAGATGACAGGTCTAAAATACTTTTGGTCAATCAAAAACTTCCTTTAGTAATTCTAAGGCTTTAAAATTATTTCTTAGACTCTCCTCATTGTCTTGATTATTTCCCAAACAGAACTTCTCAATCAGAAATTACTTAAGCATGGCCTACTCAAATATGTTCCTGTATGTGTATGTATCCTCTCCCGAAGCAAAAGTGCAAGGGAAAAGAAAGACAGAAAGCTTGCAAGCCACTTTTTATCCCAAACACATCAAAGGAAGATCAGAAGTTTGGGGGGGTAAGGAGGGAAGGGGGGCTGCTGCTTTCTGTTGTTTTCGGGTTTAGTGTTTGGGGCTTTTAATTTGTTTTTCTGTGGTAATACAATCAAGCCAATCCTTTCATAACTACGTGTCACCGTATGCCGAGGAGGGAGACAATGGTCAATGGGGCTCTTCAGCACACAGAGTTTACCTGCCAACATTTTTCAAACCCAAAATTCTTCACAGGAAAATGTCACTGGCAGCTCTGCCAAGAAATGTTGAAACTATTTCTTCTTGTTTTGTTCCTATATAAAATGACAAAATGTAGCTCTGGGAGATTTAATTTAAACAAACAAGGCTCACTTCCATGTCAAAGCCCTTATTCAAAATGACAATTCTTTGGTTTCAGTCAGAAATGTCAACATTTTCAGTGTGACATTTCCAATCCCAGTGTTCGAGGTGCGTGTTTGTTTGGAATGGAGGTGGGGTTGGTCTCTTGGTCATCAGTTTGCTATGTATTACATTGAACTGTTTATTTGTTTCCTCCTATTGATGGAGAAAAGCAAGAAGAAAGAACCACTTGAGAATAAGGACAGGCACAACCTACTGCCTCTACCCAAGGTCACCAGTTTGGGATTTGCAGGTATCATGACAGAGATCAGTCGTGTGGAGGGATGCGAAGGGAAATGATGGATTGGTGTGGTTTACATCGGGGACCCTTCCCCGAAAAGCGCGATGAAACACAGTGGGGTTGAGGGCACACCCTTACCCATAGAGCTGAGTTTGCTGGGGCTTGGTGAGGGCTGTGGTAGCGTCTCATGAGGCACATAGTTGTGTGTTAGATTGGAACCTGTGTTATAGATCTGTGACTACACATTTAAGAGATTGTGCCATATAAATGCTGAGGGAGCTGGGGTTGTTTAGCCTGCAGAAGAGGAGGCTCAGGGGAGACCTCATGGCTCTCTACAACTACCTGAAAGGTGGTTGTGGCCAGGAAGGGGTTGGTCTTTTCTCTCTAGCAAGCAGCACCAGAACAAGGGGACACAGTCTCAAGCTGCACCAGGGGAAGTTTAGGCTGGAGGTGAGGAGAAAGTTGTTCACTGAGAGAGTCATTGGCCATTGGGATGTGCTGCCCAGGGAGGTGGTGGAGTCACCGTCCCTGGAGGTGTTCAAGAGGGGATTGGATGTGGCACTTGGTGCCATGGTCTAGTCATGGGGTCTGTGGTGACAGGTTGGACTTGATGATCACTGAGGTCTCTTCCAGCCTTGGTGATACTGTGATACTGTGAATAACCTTCCTTGGCGATGGGTGTTGACCCAGGTAGTCTTTGCATGAGCTGAACCCTGAATTCAGGTCACTCAGATGATGGCCTACAGTTAGCATTTGTATCAGAGAAAAGGGGAGAAACTCGATGTACTTTGAGCCACCTACAACACTCTGGGACTGGCATCCCTGTGGCACCATCTCTACAAAAGGTTAAACATGCAGAGGCACTGAGAAGGGTACTCCCTACTCTCCCATAATGTTACCTTCACCTGTAAGTGTATTCCCACTATTTCCACAGCTCCATCCCATAAACTTCTTTTCTGGGGGTTCCTCCTCATCACCTGTGTGATTACTTAGGCAAGCCAACAATTTACTTCTGTGAGTAAAAGTCTGCCAAACTGGTAACACAAACACCAGCATCACCCAGACCGCTGGCACTTGAAGGGTTGGAAAGCAATCGACCAGAGACTTGGATTGTACACAGCTCCACTCGCCCAGCGCTCCATTTCTGATGCATTTTGAGCACTGTTACTGCTTCACACTGAATGAGGGAAGAGCAGTTCTTTGACCTGTAAAACAGATGTTGGGAGTCATTGCTTGTCTCCTCCAGCCCAGGAGAGAGATTCCTCACCTTCAGGTTTGAACAGGAGTCACTGGAACCTAAAAATGTCCCACAGAGATCATGAGCTGTGGAGAGAAAAAAAAAAGGGGGGGGTGAGGGGGTGGGGGGTGGGGGAGGAGGGAAAAGGGCGAGATTGAAGTCGGATAAATACAACTAACCTGAGTCTCACAGTCTCTCCCTTTTCTCCCCTGCCCCCCATCACTGCTGCTGTTGTGTCAGGTAGTGGCACTGTTGAGTACATTAACCCAGGGCTGAGCACTGCAGCCACACCAAGTGTGTCTCTGCGTCTGTGTGTGTCTGTGTGTGATCATTACCATTTATTCCTCCCCCCCAACATCCACCCCCCCCACATATGCTCTCCCACCCGCCCCAGTGATGCAGGACTCCAGGAGAGAGCGAGAAAAAAGAAAGAGACGGAGCCGTCAGGCCCCAGAGCTGCTTAAACAAATCGCCGCCCCTTGGAGGGAGGGAAACGGGGGGAGGGGGGCGACGGGACGGGAGCAAAAGACAAAATAAAAGACAGAGAAAGGAAAAACCAGCGGGGAGAAAAAAAGCAGCCCCCGGACGCCCCCTTTCCGAGACGGTACTCTCAGAGAGGCCCTCCTCAGTGTGTGCGTGCATGTGTGTGCGCGTGTGTGTGCGTACCGATCCCGTGCCCGTTAGGAAAGGGGGTGTTCCCCCCTCGCCTCCCTTCTGCCCTCCCTCGGCGCGGGGCGGCGCGGCGGGGGGAGCGGGCGGCCGCAGCCCCGCAGCCCGCGGAGCGCCGGCACCAGCGCGGGGCCCGCTCTGGCGACGAGACAGCCGGAATAAAGGGAAGGAACAGCTTCCTCGCCGCCAGAGCAGCCCTTTTCTCGTCGAGGGGTTTTGCTCTTTCTTTTCTTTTCCCTTTTCTTTTTTTTTTTTTCTTTTTTTTTTTTTTAATTTTTGTAACTGCTCGCCGGGAAAAGCAAAACCGAAAACGCTTCCCCTCGTCTCGTCCCCCCTTCAAAAGGCCCCCAAACAACCACCACCAAATAGCTCAAAAGCCAAAAAGAAAAGGAAAAAAAAAAAGGGAAGGAAACGCGAGCGAGCCAGAGACAAGCTCCATCGATTTCAAATCCAGGATTTTATCCAGTGCATTGATTTTTTTTTTCTTTCGCTCTCCTTTTTTTTTTTCTCTTTCTACCCCTCCTCTTTTCTTTCACCACCCCCCCCCCCACGCACGCCGCCCTCCCCCCCATCCTCCTTCTCGTCCTTCCCACCCCCCTTTTCCTTTTCCTTTTATTTTGGATCCAGCTAAAATTAACCGGGACTGCACTGGGTGTTGCGTGTTAATTTGATTTACTCGGGGATTCCAGCTTCCAAGACGCCATTTTCCCCCCTTCTTGCTCTATCCCTATCTATCTACCCATCTATCCATCATCTATCTGGCGAGCTATCTATCCGTCTGTCTGTCTGTCCGTCCATCTCCCTCTCCCCGGGTGCCTTCCCTCCTCCCCCCCGCCCTCCTCCCCTCTCCGCTCTGCGTGTGCTGCGCGGCCGTGCGTTCCCCTAATCTGACAGATGAACACCGCCATGGGTTTGCCGCAACACAAGCAAAAGCACCTTTGGGGGCTGTGGCGAGGGATGGAAACCGGGATCTAAAAGAGAAGAGACAAGAAGGGGGGAATCCGAGGAAGGAAGAGAAGAAGGAAGAAAGAAGAAGAGGAAGCTGCTAAGAAGACCCCGCCGCCGCTTTGGGGATATGGGTTAGTAAAGGGGGGGGGGGGGGGAAAGGCGCGACAAAAACCCTGAGCCATCGAGGAAAGGTCTGTCTTAACGATCCGAATTGCGGGAGGGGTTTACCCTTCTCGCTTTTCCCTTCCCCTCCTGCTCCCTTTTCCCCTTCTGCATGCAAAAGTTAATGTCGTCTCCTTTTTTTTTTCCTGCTTTGACTTTGCAATGGCGCGGAAAAGGCCTTATTTATTGGGGGGGGGAGGAATATTTCTCCTCTGTGCAGTGCATGCGAGTGAACCTCTCGCCTTTCGACCCCTTCCCTCCCTATGCTTTGTAGCTGATGGGGGGGGGGGGCGGATGTGTGTGCATGTTGTCTGGCTAGGGAGCGGGGGGACAAGACACTAAGACCCTGCTGCTGGGAAGGGGTTGCAATTTTTTCAAGAGTTTGCATAATGTATTTACCTCCCCTGATCTCCCCCAAATCCCTTCGGTAGCCTGCATGTGTTTCCCCGCCGGTGCGGAGGGTAGGTGGCAGCTATGTGTGTGCGTGTGGAAAGGAGGAAGGGGGAGGCCCACCCCCGCTTTGTAAATTGCAGGTTAAGTGGAGCTAGAGAGCAACATTGTAACCTTATGGGGATTTTGTGTGTGTCTCTCAGTAAGTGTGCATGAGTGTGTGTGTGTGTGTACGTGTGCGGGGATCCGCGGCCGCGCTCGGCGCTGGGGGCCCGGGGGGAGCTCCGCTGCCCCGGGGCGCTCCCGCACTTGTTTTGACATTGAAAAGGACACGCAGCCCCGAAAAGCGGCAAATTGCAGGAGCAAAGAAGCAGGGGGGGGGGTGGGGGGCAGGGAGGGAAGAATTAGCAATGCGCGACCCCCCCGCTCCCCTCCTCGGTGGCGAAATGAGGCGCGTTAATAATGGCTATTAATAAGCCGGTGATTGCCGCCCCC
>JAAWVA010000284.1:0-24484 GCA_015227895.2 Colaptes auratus
ATGGCATCAAGCACCCCATCAGTCTCCTCCTGAACACCTCCAGTGATGGTGACTCCACCACCTCCCTGGGCAGCACATTCCAATGGCCAATCTCTCTTTCTGGGAAGAACTTCTTCCAAAAATCCAGCCTAAACCACCCCTGGTGCAGCTTGAGACTGTGTCCTCTTGTTCTGGTGCTGGCTGCCCAGGAGAAGAGACCAACCCCTACCTGGCTGCAACCTCCCTTCAGGTAGTTGTAGAGAGCAAGAAAGTCTCCCCTGAGCCTCCTCTTCTCCAGGCTAAGCAACCCCAGCTCCCTCAGCCTCTCCTCACAGGGCTTGTGCTCCAAACCCCTCCCCAGCTTTGCTGCCCTTCTCTGGACATGTTCCAGCCACTCAACATCTTTCCTCAACTGAGGGGCCCAGAACTGGACACAGGACTCAAGGTGTGGCCTAACCAGTGCTGAGTCCAGGGGCCCAATGACCTCCCTGCTCCTGCTGGCCACACTACTCCTGATGCATGCCAAGATGCCCTTGGCCTTCTTGGCCACCTGGGCACACTGCAGGCTCATGTTCAGGTGGCTGTCAACCAGTACCCCCAGGTCCCTCTCTGCCTGGCTGCTCTCCAGCCACTCTGACCCCAGCCTGCAGCACTGCATGGGGTTGTTGTGGCCAATGTGTAGAACCCAGCACTTAGATGTGTTTTGAATGTTGCTACACAACAACTGGACACCTTCCAGCACCTCCAGGTCCCTCTTGGAATAGGGGCTCCAGAACTGGAGGCAGTACTCCAGGTGGGGTCTCACCAGAGCTGAGTAGAGGGGGAGAATCCCCTCCCTTGCCCTGCTGGCCACACTTCTCCTGATGCAGCCCAGGATCTGATTGGCTTTCCAGGCTGCAAGTGCACATGAGAGCTCCTGTTGAGCTTCTCCTCCACCAGCACCCCCAAGTCTCTCTCCTCTGGGCTGCTCCCCAGCCAGTCACTGCCCAGCCTGCATTTGTGCCTGGGATTGCCTCCACCCAGATGCAGGACCCTACACTTGGTCTTGTTGAAGCTCATGAGGTTGGCTTGTGCCCACCTCTCCAGCCTGTCCAGGTCCCTCTGGATGGCATCCCTTCCCTCCAGCGTGTCTGCTGCACCACACAGCTTGGTGTCATCAGCAAACAGGTCCCATGGGGACTGCAGACAGAAGCAGCAGAGAAACACTGACCCAGCAAATGTGTATGCACTCCCTTAGCATATAAATAAATAACTGTTTGGGTTTTCTGCTTCTCTAGTTTCCCCAAATTGGCTGAAGACATCAAACTGGGCACTGCACAGAGGCTAGCAAAGTACTCACCACATGAACCTTGTCCGTCTGGAGATTGGACATCTTTTTTCCATCAAGAACAGGAGGCTGTTGTAGTTCTGGCACTGAGATGAGCTGAGGACAACAATTTCCATGCAAATCCTTATGATATCTGCCTAGTTATGGAAAAAAAAAAAGAGAAGTCTGACAACACAGCAGTTGGATAAAAGCCAGAGAGGCAAAATGAGAGGCTGAGCTCTTGTCTGAGCGAGGCTGAGAGAGGTCAGTTTTCCTGCCTTCTCCCCAAGGCATGGTCAGTTTGCAGCCACACATTGCTACAATATCATAATACAATAATATAATACACCAGGTTGGAAGAGACCTTCAAGATCATCACATCCAACCCATCAACCAATCCAACCCACCTAAATACAATACAGTACAATACAGTAAAATCCAACCCACCTAAACAACTAAACCGTGGCACCAAGCACCCCATCAAGCCTCTTCTTGAACACCTCCAATGATGGTGACTCCACCACCTCCACGGGCAGCCCATTCCAATGGGCAATCACTCTCTCTGTATAGAACTTCCTCCTAACATCCAGTCTAAACCTCCCCTGGCGCAGCCTGAGACTGTGTCCTCTTGTTCTGGTACTGGCTGCCTGGGAGAAGAGACCAACCTCTGCCTGGCTACAACCTCCCTTCAGGTCGTTGTAGACAGCAATAAGGTCACCCCTGAGTCTCCTCCTCTCCAGGCTAAGCAACCCCAGCTCCCTCAGCCACTCCTCATAGGGCTTGTGCTCCAAACCCCTCACCAACTTTGTTGCCCTTCTCTGGACACGTTCCAGCAAGTCAACATCCTTCCTAAACTGAGGGGCCCAGAACTGGACACAGTACTCAAGGTGCGGCCTAACCAGTGCAGTGTACAGGGGCAGAATGACCTCCCTGCTCCTGCTGGCCACACTGTTCCTGATGCAGGCCAGGATGCTATTGGCCTTCTTGGCTGCCTGGGCACACTGCAGGCTCATGTTCAGCCTACAATCAACCAGCACCCCCAGTTGTGCTCCTTCTTGATAAAAAAAGTCTACATTTGCCTGGCTGGCAGGTCTGTCATCCTGCCATTTGTCTCTCACAAAAAGCCAGGAAAAATCAATGTTTATCCTGAAAGGATTTATTAAAACAGACAAAAAATACAATGGATCTGAGCTGGCTTTGGGAAATGGTCTGTAAGCCACAGAGGAAACCATCTGAAATGATACCAGTGATTAAACAGACACTTATTACAAATGCACTTCTACATAACAGATGTGGAGCAGGAATTGTGCTTTTGCAGGACCAGCCTCCAGTCTCTCAGCAAAGACACACCAGCTCATCTGGCTGCGGTTTATGGCAGAAGCTGAGAAAGCAAACCATCACAGCCCAGCACCCTTGAAACCCCACCTGCCATTTCTCTGCCTCTGCAGCTTCATCAGGGATCAGGGCTGGCTCCAGTCCTGTTCAACATCCTCTACTCAGCTCTGCTGAGACCCCAGCTGGAGTACTGCCTCCAGTTCTGGAGCCCCTATTCCAAGAGGGGATCTGGAGGTGCTGGAAGGTGTCCAGAGAAGGGCCACGAGGATGAGCAGAGGGCTGGAGCACCTCTCCTATGAGGACAGACTGAAGGAGTTGGGGCTGTTCAGCCTGGAGAAGAGAAGGCTCCCAGGTGACCTCATTGTGGCCTTCCAGTATCTGAAGGGGGCCTACAAGAAGGCTGGGGAGGGACTTTTCAGGCTATCAGGGAGTGATAGGACTAGGGGGAATGGAATGAAGCTGGAGGTGGGGAGATTCAGGCTGGAGGTGAGGAGGAAGTTCTTCACCATGAGGGTGGTGAGGCCCTGGAATGGGTTGTCCAGGGAGGTGGTTGAGGCCCCGTCCCTGGAGGTGTTTAAGCCCAGGCTGGATGAGGCTCTGTCCAGCCTGATCTCGTGTGGGGTGTCCCTGCCCATGGCAGGGGGGTTGGAACTAGCTGATCCTTGTGGTCCCTTCCAACCCTAACTGAAACCTATGAAACATCTTCTTCAATGACACTGATGAGGGGACAGAGTGTCTGCTCAGCAAGTTTGCTGATGATACCAAACTGGGAGGCTTGTCTGATACACCTAAAGGCTGTGCAGCCATTCAGTGAGGCTTGGACAGACAGGAGAGCTGGGCAGAGTGGAACCTAATGAGGTTCAACAAGGATAAGTGCACAGTCCTGCACCTGGAAAGGAATAATAAACTGCACCAGCACAGGTTAGGAGGTGATCTGCTGGAGAGCAGCCCTGTAGAGAAGGACCTGGGAGTCTTGGTGGACAGCAAGTTATCCATGGGACAGCAATGTGCCCTGTGGCCAAGGCCAATGGGATCCTGGGGGGCATTAAGAGGAGCGTGTCCAGCAGATCAAGGGAGGTTTTCCTCTCCCTCTTCTCTGCCCTGGTGAGAGCTCACCTGGATTATTGCATCCAGTTCTGAGCTCACCAGTTCAAGAGGGACAGGAATCTGCTGGAGAGGATCCCAACAGAGAGCTACCAGGATGATTAAGGGACTGGAGCACTGCCCTGTGGGGAGCAGCTGAGAGCCCTGGGGCTTTTTAGTCTGGAGAAGAGAAGCCTGAGAGGGAATCAAATAAATGTTTATAAATATCTGAGGGCTGGGGTCAAGAGGGAGGGGACAGGCTCTGCTCAGTTGCACCCTGTGATAGGACAAGGGGCAATGGATATAAACTACAGCACAGGAGGCTCCACCTCAACATGAGCAGGAACTTCTTCACTGTGAGGGTCACAGAGCAAAGGAACAGGCTGCCCAGGGAGGTTGTGGAGTCTCCTTCTCTGGAAACTTTCAAGACCCATCAGGCAACCAGCACCAGAACAAGAGGACACAGTCTCAAGCTGTGCCAGGGGAAATTTAGGCTCAAGGTGAGGAGAAAGTTCTTCACAGAGAGAGTTGTTAGCCATTGGAATGGGCTGCCCAGGGAGGTGGTGGAGTCACCATCCCTGGAGGCATTCAAGAGGGGATTGGACGTGGCACTTGGTGCCATGGTTTAGTAGTCATGAAGTGTTGGGTGACAGGTTGGACTTGATGATCTTTGAGGTCCCTTCCAAACTTATTGATTCTATGAGTCATTCCTGTGCAACCTGCAATAGATTCTATGGTCCTGCTCTGGCAGGGGGCTTGGACTTGATGCTCCAGAGGTTCCTTCTAATCTCTGACATCCTGTGATCCTGAGGCCTGTGCCACCAAGCAAGACCACTTTAAGGACCATCCCTGTTAGATTTCAGGGCAAGGTTTTATATATGGGGTGTGTATATATATATATATATATATATATATGGCTTTCCTTTAGGAACTGGACCAATTCACAGTCTGTTTCCTATTTTGCCTATTGTCATCACCACACCAGCTGCTTGCCCCTGAGTGGAAAGCAGCTTGAGAAACAAGAGCTGCCTGAAAAGTGTTGGTCGAAATCTAGATGCATCACTAGAGTGAAATAGTTTCAAATGGAGGCCCTCTGGAAGCCAAATTTCACCCACAGAAGAATAGCTCCAGAAAGGTGTCAAGAAATAATACAATAATAAATCCAGGTTGGAAGAGACAATAAATAATACAATACAATAAATCCAGGTTGGAGGAGACCTTCAAGATCATCGTGTCCAACCCACCAACCAATCCAACCCACCCAAACAACTAGATCATGGCACCAAGCACCCCAGCAAGTCTCCTCCTGAACACCTCCAATGATGGTGACTCCACCACCTCCCTGGGCAGCCGATTCCAGTGGGCAATCACTCTCTCTATATAGAACTTCTTCCTAAGATCCAGTCTAAAACCTCCCCTGGAGCAGCCTGAGACTGTGTCCTCTTGTTCTGGTGTTGCCTGCCTGGGAAAAGAGACCATCCTCTGCCTGGCCACAATCACCCTTCAGGTAGTTGTAGAGAGCAAGAAGGTCACCCCTCAGTCTCCTCTTCTCCAGGCTAAGCAACCCCAGCTCCCTCAGCCTCTCCTCATAGGGCTTGTGCTCCAAACCCCTCACCAACTTTGTTGCCCTTCTCTGGACACGTTCCAGCAAGACAACATCCTTCCTAAACTGAGGGGCCCAGAACTGGACACAGGACTCAAGGTGCGGCCTAACCAGTGCAGTGTACAGGGGCAGAATGACCTCCCTGCTCCTGCTGGCCACACTGTTCCTGATGCAGGCCAGGATGCCATTGGCCTTCTTGGCTGCCTGGGCACACTGCAGTCTCATGTTCAGCCTACCATCAACCAGTACCCCCAGGTCCCTCTCTGCACTGCATGGGGTTGTTGTGGCCAATGTGCAGAACCCGGCACTTGGATGTGTTCAATCTCCTGCCCTTGGACTCTGCCCATCTGTCCAGCCTGTTGAGGTCCCTCTGCAAAGCCTCTCTGCCCTCCAGCAGATCAACTCCTGCCCCCAGCTTGGTGTCGTCCGCAAATTTACTGATGATGGACTCGATGCCCTCATCCACATCATCAATAAAGATGTTGAAGAGCATGGGGCCCAGCACTGATCCCTGGGGCACACCACTAGTGCCTGGCCGCCAGCTGGATGTGGCACCATTCACCACCACTCTCTGGGCTCGGCCCTCCAGCCAGTTCCTAACCCAACGCAGTGTGCTCCTGTCCAAGCCATGGGCTGCCAGCTTGGCCAGGAGTTTGCTGTGGGGGACCTTCAAGATCACCACATCCAACCTATCAACCAATCCAACCCACCTAAACAACTAGATCTGGCACCAAGCACCCCATCAAGTCTCCTCCTGAATACCTCCAATGATGGTGACTCCACCACCTCCCTGGGCAGCCCATTCCAATGGGCAATCACTCTCTCTGTATAGAACTTCCTCCTAACATCCAGTCTAAACTTCCCCTGGTGCAGCCTGAGACTGTGTCCTCTTGTTCTGGTGTTGCCTGCCTGGGAGAAGAGACCAAGCTCTACCTGTCTACAATCTCCCTTCAGGTAGTTGTAGAGAGCAATAAGGTCACCCCTGAGTCTCCTCCTCTCCAGGCTAAGCAACCCCAGCTCCCTCAGCCTCTCCTCATAGGGCTTGTGTTCCAAATGTTTGAGTGCTTTTATTCTTCCTGCCCTCCGTGTCATGAGGTGCTAATAGGATAGGATAGGATAGGATAGGATAGGATAGGATAGGATAGGATAGGATAGGATAGGATAGGAAATGATGGAATGGAATGGAATGGAATGGAATGGAATGGAATGGAATGGAATGGAATGGAATGGAATGGACCAGACCAGGTTGGAATGTCATAAGACAGCACAGGATCTCAACTGTCCTATTGTGTTTTGAGTATCAGTCAATATTCAACATCAATTTTAAACACCGTTTTCCAGTGTCAGGCTTTCATTACACAGGAGCCAAGAGACATTTTGAAGCGAAGATGCTATTCAAATGCACAGGGAAGTCTGTCTCTTCAGCTGGATAGTGTAAACCCCCAAGTTTCTGCCAAAAAAAGAAGTCAGTTCTGTGAAAGGTCAAGGAGAAAGCACAATTGGCAGATGCTGAGGATAGCTGAATGACTCCTCCTTGTTTAGCCACCAGGCTGTGAGGACTAGGGAAGAGCAGCAGATGGCCCAGGCATCACTGGTGGAAAAGCTTGCTTTAATCTTAAACAGAAGCCCCTAGGCTCCAGAGGTTAAATGTGAGCCATTATGGCTGCATCATATTAAAGACATAATAAAAGGGATCTGGCATTTTAAATATTCAAACATTCCCCAGTGGAGCTTGCCCACTGTTTTGGTGTGTGTTCCCTTCCCCTCCAGCCCCATCCTGACAGGGATAAACAAAGCAGCTCATACAGCTGGGGCCCGTGCTCTGAAGCTGAGCCATGTAATCACAAGGAGAAGAGGGAAAAAAACCACAACAGGCAGCAAATTCCAATAACTTGGTGTCAATGCTCCTAATTGTAGAGATCTGTGTGGGAGGAAATCATTGCAAAGATGCAGACTGGGCTGCTGATACTGCTGGGTTATTATTTTTTTCTTCCCTAAGGGGGCAAGGAAAACAAAGAGCCAAATAAGGTCAAAAACTGGCTGTCTTTAGGTGCACATCTAAGGTGAATATGGCTCACAATAGGGGAATTTAGTGAGCTCAGGGGAAAAGTAACTGCCAGGCAGTTCTTCTAGATATTGTGTTTCGTGGGTGTGTGAATTTGTGTACCAGAGAGGTTTACAAAAACAGTTTCTACTCCCCTGTACACTCACATTCTGTTCAAAGTCATTGCAGTCCTATTCCCACTTCATATAGAATAGAGTAGAGTAGTGTAGTGTAGGGGTAGACCAGAGCAGGTTGGAAAAGAACTTTGAGATCATCAAGTTCAACCTATCATCCAACACCATCTAATCAACTAAACCATAGCACCAAGTGCCTCATCCAGTCTCTTCTTAAACACTTCCAGTGATGGTGACTCCATCACCTCTCTGGGCAGCACATTCCAATAACCTCCCTTCAGGTAGACAGCAAAAAGGTCTCCCCTGAGCCTCCTCTTCTCCAGGCTAAGCAACCCCAGCTCCCTCAGCCTCTTCTCACAAGGCTTGTGCTCCAAACTCCTCCCCAGCTTTGTTTCCCTTCTCTGGACACATTCCAACAACTCAACATCTTTCCTAAACTGAGGGGCCCAGAACTGGACACAAGGCTCAAGTGCTGAGTACAAGGGCAGAATGACCTCCCTGCTCCTGCTGGCCACACTGTTCCTGATCCTGGCCAGGATGCCACCTGGGCACACTGCTGGCTCATGTTCAGCCTCCTATCAACCAGTACCCCCAGGTCCCTTTCTTCCTGCCCACTCTCCAGCCACTCTGACCCCAGCCTGTAGCACTGCATGGGGTTGTTGTGGCCAATGTGTAGAACCCAGCACTTGGATGTGTTGAATTTCATGCCATTGGACTCTGCCCATCTGTCCAACCTGTCAAGGGTCTCCTGTCATGGGCAATGCTCTGATGTTCTTCAGAGTGGAGGAATGGCAGCACTTTAGCATGAGCATTTCACAAAGTTATCTGCTCAGACACCTGTGGGAAAATGTGATGCTGTGGTGCTCTAGCAAGGCACTTGAGGGCAAAGTAGAACTGAAACGTGCTGCTAAAGTCGAATGCTGAACAGAGATGATTGATGCCCCAGGGAGCAGAAGGTAGTTCTGCTGCTGCCAATATTGAGGTTTTCCAGAACTGCCTTTTTTTCTAAAGGAGTTTCCTATTCTAGCAAGATGAGGACAAGTGCACTCCTGTGGAAGTGAAACAGATGAGGGTGTTGGAATTTTCTGGTCTCATCCTCTCCTAGCAAGGCAGGTAATCAGCTGAAGCTGAAGCTGAAGCTCGTCCTTGCTGGAGCTGAAGGAGTAACTTCTCAGCAGCCAGCTTGCAGGTCAGCTTTGGGACACAGTGGAAAAAGAGCAACATGGGCTAGTGTTTCTTAAACACCCACAATTAACATTTATCAAGAGCTGGAAAGACTCCTCAAACCAAAGAAGCCACCCAGTCATCTGCTTGGATGGGACTGCAGGGACTCTGGCCTTGCGGACATAGCAACAGCGAAAAACCTCCATGGCAGGATGACTCAAAGACCTCAGAGACACCCCCAAGGCACACATCTGCTGCTCACATCAAGCCACACACAGTAAGGATATGAGAGCAGCCTTGGGAGAGTTTGCCAGCACCAGCAGAGCCCTCAGACTGCAGCTACTGGGAGAACTAGGAGATACAGAAAGGGAGCTGGGGGTCCTGGTGGATGGAAAGATGACCATGAGCCAGAAATGTGCTCTTGTGGCCAAGGAGGCAAATGGTATCCTGGGGTGTATTAGAAGGGGTGTGGTCAGTAGGTCCAGAGAGGTTCTTCTTCCTCTCTACTCTGCCCTGGTGAGGCCACATCTGGAATACTGCATCCTGTTCTGGGCCCCTCAGTTCAAGAAGGACCTCAGGGAACTGCTTGAAAGGGTCCAGCACAGTGACACAAAAATGATTAAGGGAGTGGAACATCTTCCTTATGAGGAGAGACTGAGGGAGCTGGGGCTCTTTAGCCTGGAGGAGACATAGGGGTGACCTCATTAATGTTTATAAATATGTAAAGGGCGAGTGCCAAGAGGAGGGAGTCAGGCTCTTCTTGGGTTAGGAACTGGCTGGAGGGCCGAGCCCAGAGAGTGGTGGTGAATGGTGCCACATCCAGCTGGCGGCCAGGCACTAGTGGTGTGCCCCAGGGATCAGTGCTGGGCCCCATGCTCTTCAACATCTTTATTGATGATCTGGATGAGGGCATCGAGTCCATCATCAGTAAATTTGTGGACGACACCAAGCTGGGGGCAGGAGTTGATCTGCTGGAGGGCAGAGAGACTTTGCAGAGGGACCTCGACAGGCTGGACAGATGGGCAGAGTCCAAGGGCATGAGATTGAACACATCCAAGTGCCAGGTTCTGCACATTGGCCACAGCAACCCCATGCAGTGCTACAGGCTGGGGTCAGAGTGGTTGGAGAGCGGCCAGGCAGAGAGGACCTGGGGGTGCTGGTTGATGGTCGGCTGAACATGAGCCTGCAGTGTGCCCAGGCAGCCAAGAGGGCCAATGGCATCCCGGCCTGCATCAGGAACAGTGTGGCCAGCAGGAGCAGGGAGGTCATTCTGCCCATGTACACTGCACTGGTTAGGCCGCACCTTGAGTCCTGTGTCCAGTTGTGGGCCCCTCAGTTTAGGAAGGATGTTGAGTTGCTGGAACGTGTCCAGAGAAGGGCAACAAAGTTGGTGAGGGGTTTGGAACACAAGCCCTATGAGGAGAGGCTGAGGGAGCTGGGGTTGCTTAGCCTGGAGAGGAGGAGACTCAGGGGTGACCTTCTTGCTGTCTACAACTCCTGAAGGGGGTTGTAGCCAGGCAGAGTTGGTCTCTTCTCCAGGCAGGCAGCACCAGAACAAGAGGATACAGTCTCAGGCTGCGCCAGGGCAGGTTTAGACTGGATCTTAGGAAGAAGTTCTATACAGAGAGAGTGATTGCCCACTGGAATGGGCTGCCCGTGGAGGTGGTGGAGTCACCTTCATTGGAGGTGTTCAAGAAGAGGCTTGATGGGGTGCTTGGTGCCATGGTTTAGTTTTTCAGTTGTTTAGGTGGGTTGTATTGTACTGTATTGTCTTTAGGTGGGTTGGATTGGTTGATGGGTTGGACGTGATGATCTTGAAGGTCTCTCCCAACCTGGTGTATTGTATTGTATTGGTGATGCCCAGTGGCAGGGCAAGGGGCAATGGAAACAGGTGTGTGAAGGCTTGTTACATATGTACAAGATTTACTCCTACACTTCTCCTAGGGCAGGGCTCTACAGCTCAGGGGGGATGGAGCCAGCTAGGATACAGGAGATTTAAAATCTTGGTGAGATGCACAGAGTCTCATTAGCTTGGTTCTGGCTCGGACTGCTTTCCACCTCTGTGGCTACAGGAATGGGGCTCAAGTATCTTGCAGCACTTCCCACAGAAGACCATAAGAACATTGATCCAGAAAAGGCAGTGAAGGAGGAAGAGAAGTCTGCAACCTCTGTCTCTGTCTCTCTCCTTTCCTCTTGCTTTGCCACAGATGAACTGGTTGCCATTTGGATTGTGATGCTCATCTTTTGGCCCTGTTTAAGAGAGGGACAGTGGAAGGAGGCAGTTTTTCTAGGTACAAGAGAAAGCAGAAGAAAGAGAAGAGTTCATGGGAAGCATGTTGTGTTAAGACAGACCTTGCACAGCTAGTGAAGGTGTGCAAAACCACATGGTCCTTGATGAAATACCAATCAAGGATGCTAATGCTTTGTAGACAAGGTTCTGGAAACTCTGTGTCTTCCCCCTGCAACCAACACAGCTGGACTTACACAAGAGCAAGCTCAGGGAAAAATTAGCCACCAAGTTGCTGCCCTTAGCTTTGCTCAGCACAGGCTTGGGAATGCCAAAGACACTTGCTAGGGCAAAGCATTTTCTGTGAGATTATTTAAAGCTGCAGAAGTGCTGTGAGCAAGAGGCCTTAATCCTCAGCATTAATGCAGGCTCTGGACAAATAACACCACCAGCTTCCCCTGGCCAAGCCATGGGGTGAGTTACAAACTTTCACCATCTCCCTCTAGGTTAGGGTTGCTGTCTGCTGGAGAAATCTGCCTTGAGCTTTAAAGTGGTATTTATTAGAGCCTGCCAAGGAGATTCAAGACAGCTGATGTGTAGCTGCTAATGTGCAATAACTACTGCTATATTAGCAGCATGTTTTACCAGCTGTCAACAAAATGTCTGGGATGCTATTTGGAGACTGGGAGCTGGGCTGTTCTGTTTGGCCTCTATGAAAACCAAGCATTTTGTTTCACATCATAAACTCTATACACAAACAAACATAAAGCTACAGCTCATAAATCAGCTTTCCAAGACCAGGAAGCCATTAAACTACATACAGCTTTCAGAACCAGTCTGTGAAGAAACATTGCCAGGGCTTAGCACTGCTCAAGAGCCCACTGGGAGTCATAGCCTGAAGGTGCAAAACATTGCTGGGTATCAGCACTTGGCACAACCCTGCTGCCAAGATCCACAGAGGAACAGTGGCAAGCACCCCATCCAGTCTCTTCCTAAACACTTCCAGTGATGGTGACTCCTCCACCTCACTGAGCAACCCATTCCAATGGTCAGTCACTCTTTCTGTGAAGAACTTCTTTCTAACATCCAGCCTAAACTTCCCCTGGCACAGCTTGAGACTGTGTCCTCTTGTTCTGGTGCTGGTTGCCTGGGGGGAGAGACCAACCCCCACCTGCATCCAACCTCCCTTCAGGGAGTTGGAGACAGCAATAAGGTCTCCCCTGAGCCTCCTCTTCTCCAGGCTAAGCAACCCCAGCTCCCTCAGCCTCTCCTCACAGGGCTGTGCTCCAAACCTCTCTACAGCTTTGTTGCCCTTCTCTGGACACCTTCCAGCAACTCAACATCTTTCCTGAACTGAGGGGCCCAGAACTGGATGCAGGACTCAAGGTGTGGCCTAACCCAGTGCTGAGTACAGGGGGACAATGATTTCCCTGCTCCTGCTGGCCACACTGTTCCTGATGCAGGCCAGGATGCCATTGGCCTTCTTGGCCACCTGGGCACACCGCTGGATCAGGTTCAGTCTACTATTAACCAGTACCTCCAGGTCCCTTTCTGCCTGGCCACTCTCCAGCCACTCTGACCCCAACCTGTAGCACCACATGGGGTTGTTGTGCCCAATGTGTAGATCCCAGCACTTAGATGTGTTCAATCTCATGCCCTTGGACTCTGCCCTTCTGCAGAGCTCTCCTACCCTCTAACAGATCAACAGCTGCCCCTAGCTTGATGTCATCTGCAAATTTACTGATGATGGACAGTGTGTGACTTCAAGCATATCAACACAGCCCCTCAAGAAGCGTGGTATCATATGGAAGGCAGACTTTCCCTGCCCCCCTCCCCTGCTCAGAATTTCCCTGTACGATCACTGTATGGAAAGATGTGACACCACCAGGTATTTGCTTAGCTGGGGTTATTAAAAAAAAATGAAAGGAAAAGACCCAAAACTGCCCCCAGCTTGCTGTCATCTGCAAATTTCATAGTTTCAGTTAGGGTTGGAAGGGACCACAAGGATCATCTAGTTCCAACCCCCCTGCCATGGGCAGGGACACTCTACACTACATCAGGCTGGCCAGAGCCTCATCCAGCCTGGGCTTAAACACCTCCAGGGATGGGGCCTCAACCACCTCCCTGGATAACCCATTTCAGGGTCTCACCACCCTCACGGTGAAGAACTTCCTCCTCACATCTAGCCTGAATCTCCCCACCTCCAGCTTCATTCCATTCCCCCTAGTCCTACCACTCCCTGATAGCCTTAAAAGTCCCTCCCCAGCCTTCCTGTAGGCCCCCTTCAGATACTGGAAGGCCACAATGAGATCACCTGGGAGCCTTCTCTTCTCCAGACTGAACAGCCCCAACTCCTTCAGTCTGTCCTCATAGGAGAGCTGCTCCAGCCCTCTGATCATCCTCGTGGCCCTTCTCTGGACACCTTCCAGCACCTCCAGATCCCTCTTGGAATAGGGGCTCCAGAACTGGAGGCAGTACTCCAGGTGGGGTCTCAGCAGAGCTGAGTAGAGGGGGAGAATCCCCTCCCTTGACCTGCTGGCCACACTTCTCCTGATGCAGCCCAGGATCTGATTGGCTTTCCGGGCTGCAAGTGCACATTGAGAGCTCCTGTTGAGCTTCTCCTCCACCAGCACCCCCAGTCTCTCTCCTCAGGGCTGCTCCCCAGCCAGTCACTGCCCAATTTACTGATGATGGACTCAGTCCCCTCACCCAGATCATCAATAAAGATATTAAAGAGTCTGGGCCCCAGCACTGATCCCTGGGGAACAGCAGGGAACACTCTACTGCTCTCTCTACACTCACCTGGGGAACACTCTACTGCTCAGAGAGATGGACAAAAAGCAGGGGACAAGCTTACCCACTCAAGGTTAACCTAGATATTAAGCTAAAGGTCTCCTGAGATTTTTAAATAGCATCCAAACACTTCAGTTTGCATTGCATGAGAGAGATGATTCCCCTTGCAGTTTGACAAACCTCGTGGAGCCATCGAGCCACAAATACTAGTCCACCTGCAAGTTTTTCTGTACATTTCATTGGCATCCATTTGATCCTCAGCCACTAAGCCACTCCTTATGGATCATTAACCTAGAAATCATCTGCAGCTGAGAGACCCACTGGCATCATCCTAGAGTACTTTTTTTTTTGACTACAATACATGAGCCAGCAGTGTGCCCAAGGTGGCCAAGAAGGCCAATGGCATCCTGGCCTGCATCAGGAACAGTGTGGCCAGCAGGAGCAGGGAGGTCATTCTGCCCCTACACTCAGCACTGGTTAGGCCACACCTTGACTCCTCTGTCCACTTCTGGGCCCCTCAATTTAAGAAGGCTATTGAGACCTTTCACCATGTCCAGAGAAGGGCAACGAGGCTGAGGAGAGGTCTCGACCAACCCCCACCTGGCGGGAACCTCCCTTCAGGTAGTTGTAGACAGCAATAAGGTCTCCTCCGATTCAAAGCCGCCAAAACAATACAATACAATAAATCCAGGTTGGAAGAGACCTTCAAGATCATCGTGTCCAACCTATCAACCAATCCAACCCACCTAAACAACTAGATCATGGCACCAAGCACCCCATCAAGTCTCCTCCTGAATACCTCCAATGAAGGTGACTCCACCACCTCCAAGGGCAGCCCATTCCAATGGGCAATCACTCTCTCTGTATAGAACTTCCTCCTAACATCCAGCCTAAACCTCCCCTGGTGCAGCTTGAGACAGGTAATCCAGGCCATCTCTACAAGCAATTACACTCTGAGGTGAGCTGTGGGTGGGTTTATTTTGACACACACACTTTTCTTCAGCCAGCTGATTAAGAAGCCCAAGTGAGAAGTCTGCTTCTCTGTACTCTCTTACAGGATTCACTGGGGCAAAGGAACATCATTAGGGAAGAATTCAGCCTCCCTCTTCTTCTTGCAGTGGTTACTGAAGGAGCCCTGGGCAATGTCCTAACTGCAGTGTTTTATCTAAGTGTCTAAGTCAGGAGGGATTGGTGCTGACCCTTATCTGACACACCATTGCATTAGTTTAATCCCTGTCGGCATCTAAGCACCATGCAGCTGCTCCATCATGCCTCTGCACCCCAGTGGGATGGGAAGGAGAATTGTGGAAGAAAAAACCCACAAAACTTGTGGGTTGAGACAAGAACAGTTTATTAATTGAAATCAAATGTAGTAATAGTATTATAATAGTAGCAGGCAGTCGTAGTAATGAAAAGGGAGAGAACAAAGGGAGAGAAATAGAGGTGATGCATGGCGCAATTGCTCACCATCTGCTGGCTCATGCCCAGCCAGTCCTCATGCAGCAGCTGGCCCCAGCCAGCCTTCACCATAGTTAATGTACTGGGCATGATGTCATATGGTATGGAACATTCCTGTAGCCAGGACAGGCAGGAGAGTCAGGCAGAGACAAACCTCATGAAGTTCAGCAAGAGAAAGGGTAGAGTCAAGCCACTTTCTATTATTTACCTGGCTAACTGGGGAGGTCCCAATGGACTGGAGAGTAGCAAATACAATACAATAAATCCAGGTTGGAAGAGACCTTCAAGATCATCGTGTCCAACCCATCAACCAATCCAGCCCACCTAAACAACTAGGTCATGGCAACAAGCACCCCATCAAGTCTCCTCCTGAACACCTGCAATGATGGTGACTCCACCACCTCCACGGGCAGCCCATTCCAATGGGCAATCACTCTCTCTGTATAGAACTTCTTCCTAACATCCAGCTTAAACCTGCCCTGGCACAGCCTGAGACTGTGTCCTCTTGTTCTGGTACTGCCTGCCTGGGAGAAGAGACCAACCTCTACCTGTCTACAATCTCCCTTCAGGTAGTTGTAGACAGCAAGAAGGTCACCCCTGAGCCTCCTCTTCTCCAGGCTAAGCAACCCCAGCTCCCTCAGTCTCTCCTCATAGGGCTTATGTTCCAAACCCCTCACCAACTTTGTTGCCCTTCTCTGGACACGCTCCAGCAACTCAACATCCTTCCTACACTGAGGGGCCCAGGACTGGGCACAGGACTCAAGGTGTGTCCTAACCAGTGCAGTGTACAGGGGCAGAATGACCTCCCTGCTCCTGCTGGCCACATTGTTCCTGATGCAGGCCAGGATGCCATTGTCCCTCCTGGCTGCCTGGGCACACTGCAGGCTCATGTTCAGCCTCCCATCAACCAGCACCCCCAGGTCCCTCTCTGCCTGGCCACTCTCCAGCCATTCTGACCCCAGCCTGTAGCACTGCCTGGGGTTTCTCTGGACAATGTGCAGAACCCAGCACTTGGATGTGTTCAATCTCATGCCCTTGCACTCTGCCCATCTGTCCAGCCTGTCGAGGTCCCTCTGCAAAGCCTCTCTACCCTCCATCTACAAAAGAGGAAGAAAGGAGCATCTGAGAAACTATAGACCCATCAGTCTGACCACAGTACCAGGGAAGGTCATAGAACAGATCATCTCAAGCACCATTACATGACATGCAGAGAACAACCAGAGGATCAGGCTCAGTCAGCATGGGTTTACGAAGGGCAGGTCCTGCCTGACCAGCCTCATCTCCTATGACAGGCTGACCCAACTGTTGGATGAGCCCTCCTACCCTCTAACAGATCAACTCCTGCCCCCAGCTAGGTGTCATCTGCAAATTTACTGATGATGGACTCAATGCCCTCATCCAGATCACCAATAAAGATACTGAACAGCATGGGCCCCAGCACTGATCCCTGGGGGACACCACTGGTGCCTGGCCACCAGCTGGCTGCGGCACCATTCACCACCACTCTCTGGGCTCAGCCCTCCAGCCAGTTCCTAACCCAGCACAGAGTGCTGGGTTAATCCCACAAGCTAATCTACAACATTAAGTGATGGCTTCTACTCTGCAAGAAAGAAAAATACCTTGAAAACACTTGGTTGCAAACCAAGCCAACGAGATACAGACAGCAGCCAGGATCATTTTACATAATTGTGAAGTTATCTAGACAGCTAGAGCTGTTAGCCAGGCTGCAATTAAGTCAGTAATGGAGAAAGTAAAGGAGAAAACAGGAGTTACCCCACTGAGAATATGGAGTTCACACTGTCAGTATGTGGAGCTGGATTTGATTCAAGAATTGCTGCTGTCTTAGTGATACTTGTTTTGCTTCCAAGCACCACAGCCTTGGAAGCTTCTCAACACCAGTCTAGCAGATGGCACATCTAACACATTTAGGCACCTTCAGAATCTCAGGTGTGTGTGGTGCAAATACCTCTCAGATGGTCAACCAGGTCTACCTGAGCTGACCACTACCTGGGACCAGCCCCACCTGAGTTCCTCTGCAGAGACCTATGCTGGATGGACCTGTCCCACTGGTGAATTCTTTTCACTTCATGCAGGGTATGAAGCAGCTGAACAATGATCTAATAGCAACAATTAATGATCTGAAACAACAAAAATTGTGTTTGCAGACACAACTGTTTCCCAGCTGAGTATGAAGCACCCTGTGTAGGTTATCTCTTTGCAAGGAGCCACTACTGAAATCAATGTTTCAATGAATCTGTGAAGCTCTGAACATGCTTACTCCACCCCTCTTCGACCCTTTGCAACCCTGCTGAAAATCAGTTCCACCCCCAGTGTATACTACAAAGCAAATATCAGTAACAAAAAAAGGAGGAAGAAAGGCACCAGGACAACAGACTGGAATAGAATAGACCAGACCAGGTTGGAAGAGACTTTTGAGATCAAGTCCAACCTATCATCCAACACCATCTAATCAACTAAACCATGGCACCAAGCACCCCATCCAGTCTCTTCTTAAACACCTCCAGTGATGTTGACTCCACCACCCCCCTGGGCAGCACATTCCAATGGCTAACAACTCTCTCTGTGAAGAACTTTCTCCTCACCTCAAGCCTAAACCTCCCCTGGCACAGCTTGAGACTGTGTCCTCTTGTTCTGGTGCTGCTTGCCTGGGAGAAGAGACCAACCTCCACCTGGCTACAACCTCCCTTCAGGCAGTTGTAGAGAGCAAGAAGGTGTCCTCTGAACCTCCTCTTCTCCAGGCTAAGCAACCCCAGCTCCCTCAGCCTCTCCTCATAGGGCTTGTGCTCCAAACCCCTCCCCAGCTTTGCTGCCAGCAAAGATTAAGCCCTTCTCTACAAGCAAGCTCTGGCCCTGCCAACACAACTGTTTTACTCCCTCCCAAAAACTTACCTGTCTGTCCGTGCATCAATTGTGGCTTCAGACCCATGTGGCCAGGGGGAAAAAAAATGGGGGGAGAAAGAGAAACAACAACCACAAAGAAATCAAACCAACAAGCCCTCTCCTTGTCTCTTCTCTGTCCTTTATTAAGGACTCAGAAAAATGAGCCTTCACCAAGCTTAATTAGTTACCACATATCACCTGAACTTGGCACAGAGGCCAGACACAGTCAATCACAAATCCAAGGTAAGAAACATGAGCTCAGCTCTCAGTGATGGAGATTTAAACTAATCCATTTAACCTTGAGTTTGCAGCAGATGAAAAACACATGTGCAAATAATTGTTGTGCCTCACTTTACACAGGTTAATCTGTGGCAATACTTCTCATAGTTTCATAGTTTCAGTTAGGGTTGGAAGGGACCACAAGGATCATCTAGTTCCAACCCCCCTGCCATGGGCAGGGACACTCTACCCTAGATCAGGCTGGACAGAGCCTCATCCAGCCTGGTCTTAAACACCGCAAGGGACGGGGCCTCAACCACCTCCCTGGACAACCCATTCCACCTCCCTGGACAACTTCTGCTTAGTATAAGCTGCTCATTTCCATTTCTGGATGTGTGGCATTGGCAGACAGGGCTGAAGTCCCTTTTGAATCCACATTCAGCATCACAGCATGAGAGGGAGGTCAAAACAAGGATTAAAAGGTCAGGCTGGTCCATAAGGACAGTGACGCTGGCTGAGGACAGAGTATGCTCAAGGAAGCATTTTTCAGTGCCATATGTAACTAGATTATGGACTTACATCAGAAGCATACTCCAGTGAAATGACATCTACATTAGTGCCTTCCTTCTGGCACAGCAAGACATTCAAAATCAAGCAAAACAAACTGGAAGGAATCCAGATCAAGAGCTCTGCAGAAGACACTCCCACATTTGAGAGCGAACCATCTCCAGAACTGCTGTATAAGCACGTAGAAGTCTCCACCTGTTCATGTGAGAGTAAGATTGAAAACCCCAAACAGATGGTGACTTAATCCTCAACTCCATCCCCAGCTGACATTACACACACAGTGGAACATGCCTTGCTTTAAACCTTGGCTTATACTGTGTGTCTGTAAGGACAAAGTATTGTCATCCCAAAGCATGGTGCTAATTTGATGATTTCACTCTGCAGCAGGCGACATCCAACTTTAAATACCTGCTACAGGCCCAGAGCTTTTGATGGGATGTGAGTGACAGCTGAATGTGCAGAGAGAAAGTGGAAAACTCATGCTCACAGCCTCAATCAATCCAGCCTGAGGAATGGAGGAGCCACCCACCTCTCCCCACTTCCTGGGCGCTTGAGGCAGCCTCCTCTGAAACTCTTAACACTCTTAGTTGGAACGCTTTGCCTTTGGGAGGGTAACATCCACCATTCACCACTTCTCCATCATTCACCCTACCAATCATAGAATCAATAAGGTTGGAACAGAACTCAGAGATCATCAAGTCCAACCTATCACCCAACACCTCAGGACTAACTAAACCATGGCTTCAAGTGCCACATCCAATCCCTTTTTGAACACCTCCAGGGACGGTGACTCCACCACCTCCCTGGGCAGCACATTCCAGTGGCCAATCACTCTTTCTGTGAAGAATTTTTCCTAACTTCCAGTCTAAACCTCCCCTGGTGCAGCTTGAGACTGTGTCCTCGTGTTCTGGTTCTAGTTGCCTGGGAGAAGAGACCAACCCCCACCTGGCTACAACCTCCCTTCAGGTAGTTGTAGACAGCAAGAAGGTCTCCCCTGAGCCTCCTCTTCTCCAGGCTAAGCAACCCCAGCTCCCTCAGCCTCTCCTCACAGGGCTTGTGCTCCATACCCCTCCCCAGCTTTGTTGCCCTTCTCTGGACACGTTCAAGTGTCTCAATATCCTTCTTAAATTGAGGATGAAAATGCAATAAACCAGCCCAAACGACTGCTACTGCTATTCAAGCAACTTTAAAAGCAGGCTTTATGTTAGTGGTGTTTCTTAAAAGAAAAGTGCCAGCTTGTCTTTGCTGTCCTGTTTCTCCTTCTCTCAGCCACTGCTGAAGAGCACAGTGCCTCTCTCTCCCCTTCTAAGAGCAAGTCCTACACCTGCCCAGGAAATTCCCCTCACTGGCTTTGCAAAGCAACACATCCCTTTGGATCTGGGGCTGGGGAGAAGGGCCAGGCTCTCCTCTCAGTGTCACAGATCTAACCCAAAAAGAAAGTTTGTTCCTCTGTGTTCATGGTTTGAAGCCATGTGAATGTCCACACTGCTCTGGCTTCGCCTATCTTGCTGCTCAAAATGGGTGCAGGAGCCTCTGGGGAGGTCCCAGCGCATGCAAAAGCACAACACTCTCTCAAATTTGAGCCATGCCACCTTCCTTCAAAAATGTTATAGTTAACCTACAGCAAAATGAAACTTCACCCTCCTAAATCAGTTCACCCCACTGCTACCCTAAGGGACCATTTACCAACTGAACCTGTAGTAGGAAATGCTGAAAGGAATGTTTCCTCTTCAGAGAAATACCCCATCACCTTAGTTTCATAGTTTCAGTCAGGGTTGGAAGGGACCACAAGGATCAGCTAGTTCCAACCCCCTACCATGGGCAGGGACACCCCACACTAGATCAGGCTGGCCAGAGCCTCATCCAGCCTGGGCTTAAAACACCTCAAGGGATGGGGCCTCAACCACCTCCCTGGACAACCCATTCCAGGGCCTCACCACCCTCATGGTGAACAACTTCCTCCTCACTTCTAGCCTGAATCTCCCCACTTCCAGCTTCATTCCATTGCCCCTAGTCCTATCACTACCTGAGAGCCTGAGAAGTCCCTCCCCAGCCTTCCTGTAGGCCCCCCTTCAGATACTGGAAGGCCACAATGAGGTCACCTCAGAGCCTTCTCTTCTCCAGACTGAACAGCCCCAACTCCTTCAGTCTGTCCTCATAGGAGAGGTGCTCCAGGCCTCTGATCATCCTCGTGGCCCTTCTCTGGACACGCTCCAGCACCTCCAGATCCCTTTTTAATAGGGGCTCCAGAACTGGAGGCAGTACTCCAGGTGGGGTCTCACCAGAGCTGAGTAGAGGGGAAGAATCCCCTCCCTTGACCTGCTGGCCACACTTCTCCTGATGCAGCCCAGGATCTGATTGGCTTTCCGGGCTGCAGGTGCACATTGAGAGCTCAGTTGAGCTTCTCCTCCACCAGCACCCCCAAGTCTCTCTCCTCAGGGCTGCTCTCCAGCCAGTCAGTGCCCAGCCTCCATTTGTGCCTGGGATTGCCTTGACCCAGATGCAGGACCCTGCACTTGGTCTTGTTGAAGCTCATGAGGTTGGCTTGTGCCCACCTCTCCAGCCTGTCCAGGTCCCTCTTACATTGCCCTCCTGCCTGAAAGAAGGAAAAAACCCACACAACCTCCTCAAAGCTGTTCCAGACTGATTAAAAAGTATCCAGTTCAGAATTTCATCTTCTTACCAATCATTAATGCAACCAGGAAAAAAAAGCATCTGGTGTGTAACAAGAACCAGATGTTTTGGTCAATTGCTAGGAAATCTGAAGCAGGAAGATGGATTTGCATCATCACGGTGTTCCCATTAGCAAAACCACAGAAGGTAGATCCACTCCATCCTAATGCCCCCAGGCAACTGGCTAGTAGCTGTGACAGGCACAGACACATCCTTCTCCAGACCCAGACACACTTAAAGACAACACACCAAGGGGATACAATATCTGAACCACTCAGGCAACTGCTCACTAGCCTGCTTCAGTCAAAATAAGACCTGGAGTTCAAATGAGCTCAGCTCACTCGGTCTGAACAGATTAAAGAGCACTTGCGTGAGCAGCTCTGACAGCAGATCCAAGTGTAATGCCTGCAGCAGCTGGAGGCAAGCTCCCATAGTGACATCACCAGTGCTCAATGCATATGGAAAGAATCAGGTTCCCCATTAAAAATACAGGTTCACCTTCCACTCCTTCAGCATAACACTGACAGCCAGGAAGTCTTTTTAAGAGTGGTAGACTGCTCCGGACCCAAGGGTCTGGTATCAGAAATATCCAGACACTTAAGTATTTTCTTGGTGCTATAGGACCTCTGTATTTTTAAACCCATGGGCCTAAATGTCTGACCTCCCAACTAGCACTTTATGCAGAAGGGCTATTTTAAAGCTAGCTGCTACGTAGGGTTTGAAACAGCTGTTATGGTTCAGCTCTGCACCAAGTCAGCATTTAACTTGTGCTGAAGCAAATCAGAGGAAGTTTGACCAGTTTTATTGTTTCCCTGGTTGTATTCATTTGACATTGTACAAAATGACCCTTATTTAACTGATTTTGAAAGGAAAAATAGGAGCTTCCCCATGAAGCCAGCATAACACATTTTGCCTACCATAGTATCAGTCAGGGTTGGAAGGGACCACAAGGATCATCTAGTTCCAACCCCCCTGCCATGGACAGGGACACCCCGCACTGCATCAGGCTGGTCAGTCTCATCCAGCCTGGTCTTAAACACCTCAAGGGATGGGGCCTCAACCACCTCCCTGGACAACCCATTCCAGGGCTTCACCACTCTCATGGGGAAGAACTTCCTCCTCACCTCCAGCCTGAATCTCCCCACCTCCAGCTTCATTCCATTCCCCCTAGTCCTACCACTCCCTGAGATCCTGAAAAGTCCCTCCCCAGCCTTCTTGTAGGCCCCCTTCAGATACTGGAAGGCCACAATGAGGTCACCTGGGAGCCTTCTCTTCTCCAGACTGAACAGCCCCAACTGCTTCAGTCTGTCCTCACAGGAGAGGTGCTCCAACCCTCTGATCATCCTCGTGGCCCTTCTCTGGACACCTTCCAGCACCTCCACATCCCTTTTGTAATAGGGGCTCCAGAACTGGAGGCAGTACTCCAGGTGGGGTCTCAGCAGAGCTGAGTAGAGGTGGAGAATCCCCTCCCTTGACCTGCTGGCCACACTTCTCCTGATGCAGCCCAGGATCTGATTGGCTTTCCGGGCTGCAAGTGCACACTGAGAGCTCCTGTTGAGCTTCTCCTCCACCAGCACCCCCAAGTCTCTCTCCTCAGGGCTGCTCTCCAGCCAGTCCCTGCCCAGCCTCCATTTGTGCCAGGGATTGCCTCCACCCAGATGCAGGACCCTACACTTGGTCTTGTTGAACCTCATGAGGTTCAGGTATCAGGACCCTCCTCAGGTGTTTTCAAGCTTGATGTTTTCAGTGAGAGCTCAATTTGTACTTATGTTTCAGAGTTCACATGTTTATATGAAGCTTTCAGACACCTGGATTCCAGTTTAGGGTTTATTTGCATACAAAAATATATTATAATGGGGGGGGGTGTGGTGTGGGGGAGTGGGAAAAGCATTAAAAGTTCTCCACTATATAAAATTACAAATATATTTTCATAAAAGCAACTTTAAATTAAAATCTGAGCTACATTTTTGAAGCAAAATACAGCTGCAAAGCTTCAGTTCTTATTCCAACTGCTGCAAAACAACAGAAATGATGTTGCCAGTTAAATACTTCTGGGAGATCACAAAGGTTATGTTCAGAAGGTGAGCATCTTGGGTAGCAGAGTTATCAGGCAAGGGCAGCAGTTCTCAGTGACTGAGGTCACTTATCCTTCAGAAGACATTCCATGGGCAAGCATAAGAGCAAAGGTTCATTTCACATATCTGGAAATAGAAAACAAGAAAGATCATCAAGTTCTATACTAAATAAGACTGCAGGGTGGCAACATACCTGGCACCCCACACCCAGCCTGCTAGACTGCCTGACTGGCCAGAATTATCATGAGACCCAGAATGTTTGCATGCAAAAAGGAAAAAATTAAGTCAATTACTGTTCTAATGACTGCATTAGAGTTGAAGAGACCTCTGTACAGAGTTAGAATAGAATAGAATAGAATAGAATAGAATAGAATAGAATAGAATAGAATAGAATAGAATAGAATAGAATAGAATAGAATAGAATAGAATAGAATATGAGTAAACCAGGCTGGAAAAGACCTTCGAGATCATCGAGTCCAACCTATCACCCAATACTATCAAATCAACTAAACCATGGCACCAAGCACCCCACCCAGTCTCTTCTTAAATGCTTCCAGTGATGGTGACTCCACCACCTCCCTGGGCAGCACATTCCAATGGCCAATCACTCTTTCTGTGAAGAATTTCTTCCTAACATCCAGTCTAAACTTCCCCTGGTGCAGCTTGAGACTGTGTCCTCATGTTCTGGGGCTGGTTGCCTGGGAGAAGAGACCAACCCCCACGTGGCTACAACCTCCCTTTAGGCAGTTGCAGACAGCAAGAAGGTCTCTCCTGAGCCTCCTCTTCTCCAGGCTAAGCAACCCAGCTCCCTCACATCCTCTCCTCACAGGGCTTGTGCTCCAAACCCCTCCCCAGCTTTGTTGCCCTTCTCTGGGACACGTTCCAGCAACTCAACATCCTTCCTAAACTGAGGGGCTCAGAAC